>CM054058.1:420414153-420759100 GCA_028641055.1 Alopecurus myosuroides
TCAACGATGACTCTCGTGATCGTGTGAACCAACAACGCTGTGAACTATTCCCTTTGTCTCGCGATATTTTACTTGTCCGAGATTCGATCATTGGTATCAACCATACCTTGTTCAATCTCGTTACCGACAAGTACTCTTTTCTCGTTCCCATGATATAACATCCTTGTGATCATATCACGTGCTTGCAAGTGGTGTTTATGTGATATCACCGAGAGGGCCCAGAGTATATCTCTCCGTCATTTTGGATGGACAAATCCCACTCTTCATCCATGAGCCTCAATTAATACTTTCCGAATACCCAACGGCACCTTTATAGTCACCCTGTTACGGTGTGACGTTTGATGACATCAAAGCACCCTTCCGGTATCAGTGATTGACATGATCTCATGGTCTAAGGAATAAGTTACTTCGTACGCAAGATATAACAATATAAACTAAATGACTTGATCGTATTGTTATCTCTATTGGGTATGTGTTCATCACATGACCTCGTTATTAACAACATCCAATGTTCATGATCAGGAAACCTTGACCATCTATTAATCAACGAGCTAGTTAAAAGAGAGGCTTTACTAGGAACCATTGTTTGTTTATTAAACACACATGTATCAACGTTTCCGGTTAATACAATTCTAGCATGAGAAATAAAAATTTATCATAAACAAGGAATAAGATAATAACCACTTTATTATTGCCTCTCGGGCATATTCCCTTCACTAGTGGCTTCATCCACTTATCCAAATGATAGAAGAGCTGACAGCAGGGTGCCCAACCCCAAATTAATACACACAAAATATCTTCACTATTTTTGCCCCTGATTTATCAGTCAAAGCATAATTGTGTAAACAAAAGAGAAATAGGGATGACCTTCTACCCAGATACGTCCTTCACATGCGAGACTCTCTTGTGAATCCAGTTGGCTTGTGACGTACTGTATTTTCTATTTACTATTCCTTGACATTAGCATACATCTCCCAAAATATAGACACTCCTCCACAGTATGTGATTGTTGGCAGGCCCCCGAGGATTCGGTTAGCCATGGTTTGTGAAAGATGGATGGAGGAGTGTCAAACTTTTAATACCTCTCTTTAATAAAATAAAAAGCTCTAGCACATGAGTTGATCCCTGCTTCCCTCCGCTAAGGGCCTTTCTTGTACTTTTATGTTGAGTCTCCATCTTCTAACTTTATGCAGAGTTGAGAGAGCATTTTTTCCATTCTAAGTTCTATGTGCATTTCTCCCATAAACATCAATAATTGCTTCTTGATGTGATATTATTTGTTCTAAAATTATTTGCTCTAGTATTCCTCATGAACTTTGAAGGTGTCCTGGCATTTATGTTTTGCCCCACTCTTAAAGACTAGCGAAATATCACTTTGTCATGCTTTCTCTATACCTGAAACGAACGTGTATCTTTCTTTGCATTATTATTCATGATCCTTTATTTGAGATACTCTTCATGATGAAAAGTGATTGCTTTGCTTTCTTATTAAAGTTCTATTTATCATGTTTGTGTTTGAAGTTCTATGATCTAAGCTTACATATGCCTTTACATTTTTATGATCAAGTTTATGTTAGTAGCATGTCACCTCAAAAATTATTGTTTTATCGTTTACCTACTCGAGGACGAGTAGGACCTAAGCTTGGGGATGCTTGATACGTCTCTAACGTATCTATAATTTTTTATGCTCCATGATCATATTATGCCAATTGCTACTTGTTTTCTCCCTTCTTTATAGCATTTTTACACTTTTTCGGGACTAACCTATTAACAAGATGCCAAGTGTCAGTTCCTTGTTTTCTGCTGTTTTTTATTTCAGGAAAGTTGTTCTGGAAATATTCTCGGAATTGGACCCCACAAAGCCCGAAGTGCCTATTTTCCCCGGAAGCATCCAGAAGACCGAAGAGGAGTCGAAGACAGGCACCAGGGGGGCCACACCATGGGGTGGCGCCCCCCTTGGCCGCGCCACCTTGTGGTGTGGGCCCCCAGGGCTCCACCGCCTCTGCCCTTTCGTCTATTTATTCCCCCGGATGGAAAACCCTAGGCACCTGATCAAATATCCCCGAAAAGTTCCACATCCACTGTCATCGTCAACCCTAGATCAAATGGGTTCTGAAGATGTCTCCGGCACCCTGCCGAAGAAGAAATCATCACCGGAGGCCTCTACATCACCATGCCTGCCTCCGGAGGGATACGTGAGTAGTTCATCCTTGGACTACGGGTCCATAGCAGTAGCTAGATGGTTGTCTCCTCCTCATATGCCTCCATGTTTGGATCTCGTGAGCTGCCTAACATGATCGAGATGGATCTTATGTAACTCTATGTGTTGTGTTTGCTGGGATCCGCTGAATATTGAACTTATGCGAAGTTGATTATAGTCTTTATTGCATATGCTATTTGTGATCTTGCATGCTTTCCGTTGCTAGTGGTTGCTCTGGCCAAGTAGTTGCTAGTGACTCCAAGAGGGAGTATTTATGCTCGATAGTGGGTTCGTGCCTTCTTTTCGCCTATGCTCGAGTGACATAAACGTGACATGGGAGAATGTGTTGTTGCCACTAGGGAGAAAACAACGGTGTGAGTGCCCGCATGTACAGCCATTGCTTACATTACATACTTTTTTTTAATGCAATTATCTGTTGCTTGCAACTTAATACCTAAGGGGGTTCGGATGATAGCCTGAGGGTGGATTATTAGTCATAGATGCAGTTGGATTACGGTCTATGTATATTGTTGTAATGCCCGCACTAAATATCATAGTAGTCATCATGTCATGAATGTGCACTACGGTGCAACCTTTATTTGTCAATTTCCCAGCAGTAATTTGTTCACCCAGTATGCTATCTTTTATGGAGAGACACCACTAGTGAACCTATGAACCCTAGTCCATTTTCTTACACTGTGAAACAAACTACTATAATTTCCTGCTTTCTTTACTTACTGCAAGCATACACTATTTTGCACACTATACGTCTAATCTTTGTTTTTCAGCAAGACCAGTGTGATTAGCAACCTCACTGTACCGTTGGGACAAAGTATTTTGGTTGTGTTGTGTGTGCAGGTTCCACGTTGTTGATGACACCGGTGAAGCGCCAGCACCACCGTCAGTGGCATCATCCTTCCAAAGATCCTCTTCCTCCTACTGGATTGATAACCTTGGTTCTTAACTGAGGGAAATTCCTACCGCTGCACTCATCGCACCCTCCTCTTGGGGTTCCCAACACGTAGCATCACTAGGTTCCAATGATATTATTTTAGCAAGGAAAACAAAAGAAAACAAAACTAAAAATAACAGACGCTCCAAGTAAATTTCATATGATGTGACCGAATAAAAATATAGTTTCACTAGAAGTGACCTGATAAATGGTTGATGAAGAAGGGGATGCCTTGGGCATCCCCAAGCTTAGATGCTTGAGTCTTCTTATAATTTTCGGGGATGAACCACGGGGGCATCCCCAAGCTTTGACCTTGCACTCTTCTTGATCACATATATCACCCTCTTCTCTTGACCCTTGAAAACTTCCTTCACACCACACTCAAAGAGTAATTCGCATTAGAGGGTTAGTGCCTCAATAACAAAATCCATGGGTTATGTATGGGCACAAGTGTTATTGATACTTTTAAACATTAGCTACAGCCACTGATGTTTCCTGAAGCAAAGAAATCCACTTGACATCGTAAAAGAGCAAATGCAAGAAAAATGGCAGAATCTGCCAAAACCAGAACAGGCTGTAAAGATGAAGTTTTTCAGGGCACTAACGTTGCCCAAATAAAAAAATAAAGAATAAAAAAGTTTCGGAATTAGCTGAGGAATAAGCACAAAACATTTCAGGTCATTCTGATCTTTCTGAATTTTTCACGATTTTTTTACGGTGGACAGCAGAAATCTGTTTCCTGCGGAGAAATCCCAAAACCAACTCCAACTTTCATTAGAAACTTTACTTGTCACAACTAATACATGAAAATAAAGATACAAAGGATTTTCTACAGAAGTATGCATCCCCTTGACTCAAAGAAAATAGAGAAAAACAAAGCAAAAAATAAAACCTTGGGTTATCCCCCAAGAAGTGCTTTTCTTTAACGCATTTTACCTAGGCGCGAAAAAGTGGATTCAAGTATTTTCAAGTGAAGAAGCATCCAAATTGTTATGATACTTACATTTACCTTTCTTACCCTTATTCTTTCTTTTAGCGAACTGATGGTCTGCATATAGTTTCGGAGAAAAAGTCATGGCACCTTTTCCCATATCAATAGTTGCTCCAAAGACCTTCAGCAGAGATCTTCCAAGGGTAATTTGCCCTTATCCTACACATTCAATAACAAGATAACCAGTGGATACCATTCTCCCTATTATTTTTGTAAATATTCCCTCAGCTGTCCCAGTGCGAAATATAGTAGCATTATTAGTGAGGCGTATTTCTTCTCCTCCCTCGGAAAGTCTCCAAGTATTCAAGGACTCATAAATTTCTTTAGGCATAAGACAAAATTTAGACATAATATCACAACGGGCAAGAAATGTTTCACCATTAATAGTAACATTCCCGGTAGGGATTATATTTGAGGCTTCAGAGTTTATTCGGACATGATCAAGGTGTTCATGAATCTTATTATGCCCTTCCTTTAAATATGAAACACTTGACTCTAGAGTATTCAATCTAGCATAAATACTTGCAAAGGTCTTATCAGAGCTACTAGGTGAATTGTAGGCTGCAATTAATTTTTTTATGGCATTAAAAGCTTGATCTCCCTCACAATGAAGAAAATCTCCTTCTACCATAGTATCCAAAGCACATCTATAGTAAAGAACAAGATCAAGGTAAAAGCTACGCAGAAACATGTTGGGAATATGCCCTAGAGGCAATCATGTATGATGTAATTCCCACTGTATTCATAAAGTTATTAAATTGTCCTTGTTTTGAACATCTGATATATGTCATTGAATATGTGATTCGATTGTGGGACTATATATTCATGTTGTTCATACTAGATTGTCCTTGGTCATTTAGGTTGTTCTGGACACACACCCTAGACTAATGTAAGTGTTGGCTGATGACACGGTTCCACTTGTCATGGGCATGGTGATGCCATTCCAACATTCACGGACTTGGCTAAAGAGTTTAGCAAGTCGGACTGACCCACATTGAGATGCAACGATCAAGTCGTCATTTGCATGTCTCAATCAATGTAATCCTTAGACCTGAGATTGTCGCACAATCCGAGTTGTGGATCACCGACTTAGGTTCTGTCAAACGTTGTTCTGTGACAAGGCAACTATAAAGGCAGAGTTCAGATCGAATGAGAAGCAAGCTGCGTGATGTGGATAATCAAGATGGGATTTTGCCCCTCCGAATGGAGAGATATTCTCTGGGCCCTCTCGAGTGATATGATTCAGGAAGCATGGCCATGCGCGACTCAGTTAAGTGTTAACTGTGTCGGTTGACTAAGAGTTAGTCAGATGAATCACATGTCACAGATCGAGAAGAGAGTTGAGCTATTTAAGGGATGACGATAAATCGCCTATAGCTCGACAAGGTATATCGTGAGGCAAAAGGGACTAAGATGAATATCACACTGAAAGGTATGTCGTCATGACTCAATGGGACTTGGGAGTCGGCACGTTCTGCTAGGAGCCGCTACCGATTGATCAATTGAGAGTCGGACTCCAATCGTGTCCAAGTCGCCATGAGCTTGCAGGGTCGCACACTTAAGAGCGGGAGCAACTATTGGTTGGGTTGGACCCGAACCGGAAATGGACTGATTTTGTGAGTCGGACTCACGGATAGAATGGGCCACAAGTGTTGTGTAGCCCACTACCATTCGCTATATAAAGAGGGGCGTAGGTTGCCCAGCGGGCACGTTAGTCCACTCCCATGCGTTGGGAACCCTAGCCCCACTCAGTCCAACCGCCGCACCGGACCTAGCAGTCCGCCGTCGGAGCTCCTCCTCGTACGTGTGGATACCGGTAGAGGTGCTGTATGTTCAGCACTTCGACGTTCGAGGGATTGGATCGGCCGGACCGGATCGTGGGACTGCACTGCCCCGACGCGCTGCATCGATAATCCGCACATGCGCGTCTAGTGGTAATACTCGTGGCCTTCTACCTCGGCTAGATCTTGGAAGCATCGCGTAGGAAAAGTTTTTGTTTATCTCTACGCGTTCCAACAGTGGTATCAGAGCGGTAGCTTCTGGTATTAGGCCCGAGATCCGTACATATGTGATATGTAGTTAGCGTTAGATGTGATCTAATTGCTGTTTTGGTGGTCGTTCTATGAGATAGATCGGTTTTGTACAAGGTTGATTGGATCAATCGTACTCTGGGTTAAGGGTGATCAGGTTTTCGTGATCATACTGCTAAGGTCGTGAAACAACATACCCCTACCGGTCGGTTTCCGCCATCGGGGTATACCGTGACACATAAATCCAGTTGCGGTGATCGAAGATCAAAGAGTTTGGTCGAATCGGAATACGGATCAGATTCGGGTAAAATCGTTTTATCCGATGAAGAAATCCATGATCGGAATGCAGATGAGATCCGCGAGGGGCGCTGCCCCTTCGATCCCCGCCCGCTATCCGGCTAGCGGGACCGCCGGCTTCGCCCTGTCGTATCGCCTTAGATGTCGTTACGAGTTTCACAACGCCGGTAGATATCGTGTCTATGCATAACTTGTTTTTGCAGGAAGTTGTAAATGGTATGGCTTATGTGCATGTGATGTGTGTAATCCATACATGATCTGCGTATCATGTTCTTGTCAGCCGGCTGGAGCCTAGGTGCTGTCATTTTATTGTATAACGACCTGCGTGTCGGATTCTCTATGTAAATTTTTCATTTACTAGCTAGTGTAGCCTGTTGGAGAACCCGGTGGCATGCAAGTCGATGTACAAGTCGGCTACATGGAGTAAGATGGCACGTGACAAGAGTTGGCACGAGTCGACTTACAAGCTTTGTGGAGATGGAGATCACCATGAAGAGAGCCATACCATTTCACATTATAATTGCTTTATTTGTGTTATTGTTATGTCTCTATTTACCTCTCTTTAGATAGTTGGTAGATTCTTTAATCCCGCAAAGAAGGTCTAGTCGGTCGCCCCGCCAGTGCTGCACCATCACAAGTCGGACATTCTTGGTAGTGGGCTCATAAAATTGAGGTGCTACCAATTCTTTCCGGTTAGGTGGGTTTGAGTCGAACTCTTACAAGTAGAAGCACTTGGTAATCTAGACGAGTCCATCACAACGGTTGTGGGGCTCGGGGCGAGGTAGGTTGGGAGCCGGGGCATGTGATGTCACCCAACTAACAGGAGTCGTATTGGATACGATTGGCAAGGTGTTGCCTACCTAGATCACTTGACGGCTAGCGGTGATGCTAAAGCTCACTAGTCGGCTTGCTTATTTAGGATCTTGAATCACTTAGCAACCATCGGAGGGATGTTGGTTCTAGTGGGAGCATAAGTATTAAAGCGTTTAATATGCCTGCTCTTTTATGAATACATGTCTTAAGTGTTTTTGCGTATTTTCTGTTGTAGATCAATGGAAACTAGCAACCTTCCTCAGTTGTCCGCGTTTGCGTTGAGGTCAATCCTAGAGAAAGATAAGCTTAATGGAACTAATTTCACCAACTGGTATCGTAATCTGAGGATAGTCCTCAAGCATGACAAGAAAGAACATGTTCTAGAAACTCCACTTCCAGATGAGCCTGATGATGATGCGACTGTCGCTGTCATGAATGCCTACCGTAAGACTAGAGATGAGTCTATGGAAATTAGCTGTCTTATGCTTGCACACATGGAACCGGACTTGCAGCAGCAGTTCGAGAATGTTGAGGGCTACGATATGATCAAAAGCCTCAAAAGTATGTTCCAGGCTCAGGCAAAGACCGAGAGGTATCAAGTCTCTCAAGCTTTGCTGGGCTGTAAGCTGAAAGATGGCGATCCACTGAGTCCGCATGTAATCAAGATGATTGGTTACATTCTGTCTCTAGATCGGCTGGGCGTCCCAATTAACGAAGAGTTCGCTACTGATATAATTCTGAACTCTCTTCCTAGTGCGTATGGTTCGTTCATCTCGAACTACCATATGCATGGTATGGATAAGAGTATCACTGAATTACATGGGATGCTCAAAACGGCAGAGGCTGATATAAAGAAAGGCGCCAGTCAAGTGTTGATGGTGCAGAATAAGCCTAAGTTCAAGAAGAGTTCTTCGACTAAGAAGAAGAAGGATAAGTCAGGAGGCAACGCCCATGGCCCTGTCCAGAGCTCTCCCTCAAAGACTAAGCCTTCTCCTACAGCCGGAGCCAATTGCTTCTATTGCAAGCAAGATGGCCACTGAAAGAGGAACTGCACCAAGTATTTTGCTGACAGAGCCAAGAGTGGAGGTGTGACTTCCAACTCAGGTACGCTTGTGTGCAATGTTATAGACATTTATCTTGCTGATGCGCCTAATAGTTCTTTGGTATATGATACCGGATCAGTTATTCACATATGCAACTCGTTGCAGGGACTGGTAAGAACTAGGAGCATGGCAAGAGGAGAGGTTGATATTCGGGTCGGCAACAAGGCGAGAGTCGCTGCGTTGGAAGTCGGCACGATGCAACTTCATTTACCTTCAGGATTTATTTTGGAACTAAATAATTGTTATTATGTTCCAGCGCTTGGTCGAAACATTATTTCCGCCTCATGTTTGATGAGACAAGGTTATGATTCGAATATTAAGAATAATGGTTGTTCTTTATATTTGAAAGATATGTTTCATGGCTTTGCACCCGTTCAGAACGGGTTATTTATTTTAAATCTTGATAGTGAATCGGTCTATAACATAAATGTTAAAAGGTTGAAACCAAATGATCTGAATATGACTTACTTTTGGCACTGTCGGCTTGGTCATATAAGTTGGAAGCGCATGAAGAAGCTCCATGATGATGGACTTCTAACTTCGTTCGACTTAGAGTCATTCGAGACATGTGAATCATGCCTACTAGGCAAAATGACCAAGACACCTTTTGCAAGGAGTTGTGAAAGGGCGTCTGACTTGTTAGAACTAATACATAGTGATGTATGTGGTCCAATGAGCACGACAGCCAGAGGTGGTTATGAGTACTTCATTACCTTCACTGATGATTTGAGTAGGTATGGATATATCTATTTAATGAAACACAAGTCGGAAGCCTTTGAGAAATTCAAGGAATTCCAGAGTGTGGTACAAAATTAACTCGGCAAGAAAATAAAGTTTCTACGGTCGAACCGTGGAGGCGAGTACATGAGCCAGGAGTTTGATGACCATCTAAAGAGTTGTGGAATAGTTCCTCAACTCACTCCGCCGGGTACACCGCAGAGAAACGGTGTATCGGAACGGAGAAATCGGACCTTGTTGGACATGGTACGATCCATGATGAGTCGGACAGATCTACCTTTATCATTTTGGGGTTATTGTCTAGAAACTGCAGCTTTCACACTAAACAGAGTACCATCAAAGTCAGTAGAGAAGACACCACATGAGATGTGGACTGGTAAAAAGCCAAGTTTGTCTTTTCTTAAGATTTGGGGTTGTGAAGCATTTGTCAAGCGACTTCAGTCGGACAAGCTCACGCCCAAGTCGGATAAGTGTATTTTCGTGGGGTATCCGAGGGAAACCTTGGGGTATGTCGTGGTGGTGTCACGGCAGATGCCATAGGATGGCTAAAGTTGTGGGGACGATGGACGCTGGAGGTATCCGGGGAGGGATCACGCGACGAGTAGACGCGTGAGGTAAGAACAACACACTGCAAACAACACGATCTACCCAGGTTCAGGGCCCTCGTGAGGAGGTAAAACCCCTACTCCTGCCTCTCTATGTGTATTAAGATGTTTCTCCGAGTAGCCAAAGTACAAATGATATCTCTACCGAGTAGCCTCTCACCCTTCTCCGAGTAGAGCTAGGTCAAGAACTTAGGGTTTCTAGGGCTCAAGCTTGTAAGCAATCTATGTTCCCGTGTGTTCGTCGTGAGCCTGCCTCGCGCAGGAGGCGGCTGGGCACCTTATATACACGATGCCCAGCCGGATACGTCCAAATACGAACAAGTGTCGACATAGTGTCCACACCGTCCTTCTTCCGGGTTCCCGCTGACAGCTTTTGCTCCCAGCCTTGGTTTTATCTGGAAAGTCGTTGGGCAAAACTAGGGGACAGGCGGCTAACACTGTACCTAGGCACAGAGTAGACCCCCCATGTCCTGCCACAGCATGCTCCCATGCTGTCACTGTCAGGCACGTCGTCCCCAAATGAACAGTAGTTCGCATGCCGCCAAGTACGGACCCAGGATACGCGGGATCCTGTGTCAGAACGGCTCCTTTGACTTTCTGGCCGGGTAGGCTCCCGCCAATTGTACTCGGGTCAACCTTCTACCCGAAAGGATAGAACTTGCTTGATTTCTCCTTCTGGTCATCTTGAGGTGAGACCGAGTAGCAGTCAACCGGGTAGCGAGTACCAGGTAGTCGGCTACTCGACCAAACCTCCCTTCTGTAAGCTGCCTTTACCACCTGTCTTTACCCTACTCGGGGGTAACCCCCCGACAGCAGTCCCCGAAGCTGGTTGAGTCTTGCGAACTTGTTCACTAGGCTCATCCAGCTTAAAAACCAATCTTTGCCTCTCAGCCCTTGAACCTCAAGATGCCGAGAAGAACCTCCGAGTAGCTGTCTAGAAAGTACCTTGACTGTTCTCTCTTCCGAGTATCACTTGCTTTCTACACCGTAGCCGAGTAAAAAGACTCATGGAGAGTATCTTGGGTTTCCTCTCTTCCAAGTATCACTTGCTTTCTACTCTGCAACCGAGTAAAAAGACTTAGAGAATTTTCTGGAATCGAGCCGTTGCGGCACAGAGCACAATCCAGCCCTTCGCGCAGCAACTGCCCACGTGTCAAGCATCCAAGACCTTGTCGTTTCGTTGCCCAGGACACGACCTGCCACGCGTCCAGTTTTCACGCAGTGGGCCCACCGGCCGTCGTGTCCCATCAAGTGCAGTTATGGGCCACGATTCGGTGATGGGATCCAATGCGGCCGTTACGCGCGCAACCTGCGCTTGTGTGCGTTTCTAACCGGCCACAGGACCCACCACACGCCACGATCGATCCCACTCCCACGATGGTAACGGAAGATCCGCAGAGGAGATATAAATACCTCCCTGGCAATTTCCTTTTCCCCTTCCTCGCACTTTTCCTCCTTCGTCTCCTGCGCTTCTCCGCCTCCGTGCTCTCCGCCGCCGCGCAAGCTCTCGCGCCGCCGCGACACCAATCTCTCCACCAAATCCGTCAATACCTCCCACTCACCCCACCCGCAGCAATGGCCAAGGCTGGCTGGGCCGGTTCCTCCGTCACGGCTGAGGACTGCGCGTGGCTCGTCAACACCCGGCGGGTGCCTCCCGGCGTGGAATGCCGGGCTCCAGGCAGCGAGCTTGTGCCCACTCCGCGGGAGGGAGAGCGGGTGGTCTTCATGTCGCACTTCGAGCGCGGCTTCGGACTGCCCGCCTCCGACTTCCTGAGAAACTTCCTCAACCATTTCGGCATCCAGATGCATCACCTTCCCCCCAACACCGTCGTCTTCCTCGCCTACCACGCCGTGGTCTGCGAGGCCTTCCTCGGCGTCCGGCCCACCTGGGAGACGTGGCTCAGGTATTTCCACCTGCGCCAACAGTCTACAGGGAAGAAGGACTCCGCGGGCAACGCCCGCGCCACGGACACCGGCTGCGCCATGATGGTGCAGCGGTCCGGGACGAACCACCCCCGCGTCAAGGGGCTGGACTCCGTCAAGCTCTGGCAGAAGACCTTCCTGTACGTGAAGAATGTCGCCGCCGCGGAAGGAGCCCGACTAGACGACCGCATCAACCTGCCGATTTGGAGCAACCGCGCTCCAATCGGCTTGTACTGGAAGGACAAACCCGTCAACGACGACGACGCCATCGAGATGGAGGATCGCCTTAGCTGGCTGAAGGCGCAAGGCCTCAAGAATGACGATCCAGTGGCGTGCTGGATCCAGCGGCGAGTGCTGCCTTTGCAGGAGCGCAGCCATCTCATGTGCTACATGGGAGGCCCCCGCGACTGCACCCGGACCACCACCATCGAGATTGACAACATCGATGTTCCTCTGCACGCCAGGAACATCATGACGACAAGCTTAGGCGACCACTGGCAGTACGGGTTTACCCCGTACAGCCGTACAAAGCCGATTGAGCGGGTATGCTATTCCTTATCTGCACTACTTTCCGACTAGATAAGTCCTTCTCTTGCCACGAGTAGCGATCTCCTTCTGCACCGAGTAGGATACTTAGCCGGGTTGCTTAGGCTTAATGTGCTTCGTGCTTGCACGCCTTGCCGGGTAGCCTATTCGAGAATAACTCCTAGGCTTGATGTGCTTTAGACCTGCACGCCCTTCCGAGTAATTCCCTCCCGCAAACATGCTTAGGCTTAGTATGCTTTGTGCTTGCACGCCTATTCGAGTAGAATGCTTAGTACCTTGCCTAGGCTTTGTGTGCTTTGTACTTGCACGCCCATCCGGGTAGAATTTCTTCCTGGTACTCGGCCAGTCTGTGATCTTTTTCTGTTTTTCAGGTTCTCACGCGCCAGCTCATCGAGAGCAATGACATTTTCGAGAGCAACTGGACTGCTGATCGTGAGGAGGACGACGTGCCTTCTCACGATGCCGCGGAGCAGTCCAACCCCTCTCGCTCCCCCGTTGCTGACAAGCGGGATGCTCTCCGCACCTGGTCCGATGAGGACTTCGATGGTAAGTTTACTGCCAATTTGATTGCCTCCGAGAAGGACCAATTCCTTGATTGCTGTTTCTGACTCCTTCCCCTTTCTCTTGTATTTTCAGATGAAGGTGCCGCGGAGAAGGATAACGAGGATGAAGGCGAGAACGAGGGCGCGGCGCCTCTAGCCGCCCAGCCTCTGTCCGTCGCCGCTCCTGAGATCCGCAAACGGACCGGCAGCGAGGCACCAGCACCTCCTGCCAAGAGGAAGAAGCCCACCGAGAAGAAGGTGGCAGTGAAAAGGTCCAGGCGGGAGCTCAAGTCCACCACCGCGTAAGCCCTTTTCCCGGTCGCTTCCCTTCTCCCGCTGTACTATTCTCCTCAGATCTTTTCTAACTTCTGGTTTCCTCCTTCTCTGCAGACCTCCCATGAATGCGGACGCAGCTCTTGCGTCCGGCCAAGCTCAGGAAACTCCAGTGCCTCTCATCAATCTTGATGATGACGAGGACCACACCGCCAGTGCTGCTGCTGCCAATCCGCAAGCTACAGATGCACAAAGAGCAGCAAGCGAAACAGCGGCACAGGACGCCACCGTCCGCCAAGAACGACCCCCTCTCCTCCGGCTAGCAATGCCGAGGAGAACCAGGACCGAGAAACGCAAGACAACACCGCCGAGGAGCGGCCAGAAGCAGAGCCAAAGCAGCCAACCACAGGGGCTGCCGCACAAGATCAACTCGCCACAGAGCAGCGAGTGGAAGCCACCACTGCCATGGACGCCACCCCAACCAACGCCGATCCACTGAGCGGCGTGCAGCCAGGTGATGCACCGAGCAGCTCCCTGCCAGTAGCTGCCCAGGGCGATGGATCTGCGGCGCCGCCCACCGCACAAGGCCCTACACCGCCCAGCTCCTCCTTGTCTCTGCAGCCCAAGGATGCACCTAACTCCCCTGCCGGGCGAGTAACCAGGCAGCAAGCCGCCCTGGATGCTCTGAGGAGCGAGGTGGACAGAAGGGCAGCTGAGAAAGAAGCTGCGGAGAAGGCCAAGGCGGAGAGAGAAGCCGCCAAGAAGGCCAAGGCAGAGAAGGAAGCCGCCGAGAAGGCGAAGGCTATAGCTGCCGGGAAGAAGGTCGCAGACCCCGAGAAGCTGCGGGCCGAGAAGGAGAGGGCGAAGAAGCGAGCCAGAGACCAAGTGCCACCACCAACCTCAGGTGGGGCACTTGTGATCCGTGAGTCCGGCCCAATTCCCGCCGCGCTCTCGGCGGATGCTCGCGCCGCTGGCCAGCCCTGCTACCCAGAATATATGATTGAGGTGAGCCACCAGCACTCAATCGGCTTCCCTCCTCAGGACAAAGCCTTAGCTATCCAGCATGGAAGGAAAGCCGTTGCCATGAACTCCCCTCCTCCAGATCCAAGCCAACAACAAACCGCCAATATTGCTTCTCGCGGAGTCCAAGACAAACCCATAACATCCAAAGGCCTTGAGCAGGTACTGGACACAGTCGGCTTCATCGACGCAAAATGGGACAGCAAGGTTCTCGGCGTGGAGAAGTGGCATGGTCTCTCCCTTGGCGGCCTCGACCACATGCGCGTGGATTGGAACAAGGTCGACCTGGGACACAAGCCCATGACCGTCTCCACCGAGACCGCGACCCTCGCCGCCAAGATGTTCCTGCATCGCAAGAACGCCGAGGACGTCGAGCAGGCCTACGCAGTAAGTTCTCCTTATCCTTTCCGAGTTGAATTTTCCGAGTTGAATTTGCCTCTCTTCCATTCGCCTTTCTGTTTCTTTCCATCACTCCCAGTCCCCGAGATTCTAGCCGAGTAGGTGGATACTCTCCGAGTAGCCTCCTACTCGGGTTGAATCTTATCTGCTTTATCTAATTTTCTTCTTCTTCTCGCTCCTCAGGACAGCGTCCTGAAACGGACTAACCTGTATCGCCATCTCCTCTGGAACCATTCCATCGCCAGGCGGCGCATTGCTGCTCTGGAGAAGGAGAAGGCAGCTGCAGAGGCAGCCAGCAAAGATGCCAATGCTAGCACTCAGCAGCTGGCCGAAGTGCAAGGTAAACTCTTAGCTTTGCGATTCGTGCGTTTTGTGTTTACGCTCGCTTATGCTTTCTTCTGTGCTAACCTTTCTTCTCTGCAGAGAAACTGAAGGGCCTCGCCGAGGAGCATAGCAAATGCCGTGCTTTCGTGCAGAACGCCGAAGCCACCATCAAAAGGCTTGATGGTAAGTTTGTCGTCCACTTGGTTTATTCTTTGAATCCATGTCTTTATCGCTTCTGTACTGATCTTGTCTGGCTCTTCGCAGAAGATTACAAGGTGTTTGCCGCAGCACACCGAGAATGTGTCCAACCGGACGAGTTGAAGCACGAGCTATCCAAGCAAGCTGGCGTGTTGCTGGATCACCATGCCAGCGAGACCGAGAAGCTTCAGCTTCAACTGCAACGGGCACTCCAGGATGCCATCAACATCGGCGGCGAGAGAGACCGAGCCATCGCCGAGAAGGCCAAGGCCGAGGGCACTTTCCGAGCCAAGGAAAGGGCCCTTGAGCAGGAATGCGAGACCTTGAAGAAGGCCAACGCAGATCTCTTCGCCCAGATGAACAGCTTGCGCATGATCCAGGAAAGGCATATCTCCAACGAGGAAACTTGGAAGAAGAAGCTGCAGCAGCTGCGCAACGAGCTACCTGGTAAGTCTTTTCTTCACTGCTTCTTTTCTTCTCGGTTGCATATCTTCTCGGATTTTCCCCTACTCGGCCATTCCCTTCTTGGTTTTGAAGTTTCCCTCTTCTCTTTCAGCGATCTGGCCTCATCTCGACTCTCCAACTGAGCCTTCTCTGGCCAAGATCAGAGCTGCTCGCCTTGCGAAAGGTGAGGCAGCAGATCCCAGGGCCGAGATCGAGGACAGCCTGCTGGTGCTCAAGGGCTACTTCGAGCAGCTGGCAGGCTTTGGAACGGATCTGATGCATGAGGGCTTTGAATTGCACAAGCTTTTCTGGCCTAACGATCCTCCACCCAAGTCCATGAAGGGCCTTGCCCTCAAGCTGAAGAACGTGAAGAAGGAGCTGAAGAAGTGGCGTGCTTCAGGAGCCCGTGCCGGTGCGGATGTGATGCTTCTCTGCATCTCATCCTGGTACGAGAACCTGAACATGGAGCTCATTCGCGGGAAGCGCAATGACTCCAAGTGGGAGCTGGATCCCGGCTGCGTGGCTACCCGCAAGCAGGTTGCCTACGAGGTCGCGGAGTGCGCCGAGACGGAGACATATATTGATGGCCTCCCCGAGCCCGACACCGACGATGAAGTCGAAGGGGAAATCGATGAAGAAGACGACTCCGATCTGGAAGGCTTCTTCGACTCTCCCGAGGGCAAGGCCGGGAAGCGGAAAGGCGCGGCCGTCTCGAGCAGCGACGAGGAGGTTGAGCACACCGAGACTGCTCAACCCGAATTCGGCACCTCCTCCGGCGCTGCTCTTGACGACACGGTGCCCCCTCCTGGCCAGGCTGCAGGTTCCACAGCTACTTCCGAGCAGGCAGCCCCTCAGCAAGCTGCCGGGATGGCGGAATCCGCCACCGTCCAGACGGAAACGGACGCCACCCAGGCAAGCACCGAGGAAACAGCCGCCGCGACTGCCTCTGAAGAAGCAGCAGCCAAGGCCCGCGCCCAGAACATCGCTTCCTCCTCTTAGATCGACCTGCAATCTTTTTTACTCCGAATATTTATCAGATCCCCGGGATGCCGGGAGCAAAATGTCATATACTCTCTTTGTTGTGCTTGCTACACATTTTTTATACGCACTTTGTTTATTTCAATGTTAATCAATTTTGAGCAAGTTTGGCTCAATGCCGAGTTGTGTTTCCATGCGAGTCCCCGAGTAGCATTTCTTATTCACCCTGTCCTTTCATCTTTGCTCTACCTGCGACTTGTCGCTTGTTTGGTATTCGAGTCACAAGAGTCGAGTAGCAGGGTTGCAAATACTTAGCCGTCAGAAACAATCATGATAACGCAGCCCAACACTTAACCGAGAAGTCGAAAACACGGAAAAACAGTAATAAACAGTCTACTCGGTTCCTGCACTCTTTCTTCCTTAGTGATTTTCGTGTGCCCATTGACCCTTTGCTTGTTCTCTTGCTTGCCATGAAGCCGGGTTTCGGACAACAGCAGAGTCGAAGAGTTGGCATATAGGTTTAAACACAGTACTCAATACACTTATGAGTTCTAAAGTGGAGCAACCGAGTAGACAAACAGTAAAGCCGAGTAAGAAAAACACTTAGAGCAATTTTGGACGAGGGCAGTCCCCGAGAACAATTTCAGATTGCAGAGTAGAATTTCAACTCGGATAAGAGGGTACATACACATCTTTGCTT
The DNA here is from genome assembly GCA_028641055.1 of Alopecurus myosuroides. Taxonomy (NCBI): domain Eukaryota; kingdom Viridiplantae; phylum Streptophyta; class Magnoliopsida; order Poales; family Poaceae; genus Alopecurus; species Alopecurus myosuroides. The sequence continues at coordinate 420,431,230 of CM054058.1, forward strand.
ACGAATGAAAGCGACGAAGTAGAGCTACATTCCAAGGGCGCTTGGTTTCCTCTCCAGCTTTATCTGCCCTGTTCGCCTGCGACGGGCGCACATCTACAAGGTAGTACGCATCATTGTGCAGCGCTTTGCTCACAATAAAAGGCCCTTCCCATGGAGGAGACAACTTGTGCATCCCGGCTGTGCGCTGCACAAGCCTAAGGACCATGTCTCCTTCTCGGAAAACCCTTGGGTTCACCTTTCGGCTATGATAGCGCCGCAGGTTTTGCTGGTAGATAGCCGAACGTGACAGAGTCAGCTCTCTTGCTTCTTCAAGCAGGTCAACGTCGTCTTCTCGAGCTTCTCTCGCCTCCACTTCAGTATAGAGGGCTACTCGGGGGGAGTCATGCTCTAAGTCTATTGGCAACACGGCCTCAGCCCCGTATACCAAGAAGAATGGCGTGTAGCCGGTTGACCGGTTAGGGGTAGTCCTTAGACTCCACAACACCGCTGGCAACTCTTCTAGCCAACACCCAGGTGTTTTCAGCAACGGCTCGATCAGCCTAGGCTTTATGCCTGCCAGTACCATTCCATTTGCTCTCTCAACTTGCCCATTGGAGGCAGGGTGCGCGACTGACGCAACGTCTAGTCGGATATGCTTATCTCTGCAGAATCGCACCATTGCCCCCTCCGCAAAGTTGGTGCCGTTGTCGGTGATGATACTGTGTGGGTAGCCGTATCTCATGATCACATCTTTCACAAACTTCACGGTTGTGACTCCGTCACACTTCCGAATAGGTTTCACCTCAATCCACTTGGTGAACTTGTCCACCATGACCAAAATATGTGTCATGTTCCCTTTAGCCGGCTTGAAAGGCCCAACCATATCCAAGCACAAAACAGCAAACGGCCAGGTGATAGGAATTGTTTTCAACTCGGAAGCAGGCATGTGAATCTTACTTGCAAACATCTGGCAGCCGTTGCACTTCCTCACGATATCTTCAGCTTGCTGCAGCGCAGTGAGCCAGTAAAAGCCATGCCGAAAAGCTTTCTTGACCAAAGCCCGAGAAGAGGCGTGGTGCCCGCATTCCCCTTGATGTATCTCCACCAATATTTCTTCTCCTTCTTCTGGGCTCACACACCGTTGCAGCACACCAGTGGCACTTCTTTTATGCAGCACACCTTGGACTATAGTGTAGCCTTTGGACTTTCTCTGAATCTGCCTCGCAGTCACTTCATCTTCAGGCAAAGCACCGTCCCTTAGAAAGGATAATATGGGCATAGCCCAACTCGGTGTCTCCCGTATGGGAAACACTGGTTCGTCCAATTCCATTGGGACAGGCTCTTGCGGTTGCACAGGAGGAGTAGGAGTGCTTCTTTGCAGCCCGGACCGATTGGCGAGAACCTCTTCAATGAATGCCACAGCTTCTGGGTTGAGGGCGGCAGTCCCCGAGTACTGAGCGACAGTCCCCGAGTAGGGAGCGACAGTCCCCGAGTAGGGAACGACAGTCCCCGAGTAGGGAGCGGCAGTCCCCGAGTAGGGAACGGCAGTCCCCGAGTAGGGAACGGCAGTCCCCGAGTAGGGAACGACAGTCCCCGGGTTTCCTGCAGCACTCTCCCAGTCAATTTCCATTGGGTCAGATTCTTCACTTGGCAGAGAAGGAACAAAGATGGATTCCGAGTTGGGGGAAGGCTTGATGGAAGGCTTCCTCAAATGCTCCAAGGCAATCCCTGCTGGGATGGACTGCCGAGAAGATCCCAACTTGGACAGCTCATCTGCCGCTTCGTTCTCTGCTCGGTGAATGTGCTGGAACTCACAGCCTTCGAAGAACCCAGTCATAGACTGTACCAGGAAGCGATACGATGCCATGTTGGCATCCAAAGCATCCCAGGTACCCGAAACTTGCTGCACCACCAAATCTGAATCGCCATAGCAGATAATGCGCTGCACACCAACCTCCTTGGCTACTCGCAAGCCATGCACCACTGCCTCGTACTCGGCTACATTGTTGGATGCCTTGAAGTGAATTTGCAGCACATACTTGAGTTGATCCCGCTTGGGTGATGTAAGCACAACACCAGCGCCAAGGCCTTCTTTCACCTTTGAGCCATCGAAGTGCATCCTCCAATAGTTGGAGACTGGAGCAGGAGGCTCATACTGCATCTCGGCCCAGTCCACAAGAAACTCTGCCAGGACCTGAGACTTGATTGCTTCTCTTCTCGCATACGCGGGAGCGTACGCGGCTAGCTCAATCGCCCACTTGGCTACTCTGCCACTCGCCTCCTTGTTACCCATGATATCCGAGATAGGAGCTGAACTCACAACAGTGACGGGGTGCTCCTGGAAATAATGCTTCAGCTTCCTGGCGCCCAGGTACACACCATATGTCATCTTCTGGTAGTGCGGATAGTTTTGCTTGGAACTGGACAACACTTCACTGAGATAATAGACTGGGCGCTGCACACTCTTGCCTTCTTCTTCTCGCTCCACCACTATCACCACGCTGACTACTCGGTTAGTCGCAGCAATGTACAACAGCATAGGCTCCTTGGGTAGCGGACTAGCCAAGACGGGAGCAGTAGCCAGCATTGCTTTTAGCTCATTGAATGCCACGTCCGCCTGCGGAGTCCAGGCAAACTTGTCACTCTTCTTCATCAGCTGGTACAGAGGCAAAGCCTTCTCGCCCATTCGGCCCAAGAAGCGGCTCAGAGAAGCCAAACAACCCGTGAACTTCTGCACATCCTTCAGTGATCTCGGCAAAGACATGCTCTCAATAGCTTTTATCTTTGAAGGGTTAGCTTCAATGCCACGGCTAGAAACCAGAAATCCGAGTAGCTTTCCAGCCGGTACACCAAAGGTGCACTTACTCGGATTCAGTTTCATTTTGTACTTGCGTAGGTTAGCAAAGGTTTCCTCCAGGTCGGCAAGCAGAGTATGTGTTTTATTCGTTTTGATGACAATGTCATCTACGTACACCTGCACATTCTTGCCGAGCTGGTTATGCAAGCATTTCTGCATGCATCTCTGATAGGTTGCACCCGCATTCCTCAAGCCAAAACACATGACACGATAGCAATAAGCCCCGTACGGGGTAATGAAAGCAGTCTTTATTTGATCAGCAGGGTTAAGTGCAATCTGGTGGAAACCAGAGTAGGCATCAATGAAAGACAGCAGTTCACAGCCAGCAGTGGAATCGATCACCTGATCGATGCGGGGTAGCGGGAAAGGATCTTTGGGGCACGCCTTGTTCAAGTCGGTGTAGTCGACGCACATGCGCCATGCAGTGGCGGCCTTGGGATCCTCCTTCTTCTTCTCGACCATGACCGGGTTGGCTAACCAATCCGGATGCAGCACCTCCATGATGAAGTTACTTATCAGCAGCTTGGTGATCTGATCACCGATGGCCTTCCTCCTCTCATCCCCGAAGCGGCGCATAGCCTGCTTCACGGGTTTGGCGTCAGGACGCACGTGCAAAGAGTGCTCAACCAACTCCCTCGGGACTCCTGGTAAATCTTCATTGGTCCAGGCAAAAACATCCCGATTCTCACGGAGGAAGTGGATGAGCTCGCTTTCCTATTTCTCCGCCAACCCGGAGCCAATAATGGCTTCGCGGTCGGGGAACTCAGGGTCGACCTGAATCTTTTTCGTCTCCTTAGCAGCCTGGAAAGCAGTGCCTTGCTGGATACTCGGCACACCTTGTGCGCTAGCTTGCGCGGACTGAGCCATAGCCACCACCTCGTACATCTTCCTCTTCTCGGCAGCAATCACCATTGACTCCGCCAACTGGGAACCAGCAGAGGCACACTCAATGGATTTCTTGTAATCCCCCGAGATGGTGATGATGCCATTGGGACCGGGAATCTTCATTTTCAGATAAGCCACATGGGTGGAGGCCATGAACTTGCTCAGAGCCGGCCTGCCGAGTAAAGCGTGATACGGGCTCCGATGGTCCACCACCTCAAACTGCAGGCGCTCCGTGCGACAGTTCTCCCGAGTACCGAATAGCACATCAATCCACACTCGGCCAATCGGGTTGCATGAGACCCCGGGCACGATGCCATAGAATGTAGTCTTGCTAGGCAGCATCATGTTCTCGGCCATGCCAAGCTTCTCGAGTGTATCCCTGTACACAATGTTGATGCTGCTGCCGTTGTCGATCAGCACCTTGCTGAACCTCACATTCTTCATGGTACCCAGGAAAGTAGGATCCAGCACCAAGGCATAGCTACCCGGATTGGGCATCACCTTGGGATGATCTACCCGGGACCACCGGATCTCCTTGTCGCACCAGTACATGTAGTGAGGAACAGCAGGAATCACTGCATTGACCTCCATGGCCCGCCTGTGCTGCGACTGCTTGTCGTCAGACTCAGAAGTGAAGATCATGTAGCTCTCATGGTGCTCTTGGTACTGATTGGAGCCATTGCCCCCATTGTTGCCATTGTTGTTGTTGCCCTGGTAGTTGTTGTTGTTGCCTCTGTTGTTGTTGTTGTTGCGGTTGTAGTTGTTGTTGTTGTTGTTGCGGTATCGCTCGTTGTTGAAGTACTGGTTGGCTCCTAAAGCCACCTGGTTGACGTTTTCTCTTCTCGGGTACACTGGCGGCCGAGCTGCAGGTGCACGAGCAGGCTGCACATTGTCATTGGCATTGACGGCTGGCAGGGGAGGAGGAGGAGGCAAGCCATCACTCTTGATTGCCTCCCACCACTCGCACTGCCGAGTAGTGTGGTTAGCAGGCCTCGACGGATGGTGGGTGTGAAAGCTGCATGGGCCATCCTTCATGTCATCGAAGACAAACTTCTTCGGCTGCTCAGAGTTCCCGCTACCCGACTGGGATCCGCGAAATGGCTTCTTGTTGCCTTGGCCCTGGTTCTGGTTTTGCCCGTAGGCTCCAGCAGGTTTTTGCCTCTGGCCACCACTGCCTCCAATGTTCACTGCATTGACCTCCTCGGGATCATACCGGTTGTCCACTCGACGCTTGTTGCGGAACTCGTTGCGCTTGCTGCCATTGAGGTTTCTTCTCGGCTCAGAGGAGTCCATCAGTGGCTGAGTAGGGTCACCGAGTGCGTACTGATCCGCAATCTTGATGGTCTCGGCCAGGGTGTTCGGCATCTCTCTCTGCAATCTCTGCCAAAGCATGCTGCCATGCCGGCAACCCTGCGCAAACCAAGTGATGGCCTGAGCTTCATTCACACCCTCACAGGTGTTCCTCAACGTGCTCCACCGAGTAAGATACTCGCGGTCAGTCTCGTCCTCTCGCTGCTTGCAGGCTGACAGCTGCTGTGGCCTATTCGGCCTCTTGTATGTGCTCGTGAAGTTGCTGATGAATGCGTCCGAGAAGTCCAGCCAGCAGTTAATGCTGTTCTTGGGCAGGTTGTTGAGCCAAGTACGGGCTGGACCCTCTAGCATTTGCGGCACATAGCGCACCGCCCATCTTCTGTTACCATTTGCGATGTGGACCGCGGTAACATAATCATTGAGCCAATCTTCAGGCTTGGTGCTACCATTGTAGCTCTTGGTGCCCCTTGCAAGCTGGAAACCCTTCACGGACGGCTCGTTCATGATGCGCGGGCCAAAGCACTCGGGGCCAGGGGGACCCGTGCTCTCCAGCCGCGCCGACAAGCTGATTCGGTCCAACTGATGCCTTGCATCTCCAACCGCCAACACACGGTCACCAACACGGTCACGAATATCATAGCCGGCCATCTCCATGGCCGAGTTGCCGTCATCATACCTATCCACCTGCACCGCCGCAGGCTGCTCCACCGGGTTGATGACTTGCGCCACGGCGCGCGGCTGCTGCCTTTGCCGAGTAGGCTGAGCTGCGGGTTGCCGAGAAGTACCCGGACGCGCGGCTTCTCGGACACGGCTTTGAGCTTGATGGGCTTGAGAGCCTGCTCTTGCAGCATTGTGTTCCTGCCCGGGCTGCTGCGGCACAGTAATCTGTCTCGCGGCAACAGCCGGGTCATACACCTGCATCTGCCTGTCTCTGCCCGAGCGGCCGCTGCGGCTCTTCTCGCGGCTGGGATGCGGAGATGAGGCCTGATCGTTAGATCTAGCCGCGTGCGAATGCACCATCTGCGAAGCCCCAGCCCCAGGATTGGCCTTCCGGAACTCCTCGTTTTGCCTAGCAGCCTCCAACACTAACTCCTTGAGCCTCTCTTGCTGCCTAACACGCGCGTCGCCATCTAGACGAGGCAACTCGGCAGCAACCGCCTCTGCAGCTCTAAGGGTTTTGGCGGGTGTGCTATATCTGGGCCTGGTGGAGGTGTTTTCGGTGGCGGACTGAGCGGGAGCCTCTACAACCGTTGCCATCTCGGCACCAAGGTTACGACGAGTAGCACCTACTCTGCTAGGCCTCCTAGCAACCGGCGTGAAACCGTGAGCCCTATTGTATTCAAGTTGATCTAGACTCAGCTCTAACCTCACCTTGTCCAACTCCGCCTGCTCGGCGAGCAGCTCCAAGCGTTGCCGCTCGAGCTGCTCCCTCATGGCCAGGAGCTCGACGTCGGTGGAGGATGGCATGCCAAGCCGCGCAGCAGACGCGGGGATGGCCGCAGAAGTGGAAGGCGGCATGTTGCTCTCCCTCTCGTAGGGCCGGTGTACCCTGCCACCAGCCGGTACGTCCACCTCCTCGACGACGGCCGCAGCGCCAGTAGCGGCTGCGCCGGCGTTTGCCGTCAAGCCCGTCACCAGCACCTCAGCGCAGTTCGCAGAGCGAGACGCGGGCCTTCCGCGAGCAGCAATCACCGCGGGAGGATCCTCCGCGTCTTGCACCTGCTCAGGATACGCGTGTTTGACGACGGTGGCGATGTAGACGAGATGAGAGCCGAAGGAGACCACCGAGCCGCCCTCCGGCATGGCCTTGCCGCCGAAACAGCCGGCGTTGTCGATGACGAAGTCGAAGGAGCCGAATCTGTGGACAAGGCCACAGACCACGCGCTCCGATGAAGAAGATCCCGTCCGAACAGTAACTCCAGCCAGCGCCGCTGGTTGCCCCACGGTGGGCGCCAACTGTCGTGGTGGTGTCACGGAAGATGCCATAGGATGGCTAAAGTTGTGGGGACGATGGACGCTGGAGGTATCCGGGGAGGGATCACGCGACGAGTAGACGCGTGAGGTAAGAACAACACACTGCAAACAACACGATCTACCCAGGTTCAGGGCCCTCGTGAGGAGGTAAAACCCCTACTCCTGCCTCTCTATGTGTATTAAGATGTTTCTCCGAGTAGCCAAAGTACAAATGATATCTCTACCGAGTAGCCTCTCACCCTTCTCCGAGTAGAGCTAGGTCAAGAACTTAGGGTTTCTAGGGCTCAAGCTTGTAAGCAATCTATGTTCCCGTGTGTTCGTCGTGAGCCTGCCTCGCGCAGGAGGCGGCTGGGCACCTTATATACACGATGCCCAGCCGGATACGTCCAAATACGAACAAGTGTCGACATAGTGTCCACACCGTCCTTCTTCCGGGTTCCCGCTGACAGCTTTTGCTCCCAGCCTTGGTTTTATCCGGAAAGTCGTTGGGCAAAACTAGGGGACAGGCGGCTAACACTGTACCTAGGCACAGAGTAGACCCCCCATGTCCTGCCACAGCATGCTCCCATGCTGTCACTGTCAGGCACGTCGTCCCCAAATGAACAGTAGTTCGCATGCCGCCAAGTACGGACCCAGGATACGCGGGATCCTGTGTCAGAACGGCTCCTTTGACTTTCTGGCCGGGTAGGCTCCCGCCAATTGTACTCGGGTCAACCTTCTACCCGAAAGGATAGAACTTGCTTGATTTCTCCTTCTGGTCATCTTGAGGTGAGACCGAGTAGCAGTCAACCGGGTAGCGAGTACCAGGTAGTCGGCTACTCGACCAAACCTCCCTTCTGTAAGCTGCCTTTACCACCTGTCTTTACCCTACTCGGGGGTAACCCCCCGACAGGGTACTACTTCTACAACCGGGAAGAGGGCAAAGTGTTTGTCGCTCGGAATGGTGTCTTCCTTGAGAAAGAGTTTCTCAGTCGGGAAGTCAGTAGGAGCACGGTGCAACTCGAAGAAATTCGAGAAGAACCAGCTAGGGGCGAGTCGGCAATGGCCTTGGAGGCTGAGCCGGTCGTGGTACCTACACCGGTTACAGCACCTGAACCTCGGAGATCTGCCAGATTACAGAGTGCTCGAGATGTTTTACTGTTAGACAGTAATGAGCCGGCAACTTATTCGGAAGCGATGGTGGGATCTGATTCCGAGTCATGGCTTGGAGCCATGAGATCCGAGTTAAAGTCCATGGATGAAAACCAAGTTTGGAATTTGGTTGATCTGCCTGACGATGCAAGACCCGTCGAGTGCAAATGGGTCTTTAAGAAGAAAATTGATATGGATGGAAATATTTCCGTCTATAAAGCACGACTTGTCGCGAAGGGGTTCCGACAAGTTCAAGGAGTTGACTACGACGAGACCTTCTCGCCCGTAGCGATGCTTAAATCAATTCGGATCATGTTAGCCATAGCAGCCTATTTCGACTATGAGATATGGCAGATGGATGTCAAGACAGCTTTCCTTAATGGAAATTTAACTGGGGACGTGTATATGATACAGCCCGAAGGTTTTGTCGATCCAGCTAATGCTGACAAGGTATGCAAACTTCAGAAATCCATTTATGGGTTGAAGCAAGCATCTCAAAGTTGGAACATTCGCTTTGATGAGGTAGTCAAATCGTTTGGCTTCATCAAGAGTGATCATGATTCTTGTTTATACAAGAAGTTTAGTGGGAGCAAAGTAAACTTTCTAATCTTATATGTGGATGACATATTACTGATTGGAAATGATGTCATGATGTTGCAAGAAACCAAAGAGTCATTGGAAAAGAGTTTCTCAATGAAGGATTTGGGTGAGGCGACTTACATATTAGGAATCGGGATCTATAGAGATAGATCAAGGCGGCTCATTGGATTGAGTTAGAGTACTTATCTAGACAAGGTTTTGAAGAAATTCAAAATGGAAGAGTCCAAGAAGGGATTCTTACCGATGTCCCATGGCATAAAACTTAGCAAGACTCAGTGTCCTTCGACAACTGATGAGCGAAGTCGGATGAGTGTGATCCCGTATGCTTCGGCAATCGGATCCATCATGTATGCCATGATTTGTACTAGGCCAGATGTTTCCTATACTCTAAGTGTTACGAGCAGATACCAGGCTGACCCTGGCGAAGCCCACTGGGCAGCGGTTAAAAACATCCTTAAGTACTTGAGAAATACTAAGGAAATGTTCCTAGTTTATGGAGGTGATGAGGAATTCAGTGTAAAGGGTTACACGGATGCGAGTTATCTCACCGACTCAGATGATTCTCGTTCGCAATCTGGATATGTGTTCGTGATGAACGGAGGGGCTGTGAGCTGGAAGAGTTCCAAGCAAGATACGGTGTCTGCATCTACAACAGAGGCTGAGTATATTGCTGCCTCAGAGGCGGCAAAGGAAGTTGTTTGGATTAGGAACCTCCTGATTGATTTTGGTGTGGTTCAGGGCGCGTCCAATCCTTTGGACGTATATTGTGACAACAATGGTGCTATCGCACAGGCCAAGGAACCTAGACAACACCAGAAGAACAAACATATACTCATGCGGTACCACCTCATTCGCCAGTTTGTCGAACAAGGTGATATCAAGTTATGCAAAGTACACACGGATGCAAACATTGCAGATCCGTTGACAAAGGCGCTACCACAGCCTAAGCATGAGGCGCACAAGAGAGGCATGGGCATTCGATGCCTAGGCATATGATGCCAGGATGATTGACTCTAGTGCAAGTGGGAGACTGTTGGGAATATGCCCTAGAGGCAATCATGTATGATGTAATTCCCACTGTATTCATAAAGTTATTAAGTTGTCCTTGTTTTGAACATCTGATATATGTCATTGAATATGTGATTCGATTGTGGGACTATATATTCATGTTGTTCATACTAGATTGTCCTTGGTCATTTAGGTTGTGCTGGACACACACCCTAGACTAATGTGAGTGTTGGCTGATGACACGGTTCCACTTGTCATGGGCATGGTGATGCCATTCCAACGTTCACGGACTTGGCTAAAGAGTTTAGCAAGTCGGACTGACCCACATTGAGATGCAACGATCAAGTCTTCATTTGCATGTCTCAATCAATGTAATCCTTAGACCTGAGGTTGTCGCACAAGCCGAGTTGTGGATCATCGACTTAGGTTCTGTCAAACGTTGTTCTGTGACAAGGCAACTATAAAGGCAGAGTTCGGGTCGAATGAGAAGCAAGCTGCGTGATGTGGATAATCAAGATGGGATTTTGCCCCTCCGAATGGAGAGATATTCTCTGGGCCCTCTCGAGTGATATGATTCAGGAAGCATGGCCATGCGCGACTAAGTTAAGTGTTAACTATGTCGGTTGACTAAGAGTTAGTCAGATGAATCACATGTCACAGATCGAGAAGAGAGTTGAGCTATTTAAGGGATGACGATAAATCGCCTATAGCTCGACAAGGTATATCGTGAGGCAAAAGGGACTAAGATGAATATCACATTGAAAGGTATGTCGTCATGACTCAATGGGACTTGGGAGTCGGCACGTTCTGCTAGGAGCCGCTACCGATTGATCGATTGCGAGTCGGACTCCAATCGTGTCCAAGTCGCCATGAGCCTGCAGGGTCGCACACTTAAGAGCGGGAGCAAGTATTGGTTGGGTTGGACCCGAACCGGAAATGGACTGATTTTGTGAGTCGGACTCACGGAGGGAATGGGCCACAAGTGTTGTGTAGCCCACTACCATTCGCTATATAAAGAGGGGCGCAGGTTGCCCAGCGGGCACGTTAGTCCACTCCCATGCGTTGGGAACCCTAGCCCCACTCAGTCCAGCCGCCGCACCGGACCTAGCAGTCCGCCGTCGGAGCTCCTCCTCGTACGTGTGGATACCGGCAGAGGTGCTGTACGTTCAGCACTTCGACGTTCGAGGGATTGGATCGGCCGGACCAGATCGTGGGACTGCACTGCCCCGACGCGCTGCATCGATAATCCGCACCTGCGCGTCTAGTGGTAATACTCGTGGCCTTCTACCTCGGCTAGATCTTGGAAGCATCGCGTAGGAAAAGTTTTTGTTTATCTCTACGCGTTCCAACAAAACAGGCTTAGAGTCATTTTAGGTTCATTTTTGCAATAGGAATCAAAAACTCTAGACCAAGCTTCCTTGAAACTCTCATCATTCCCTTGTTTGAAAAGATCATTTCCTCATGTGACATGGTAACAGGAACAGGAGTACTCATTTTAGCAAGATTAAAAACGGGGAAAAAACTACAAATAGAATAAGAACTATTTTTTTGTGTTTTTGATATAGAGAAGCAAACAAGATAAAATAAAATAAACTAAGCAAAACTCCCCTTGCAGAAATTCTCTTCCTCCCCGGCAACGGCGCTAGAAAAGTGCTTGATGCGTGTGATCACACGTTCGTTGGGAGACCCCAAGAGGAAGGTATGTAGAGTGCAGCGGCAAGTTTCCCTTAGAAAGAAATCAAGTTTGAATCGACCAGTAGGAGGAAGCAGTAACTTCAGAAGGGTGATGCAGCTGAGATGGCAGGGCACACTACCGGTTCAGCAACAACGTGGAACCTACACAACACAATCAAATCACTTCGCCCCAACGAATCAGTGAGTTTGTCTATCTCACTGGTTTTGCTGAACACAAAGAGGTTAAACGTATGGTGTGGAAAATAGTATAAAGACAGTATGAAAACAGTTGCAGCAGTATGAGAGCAGTGGAAACAGTGGTGGTATTATCAGTATGAGGAAATGGACCCGGGTCCATAGTTCACTAGTGGTGTCTCTCCGTGAAAGATAAATACCATGTGTGGTGAAAAAATTACAGCTGGTTAATTGACATAAATGAAGGCGACACCGTAGTGCATATGCAAGAAATAAAGATTACTATGTGATTCATGTGGGCATTACGACAAGATACATAGACCTTCATCCAACTGCATCTACGACTAATAATCCACCCTTCGAATATCATCCGAACAGACGTTAGGTATTAAGTTGCAAACAACAGATAATCGCAGTAAGCAAAGTGTGTAATGTAAACAATAACATCATCCTTAGACAAAGCATTGTTGTTTTCTCCCTAATGGCAACAACACATCCTCCATCCATCATGTTTCTATCACTCGAGCACAGATGCAAAGGAGGCATGAACCCACTATCGAGCATAAATACTCCCTCTTGGAGTTACTAGCATCTACTTGGCTAGAACATCTACTAATAACAGAGAGCATGCAAGATCATAAATAATATATACATGAAGATAACATGATAGGTTGATAATCAGAAGACATAGCAGTCAACATTCATCGGATCCCAGAAAGCACAACATGTAGCATCACATAAAGATGATCCGATCATGTGAGGCAGATCACGAGATCTAAACATGAGGCATAAAGTGGAGGAGACAACCATCTAGATACTTCTATAGACCCGTAGTCCAGGGATGAGCTACTCACGCATCACTTCGAAGGAGGGCATGGTGGTGTAGACCCCTCCGGTGATGAATTCCCTTCCCGGTAGGGTGCCGGGGAGAACTCCAGAACCCTCCCAATCTCGGGATGACAATGACGGCGGCCTCGGGTGTTTCTCGAAAAAAAGTGATATATTTCTAGGTTTAATATGTCGGGGGATTATATAGGCGAAAGAGCGATGGCTGAGGGCACCTGGGGGCCCATACCACCCCCATGCGTGGCCAAGGGGGCGTGCCGCCCTATGGTGTGGCCCCCTGTGGCCCCTCTTCGGGTCTTTTTAGGACTCTGTGAAACCTTCGGGAATTCTAAGGTTTCCGGGTTTCAAATTTTCCAATTCCGAGAATATTTCCAGAACAACTTTTCTGAAACTAAAAACAGCAGAAAATAGGAAACTGGCTTTGTGGCATCTTGTTAATAGGTTACTCCGGAGATGGATAAAAATGACATAAAGTGTATAGCAAACATGTGGGAAATAACATGAAAACAACATGGAACATCAGAAATTAAGAATACGTTTATGACGTATCAGGGGCCAGCGCCACGCGTGAGGTATACCACGTCCAGCTGCCGGTGTCGTGGCCGAACCTCGACACTACTGCCTCTCTGACGGATGAGGTTATCATCTTCCCGGGCTCGTGCGGCGGCGATTTGTACGTTACGAAGGAGTCCGACGAGGACGCTTTCTACTCTTCCATCGCCACATCGGACTACATAGTCGTCCCCGACAGAAGGCGGAGCGTGGCGCCCATGCGGGAGCCCGCAGTCATCGTGCTCCACCTCTCATCTCCCGTTTCCTCATGCACATGCATCGTCATGTTAGTTGGGATCCGATGATCAATCTTCATAACAAACTCTTAAAATGTGTTTATTTCTCTTGTTTAACTAATCTCTTAACCAGACGGCCTACTCTTCGTTTGCTCTCATATATGTTCCTTTGTACGTGGCATCTATTGATCTATCCATTCGTCACTCATTTTGATGTTGTGGTCTCTTAGAAAAAACATTGAAGAATCTGATAGGCGGCGGCGGCCTCCTCCCGCTCCATTACTCAGAACCCCGAGCCGCTCTTCCGCCGCCCAGCTGATCAAGAAGCCATGTCAGGCAGCTACTCCTTTCTCCTCCGTGCCGGCGCAGGACGCGATGACGCTCCTGGCGGCGAAGGTGGCGTTAGCGTCCGTCGCACTGGCCGCAGCCGTGTCCCTGGCGCGCGTTGCGCTACCGCAGCTTCTGTACGGCGCCGAAGGCTTTCTATGAAAGCTCTAAATTTCGTCACCGTCCATGTGGTCATCTTCGTCTTCCACTGTTCCACGTCCCCACGCACAAGGACCCGTGGGCTCCGACGCCTCACTACCCAGCGCCCCGCTGCTCAATGAGGAGGATGTCATGTCTGCCATGAAGCGCAAGGTTGATTGTAGGGCCCAGCGCCACGCCTGAGGGATACCGCGTCCAGCTGCCGGTGTCGTGACCGAACCTCAACGCTACTGCCTCTCCGACGGATGAGGTTGTCGTCTTCCCGGGCTCGTGCGGCGGCGAGTTGTGCGTTACAACGGAGTTCGACGAGGACGCTTTCTACTCTTCCATCGCCACATCGGACTACATAGTCGTCCCCAACAGAAGGCGGAGCGTGGTGCCCATGCGGGAGCCTGCAGTCGTCGTGCTCCACCTCTCATCTCCTGTTTTCTCCCGCACATGCATCGTCATCTTAGTTGGGATCTGACGATCAATCTTCCTAACAACCTCTTAAAATGCGTTACTTTCTCTTGTTCAACTAACCTCTTAACCAGACGGCCTACTCTTCATTTTCTCTCATATTTGTTTCTTTGTACGTGGCATCTATTGATCTATCCATTCGTCACTCATTTTGCTGTTGTGATCTCTTAAAAAAACATTGAAGAATCCCATAGGCGGCGGCGGCCTCCTCCCGCTCTGTTAGAGTATCCGATACGTACTCTTATACGTATCCAACTAGAACTCTGTAACTTGTATACGTTCGCTTATATAATAAACATACCCTACCCGATGAGGCACATCGGGGTAGCCAATCTTCTTTCATGGTATCAGAGCACAAGCCCTGACCTAGACACGCTTCCGCCGCCGCCGTCTCGACACCGCCATCTGCCTCGCTTTTGATCGATCCGATCTCAGGCAATGGCCACCGAGACTGCCTCTTCCAGCGCCGCGATGGCCTCTGCATCCTCGCCGTCCGCTTCCGGGGATCTCTCCAACGCAATGGCCGCCGTCCTTGCATCCCCGCCTCCGATGGTGACCACGACTTCGACGGGTTCGGCGCCTATGCTGTCTACCACGACGGCGCCTCTCTACTCCTCCGTGCCACCTTACGGCACGTTGCCGTTTCAGCTACCGATGATGGCGTATTCAACGCCCCCTCGAGCACCGATTCCCTCTATCGAGCAGAACCCTAGCTCGGCCATGTTCGGCCCGGTCTACAACCAAGGGGGTCAGTTCTACAATCATATGATCCCCGGCGGGCACATGATCCCTGGTGGTGTTATCAACATTGGACCATCAATTACCATCAAGCTAACTAGCGACAATTACCTAGTTTGGCGGGCTCAAGTTGGTCCTCTTCTCCGGAGTCAGCTCCTAATGGGGTACGTAGATGGATCCATCCCATGCCCCTCTTCTCAGATTGTTGCCAATCATGGAGGTGCCATGGTTCAGCAACCCAACCCCGCCTATCACCATTGGGTTCAACAAGATCAAGCCG
The DNA here is from genome assembly GCA_028641055.1 of Alopecurus myosuroides. NCBI lineage: Eukaryota > Viridiplantae > Streptophyta > Magnoliopsida > Poales > Poaceae > Alopecurus > Alopecurus myosuroides. Next base: position 420,446,441 of record CM054058.1, read on the forward strand.
TCCTTTCTGCGTTTGTCTCCTCTATGATGCCCGATGTAGTTGGCATGGTGATGTTCGCAGCTACTGCGCGGGAGGCGTGGGAGACTCTCAGTGGTGCTTTTGCCTCCACCTCCATCGCGCGTTCCACGGGTATCCGCCAACAGATGGCCGAACTGAAAAAGGAGAACATGACGGCCACGGTCTACTTCCACCGGATGAAGTCACTTTCGGACACTCTCACGAGTATCGGACAGCCCCTACGTCCCAAAGAATTCATCTCGTACATCCTTGCGGGTCTCGATGGAGACTATGATTCTCTCCATGGCGTCGTTACGGCACGGACCACTCCTATGCCGGTTCATGACCTCTTCTCGCATATCATCGCCACGGAGCAGCGGATGCTTGCTCGTCGCGCCACAGCAGCTTCGGCCCATTATCCTGCAGCCCACGCTGCCAGCGCAAGAGCATCTGTCGCATATGGCGCTGCGCGTGGAGGACCGCGGCCCACTTACCGTCCGACGGCCCAGACTCCGCCCCAGCAGCGGCCCAACAACACCAACAGCTCTCCGCCACGGACTAGTACTGGAAAGGGCACCGTTGTGTGTCAACTTTGCGGAATTCCTCGCCACACATCCGCAAAGTGCTATAAACGGTTTAACCGTAATTATCTGGGTATTGGTAATGATGGGAGCAATATTGAGCGTCAAATTGCTATGGTTATGACCACTACTTCTCCTGGCGTTCAACAGGTCGGCCAACAGGTTGTTGATCCGGCGTGGTACGCCGACTCCGGGGCTACTCATCACATTACCCATGATTTGGAGAGACTCACTACGCATGACCCCTACCACGGCACCGAGCAAGTTCACACGGCAAACGGAGCAGGTATGCATATTCATAATGTTGGTCATGCTGTTATTCCTACTCCATCGTCTCGAACGTTAGCTCTACGCAATGTTCTTCATGTCCCTCATGCATCTCGCAATCTTTTGTCCATGAGCAAACTTTCACATGATAATAATGTTTTCATTGAACTCCACCCTAATGATCTTTTTGTTAAGGATCGGGACAGGAGAGCACCCATTCTTAGAGGTCGTTGCCGTGGAGGTCTCTACGAGATTAAAGTCCCTGTCATCAAGCAAGCACTCAGCAGTGTCAAGGTGTCACGCAATGTGTGGCACAGTCGCCTAGGTCATCCAGCTTTACAAGTCGTTCAACATGTTCTTCATAGCCATGAGTTACCTTCTACCATAGAGTCTAGTAAAAATAAAGCAGTGTGTGATGCTTGTCAACAAGGGAAAAGTCATCAATTACCTTTTTCTTTGTCTACTCGTGTACTCAAGTCTCCCCTAGAGATCATTTATTCTGATGTGTGGGGTCCTGCCCAAACATCTATTAGTGGACATCGTTTCTATGTGAGTTTTATTGATGGTTATAGTCGTTTCACTTGGCTCTATTTACTCAAGCATAAATCTGATGTCTATGATGTGTTCCTTCAATTTCAAAAACATGTTGAACGCTTGCTAAACCGAAAAATCATACATGTTCAAACCGATTGGGGGGGAGAATATGAGAAACTTCATCCATTCTTTCATAACCTAGGCATATCTCATCGTGTCTCTTGTCCACACACTCATCAACAAAATGGCACTGCTAAACGAAAACACCGTCACATTGTTGAGACCGGAATCACTTTGCTTGCCCATGCATCTGTTCCTCTTTGCTATTGGAGTGATGCATTTTCCACTGCATGTTTTCTCATTAATAGGCTTCCTAGTCGTACTATTGATATGTCCACTCCTCTTGAGAGATTACTTCATGAATCTCCGGACTATACCTTCTTCAAGGTGTTTGGATGTGCTTGTTGGCCCCACTTGCGGTCATACAACAATCACAAACTTGAGTTTCGATCCAAGAAGTGTGTCTTCCTTGGATATAGTTCCCTACACAAAGGATATAAGTGCCTCCATGTTCCCTCAAATCGAGTCTATATCTCTAGGGATGTCGTTTTTGATGAGCATGTGTTTCCGTTTGCAAACATGCCCAATACTCACACGTCATCACCCCTCACCGAGTCCTCTTTATTATCAGCTGACCACTTTATGGATACTGCAAATGCACCGTTTTTGCTTGCTAATCATGGTGCAGGTACCGGACGTGGCGCTCGCCTGGAACTTCTCGAGAATGATTCGGCAGAACAGACATGGTCTGCCTCGGAGTCAGCGCCAGTCCATGTCTCTGCTCCGGTGGTCGTGCGGATTCCCGCCCACCCTGTCGGCCACACCGACCCGCCCGTCTCCTCGGCTGCTGTGCCCCCGCTGGGTCCCGCGTCTGCGCCCACCGCGGCTGACCGCGACGCGCCCGTGTCTGCCCCTGCCGACAACAACGTGACACGCATGGACGCGCCGGGATCTGCGCCTGGCTCACCTGCGCCCAGGTCGCCGACACGCCACTCGGACACGCCAGGCTCTGCGTCATCTGCTCCGAGCTCCCCTGCGCCCGAGACGCCGACAGCTGACATGCGTGTGTCATCTCCTGCACATACCTCTGTGCCCCCCGAGCTGCCTGCGTCACCACATCTGCCACCTGTCCGTCAGCCACCGGTGATTTCTCGCCCGGTCACACGGTTGTCCCGCGGGATTCGCAAACCTAGGGATCCGAAAGATGGTACAGTGGCCTGGACTACTATTCTTGCAGCATATACAGCATCCAAAGGTACAGCTGAACCGCGAGATTATCACAAGGCCCTTCGTATTCCTCATTGGAGGGCTGCTATGGAGGAGGAGTTCTCCGCACTTCAGTCTAATGGTACGTGGAAATTAGTACCTCCTGTTCCTGGTGTTAATTTAATTGACTCTCGTTGGATCTTTAAAGTCAAATTACGTGCTGATGGCTCTATTGAGAGATATAAGGCGCGTCTTGTTGCAAAGGGGTTCAAGCAACGCTTTGGTCTTGATTATGATGAGACATTCAGCCCTGTGGTGAAGCCAGCAACAGTTCGTTTATTGCTCTCTATGGCTCTCTCACATGGTTGGTCTCTTCGGCAGCTGGATATTCAGAATGCCTTCCTCAATGGGTTTCTTGATGAACAGGTATACATGAGACAACCCCCGGGTTTTACAAATGCTACTCACCCAGGTCACTATTGTCAGCTTGTCAAATCTCTTTATGGTTTGAAGCAGGCACCACGAGCCTGGCATGCTCGCCTCAGTTCTGTTCTTGGTTCATTGGGGTTTTCACCATCGGTTGCTGACACGTCGCTATTCATCCTTCACCGGTCAGATCTGATTATGTATTTGCTGGTATATGTTGACGACATTATTGTGATCAGTTCACTTCCCTCTGCTATTCCCAAGTTAATTCATGAGCTACGGTCTGAATTCTCTGTCAAGGATCTTGGTGTTCTTCATTATTTCTTGGGAATTGAGGTTACCTCACCATCTACTGGCAATTTGGTTCTTCGTCAGCGCAAGTATGCCCTTGAGCTTCTTGCCCGTGCTGGTCTACTCAGGTGCAGTCCTGTCACTACTCCCACGTCGTCGTCTGAACGGCTTTGTAGTACTGATGGTGATCCTCTCTCTTCTGATGAGGCAACTCAGTATCGCAGTATTGTTGGTGGGCTCCAATACCTCACTGTGACTCGTCCTGGTCTGTCGTTCGTTGTCAACAAAGTCTGTCAGTATCTTCATGCTCCTCGGACCTCTCATTGGTAGGCAGTTAAGCGCATACTCAGATATGTGCGGTTTACTATTGACAGTGGTCTTCAGTTTCGGTCTTCCACTTCCACCTTACTTTCAGATTTCTCTGATGCAGATTGGGCTGGCAATATGGATGACAGGCGATCCACGGGGGGATATGCTATCTTTTATGGAGGTAATTTGATCGCCTGGAGTGCTCGTAAACAATCCACAGTATCCAAGTCCAGCACAGAATCTGAATATAAAGCTCTGGCTAATGCTACAGCAGAGCTAGTCTGGGTGCAGTCATTGTCGCGTGAGCTTGGTGTCACTCAAACACAACCTACAGTGTTATGGTGTGACAACATTGGTGGAACATATCTGTCGTCTAACCGAGTCTTTCATGCAAGAACCAAGCACATTGAAGTTGATTTTCACTTTGTTCGTGAGCGAGTCAGTCAGAAGCAACTTCAGATTCGCTTCATATCATCCAAAGATCAAGTAGCTGATATTTTCACTAAACCTCTTCCTTTACCGTTATATGATCATTGTAAACGCAATCTCAACGTGTTATCAGTTGAGATTGAGGGAGGGTGTTAAAGTATCCGATACGTACTCTTATACGTATCCAACTAGAACTCTGTAACTTGTATACGTTCGCTTATATAATAAACATACCCTACCCGATGAGGCACATCGATCGGGGTAGCCAATCTTCTTTCACGCTCCACTACTCATAACCCCGAGCCGCTCTTCCGCCGCCCAGCTGATCGAGAAGCCATGTCAGGCAGCTACTCCTCGCGCCACCGTGCCGGCGCGGGGCGCCGACGACGCTCCTGGAGGTGAAGGTGGCGTTAGCGTCCGCCGCACTGGCCGCGGCCGTGTCCTAGCGCGCGTTGTGCTGCTGCAGCTCGTGTCCGGCGCCGAAGGCTTCCTATGGAAGCTTTAAATTTCGTCACCGTCCATGTGGTCATCTTCGTCTTCCACTGTTCCACATGCCCACGCACAAGGACCCGTGGGCTCCGACGCCTCACTACCATGCGCCCCCACTGCTCAACGAGGAGGATGTCATGTCCGCCATGAAGCGCAAGGTTGATTGCAGGGCCGGCGCCACGCGTATATCGCGTCCAGCTGCCGGTGTCGTGGACGAACCTCGACGCTAGTGCCTCTCCGGCGGATGAGGTTGTCGTCTTCCCGGATTCGTGCGGCGACGAGTGGTGTGTTATGACGGAGTCCGACGAGGACGCTTTCTACTCTTCCATCGCCACATCGGACTACGTAGTCGCCGCCGAGAGAAGGCGGAGCGTGGCGGGAGCCCGCGGTCGTCGTGCGAGAGGGCGTAATCATGCCAGCCACGAACGAACACTTCAACGGTGCCGACCATGACGACGACCTGGACGCGACGTGGAACGCTATCATGCAGAAGAGTCGACCTGCGACGGCACCAGCTTTGTCTTCCTCCTCCCCAACAGCCCCTCGTTCTCCGCCGCTGGCACCATCGCCACGCCCCAGAGCATGCGAGCCGTCGGCCGGTGTGGCGGAGCTAAGCAAGCGGTGGGAGGATTTCATCAAGCAGATCCACCACTCCTTCGGCCGCGAGCAGAAATAATCCTTCCCGCCTACTGGCTTCCGATCCAATCCCCAATCCGGTCGAGTTTTTTCTCTGTATAAGGACAAATCCTCTGTCGTGAACCCAGCAAGCTCTGACACGGCAGCGTCTTTGGCCTGACCATGTCTCGCGCCCTGCGAACGCGCGTGGCCCTGCTTAGTTTAGACACGAGCGCCTCTGGCGTGCGGTCGATCGAGCCGGTGGACCATGCACAGCTGCCGTCATCCGTGTGCGCCGCGCTAGATGATCGGCATTGCGACGCGGCCATGGAAGTCAGATGAGTTTCCGCTCTTGAGGACAACCAGACATTCTCGCTTGTACCGCGGCCGCATGGTAACAGGATCGACACCGTAAAACGGGTCGTCAGGTGGTTCACGCAGAGTACCGGTGTCGATATCGACGAATAGTTTTGGTCTCCATGTCAAGCCGGTATCTGAGCACTCTACTCTGTATATAGCCGCATAACGCAGCTGGCACGTCCACCGTCTTGCCTCCTGCGATGTTTCAGACTTCCTCGTGAAAGAACGCCTTAAGAATTATGTAATATCTAAAGCTTATTTTTTTAGTGTTACAAATAATGAAGCTGCTTCTTTGTAGTACATAGCAACCTTCAATTAATAGAAACACGGTGGTTCTGACGAGTTCTGATATGAAGAAAAAAGCTGGGTGTCGTCCGGCGCCGGAGCTCACACAGTAAATTAAAATGCCTGACCATCTCGCCATCAAGAATGAGGATCTCTGATGGAGGAAATAGGTAGACGTTAACGGCTTGTTGCACGATGATAAAAAACACCCATTTAGTTAAATGTTTCTGATATTCCGAACTTTCTTAGATTGCATATGTTCTCTTTTTTCCTATGCCGTAGCAACGCACGCGTATTCAGCTAGTTCCGGTATGTTTCTTCCTTTGTTCTTTCTTTATTCGTTCGCACCATTACGATTTTTTTTCTAGATATCTCTTGTTTCTTTGCTCTGACCCTTTCTCGTTTTTTCTTTCTGGTACATTTTTTCGCACTTGTTTATTTCTATTTATCTTTGCTTTTCTTTCTTTTACCTTAAAAATCATGCTTTTTCATGATTTTTATTTTGTTCGGTATGATTTTTATTTATCACTTGTTTCTTTCTAATTTTTCTTTTCTTTCTTTTTTTTGAACTTGTAAACCCTTTTATTAATCAGAATTCATAGCATTACAATCTGCTTGCAACGCGCTAAGCAGGAACCTAGGTGTTACATCAAAGCATATAGGTGATACTATGCCGAGAGCTTCTTTGGCACACAAATGAGCTGCAAAATTTGTAGACCGGTTTAGAAAACGAAGCTTGAAAGCCTGGAACGTGGAACTCAAAGTCTTCAAATCCTTCATGATGTGGATGCCCTCCATCCGCACCTGTCTACCATCATACCAAAGAGAAACCAGCGAGGAGCAATCCGTCTCCACAATGACTTGAGTAAAGTTTCGTCGGACTGCAGCCTCCCATCCTTCTCTACATGCAAGCAGTTCACTAACAAAAGGATCAACAACTGAGGAATGCCTCATGTATCCTCCTTCAATAAAACTTCCATCACTACCACGTATAACGTATCCAGAGCCAGCAACTTTTTTCGATAGATCCAAGGATCCGTCAATGTTAACAGCCACCCAATTTTGTTCAACTATAGAGTTTTTCTTTTCTTTCTTTTACCTTAAAAATCAAGCTTTTTCATTATTTTTATTTTGGTCTGTATGATTTGGTTTTTGTTCTATCATGGTAAAGTCTCGTTCTAAATGGTACAAATTTTAGTTTCGGTAATATTCATGACTTGTTCGTTATTTTTTAAAAATTTGTTCCGCGTTATATAATTCCTCTTGTACCCATTTTTTGTTCTCAGAGTTCTAAATTTTGTTTCTCGCGTGTCTAAAATTATTCCGGTTTATCTAAAATGGTGTTCCTCCAATAATCATGATTTGTTCCATGTGTGTCTAAACTTGTTCCTGTTTGTTGAAATTGTCTTCAGCTAATGGTTGGGATTTGTTCCTCTGCCAAAATTTGTTTCAATTTGTCTAAAATTGTGTTCATCTAATAATTGTGATTTGTTTCTTATATCTTGAAACTTGTTTTGGTTTGTCTAAAATTATGTTTCTTTACTAATCATGAGTTTTTTCCTATGTATAAAGTTGTTCCGGTTTGTCCAAATTTGTTCTACTAGTCGAAATTTGTATTTCTATCTTTGTTCGTCACTTTTGTTCCAAACATTTTGTTCCTATGCCAATGAAGTTTTTTCTACCTTTTATTCGAGCATTTGTTCCTATCGAGTTTGTGTTCCTATATTTGAGGAACTTTTGTTTCTAACTTTGTTTCCCTAGTTATTTTTCCCACCTCCATGGAACATTGTTCAACTATAGAGTTTTTGGTTCCCTTCTCCATGGAGTTTTTTGTTCCTAGCTTTGGTCCTCGCTTTTGTTACAAGATTTTTGTTCCTATGTCCATGGATCTTTGGCCTGACCATGTCTTGCGCCCTGCGAACGCGTGTGGCCCTGCTTAGTTTAGACACGAGCGTCTCTGGCGTGCGGTCGATCGAGCCGGTGGACCATGCACAACTTCCGTCATCCATGTGCGCCACGCTAGATGATCGGCATTGCGACACGGCCATGGAAGTCGGATGAGTTTCCGCTCTTAAGGACAACCAGACATGATCGCTTGTACCGCGGCCGCATGGTAACAAGATCTACACCAGAAAACGGGTCGTCAGGTGGTTCACGCAGAGCACCGGTGTCGATATCGACGAATAGTTTTGGTCTCCATGTCAAGCCGGTATCTGAGCACTCTACTCTGTATATAGCCACATAACGCAGCTGGCACGTCCACCGTCTTGCCTCCTGCGATGCTTCAGACTTCCTCGTGAAAGAACGCCATAAGAATTATGTAATATCTGAAGCTCATTTTTTAGTGTTACAAATAATGAAGCTGCTTCTTGTACATAGCAACCTTCAATTAATAGAAACACGGTGGTGCTGACGAGTTCTGATATGAAGAAAAAAGCTGGGTGTCGTCCGGCGCCGGAGCTCACGCAGTAAATCAAAATGCCTGACCATCTCGCCATCAAGAATGAGGATCTCTGATGGAGGAAATAGGTAGACGTTAACGGCTTGTTGCACGATGATAAAAAACACCCATTTAGTTAAATGTTTCTGATATTCCGAACTTTCTTAGATTGCATATGTTCTCTTTTTTCCTATGCCGTGGCAACGCACGCGTATTCAGCTAGTTCCGGTATGTTTCTTCCTTTGTTCTTTCTTTATTCGTTCATACCATTACGATTTTTTTTCTAGATATCTCTTGTTCCTTTGCTCTGACCCTTTCTCTTTTTGCTTTTTGGTACATTTTTTCGCACTTGTTTATTTCTATTTATCTTTGCTTTTCTTTCTTTTACCTTAAAAATCATGCTTTTTCATGATTTTTATTTTGTTCGGTATGATTTTTATTTATCACTTGTTTCTTTCTATTTAATTTTTCTTTTCTTTCTTTTTTTTGAACTTGTAAACCCTTTTATTAATCAGAATTCATAGCATTACAATCTGCTTGCAACGCGCTAAGCAGGAACCTAGGTGTTACATCAAAGCATATAGGTGATACTATGCCGAGAGCTTCTTTGGCACACAAATGAGCTGCAAAATTTGTAGACCGGTTTAGAAAACGAAGCTTGAAAGCCTGGAACGTGGAACTCAAAGTCTTCAAATCCTTCATAATGTGGATGCCCTCCATCCGCACCTGTCTATCATCATACCAAAGAGAAACCAACGAGGAGCAATCCGTCTCCACAATGACTTGAGTAAAGTTTCGTCGGACTGCAGCCTCCCATCCTTCTCTACATGCAAGCAGTTCACTAACAAAAGGATCAACACTTGAGGAATGCCTCATGTATCCTCCTTCAATAAAACTTCCATCACTACCACGTATAACGTACCCAGAGCATGCAACTTTTTTGATAGATCCAAGGATCCGTCAATGTTAACAGCCACCCAATTTTGTTCAACTATAGAGTTTTTCTTTTCTTTCTTTTACCTTAAAAATCAAGCTTTTTCATTATTTTTATTTTGGTCTGTATGATTTGGTTTTTGTTCTATCATGGTAAAGTCTCGTTCTAAATGGTACAAATTTTAGTTTCGGTAATATTCATGATTTGTTCGTTATTTTTTAAAAATTTGTTCCGCGTTATATAATTCCTCTTGTACCCATTTTTTGTTCTCAGAGTTCTAAATTTTGTTTCTCGTGTGTCTAAAATTATTCTGGTTTATCTAAAATGGTGTTCCTCCAATAATTATGATTTGTTCCATGTGTGTCTAAACTTGTTCCTGTTTGTTGAAATTGTCTTCAGCTAATGGTTGGGATTTATTCCTCTGCCAAAATTTGTTTCAATTTGTCTAAAATTGTGTTCATCTAATAATTGTGATGTGTTTCTTATATCTTGGAACTTGTTTTGGTTTGTCTAAAATTATGTTTCTTTACTAATCATGAGTTTTTTCCTATGTATAAAGTTGTTCCGGTTTGTCCAAATTTGTTCTACTAGTCGAAATTTGTATTTCTATCTTTGTTCCTCACTTTTGTTCCAAACATTTTGTTCCTATGCCAATGGAGTTTTTTCTACCTTTTATTCGAGCATTTGTTCCTATCGAGTTTGTGTTCCTATATTTGAGGAACTTTTGTTTCTAACTTTGTTTCCCTAGTTATTTTTCCCACCTCCATGGAACATTGTTCAACTATAGAGTTTTTGGTTCCCTTCTCCATGGAGTTTTTTGTTCCTAGCTTTGGTCCTCGCTTTTGTTACAAGATTTTTGTTCCTATGTCCATGAATCTTTGGCCTGACCATGTCTCGCGCCCTGCGAACGCGTGTGGCCCTGCTTAGTTTAGACACGAGCGTCTCTGGCGTGCGGTCGATCGAGCCGGTGGACCATGCACAACTTCCGTCATCCATGTGCGCCACGCTAGATGATCGGCATTGCGACACGGCCATGGAAGTCGGATGAGTTTCCGCTCTTATGGACAACCAGACATGATCGCTTGTATCGCGGCCGCATGGTAACAAGATCTACACCAGAAAACGGGTCGTCAGGTGGTTCACGCAGAGCACCGGTGTCGATATCGACGAATAGTTTTGGTCTCAATGTCAAGCCGGTATCTGAGCACTCTACTCTATATATAGCCGCATAACGCAGCTGGCACGTCCACCGTCTTGCCTCCTGCGATGCTTTAGACTTCCTCGTGAAAGAACGCCTTAAGAATTATGTAATATCTGAAGCTCATTTTTTAGTGTTAAAAATAATGAAGCTGCTTCTTTGTAGTACATAGCAACCTTCGATTAATAGAAACACGGTGGTGCTGACGAGTTCTGATATGAAGAAAAAAGCTGGGTGTCGTCCGGCGCCGGAGCTCACGCAGTAAATCAAAATGCCTGACCATCTCGCCATCAAGAATGAGGATCTCTGATGGAGGAAATAGGTACACGTTAACGGCTTGTTGCACGATGATAAAAAACACCCATTTAGTTAAATGTTTCTGATATTCCGAACTTTCTTAGATTGCATATGTTCTCTTTTTTCCTATGCCGTGGCAACGAACGCGTATTCAGCTAGTTCCGGTATGTTTCTTCCTTTGTTCTTTCTTTATTCGTTCGCACCATTACGATTTTTTTTCTAGATATCTCTTGTTCCTTTGCTCTGACCCTTTCTCGTTTTTGCTTTTTGGTACATTTTTTCGCACTTGTTTATTTCTATTTATCTTTGCTTTTCTTTCTTTTACCTTAAAAATCATCTTTTTCATGATTTTTATTTTGTTCGGTATGATTTTTACTTATCACTTGTTTCTTTCTATTTAATTTTTCTTTTCTTTCTTTTTTTTGAACTTGTAAACCCTTTTATTAATCAGAATTCATAGCATTACAATCTGCTTGCAACGCGCTAAGCAGGAACCTAGGTGTTACATCAAAGCATATAGGTGATACTATGCCGAGAGCTTATTTGGCACACAAATGAGCTGCAAAATTTATAGACCGGTTTAGAAAACGAAGCTTGAAAGCCTGGAACGTGGAACTCAAAGTCTTCAAATCCTTCATAATGTGGATGCCCTCCATCCGCACCTGTCTACCATCATACCAAAGAGAAACCAGCGAGGAGCAATCCGTCTCCACAATAACTTGAGTAAAGTTTCGTCGGACTGCAGCCTCCCATCCTTCTCTACATGCAAGCAGTTCACTAACAAAAGGATCAACAACTGAGGAATGCCTCATGTATCCTCCTTCAATAAAACTTCCATCACTACCACGTATAACGTACCCAGAGCCAGCAACTTTTTTCGATAGATCCAAGGATCCGTCGATGTTAACAGCCACCCAATTTTGTTCAACTATAGAGTTTTTCTTTTCTTTCTTTTACCTTAAAAATCAAGCTTTTTCATTATTTTTATTTTGGTCTGTATGATTTGGTTTTTGTTCTATCATGGTAAAGTCTCGTTCTAAATGGTACAAACTTTAGTTTCGGTAATATTCATGACTTGTTCGTTATTTTTTAAAAATTTGTTCCGCGTTATATAATTCCTCTTGTACCCATTTTTTGTTCTCAGAGTTCTAAATTTTGTTTCTCGTGTGTCTAAAATTATTCCGGTTTATCTAAAATGGTGTTCCTCCAATAATCATGATTTGTTCCATGTGTGTCTAAACTTGTTCCTGTTTGTTGAAATTGTCTTCAGCTAATGGTTGGGATTTGTTCCTCTGCCAAAATTTGTGTCAATTTGTCTAAAATTGTGTTCATCTAATAATTGTGATTTATTTCTTATATCTTGAAACTTGTTTTGGTTTGTCTAAAATTATGTTTCTTTACTAATCATGAGTTTTTTCCTATGTATAAAGTTGTTCCGGTTTGTCCAAATTTGTTCTACTAGTCGAAATTTGTATTTCTATCTTTGTTCCTCACTTTTGTTTCAAACATTTTGTTCCTATGCCAATGGAGTTTTTTCTACCTTTTATTCGAGCATTTGTTCCTATCGAGTTTGTGTTCCTATATTTGAGGAACTTTTGTTTCTAACTTTGTTTCCCTAGTTATTTTTCCCACCTCCATGGAACATTGTTCAACTATAGAGTTTTTGGTTCCCTTCTCCATGGAGTTTTTTGTTCCTAGCTTTGGTCCTCGCTTTTGTTACAAGATTTTTGTTCCTATGTCCATGGATCTTTGGCCTGACCATGTCTCGCGCCCTGCGAACGCGTGTGGCCCTGCTTAGTTTAGACACGAGCGTCTCTGGCGTGCGGTCGATCGAGCCGGTGGACCATGCACAACTTCCGTCATCCATGTGCGCCACGCTAGATGATCGGCATTGCGACACGGCCATGGAAGTCGGATGAGTTTCCGCTCTTAAGGACAACCAGACATGATCGCTTGTACCGCGGCCGCATGGTAACAAGATCTACACCAGAAAACGGGTCGTCAGGTGGTTCACGCAGAGCACCGGTGTCGATATCGACGAATAGTTTTGGTCTCCATGTCAAGCCGGTATCTGAGCACTCTATTCTGTATATAGCCGCATAACGCAGCTGGCACGTCCACCGTCTTGCCTTCTGCGATGCTTCAGACTTCCTCGTGAAAGAACGCCTTAAGAATTATGTAATATCTGAAGCTCATTTTTTAGTGTTACAAATAATGAAGCTGCTTCTTTGTAGTACATAGCAACCTTCAATTAATAGAAACACGGTGGTGCTGACGAGTTCTGATATGAAGAAAAAAGCTGGGTGTCGTCCGGCGCCGGAGCTCACGCAGTAAATCAAAATGCCTGCCCATCTCGCCATCAAGAATGAGGATCTCTGATGGAGGAAATAGGTAGACGTTAACGGCTTGTTGCACGATGATTAAAAACACCCATTTAGTTAAATGTTTCTAATATTCCGAACTTTCTTAGATTGCATATGTTCTCTTTTTTCCTATGCCGTGGCAACGCACGCGTATTCAGCTAGTTCCGGTATGTTTCTTCCTTTGTTCTTTCTTTATTCGTTCGCACCATTACGATTTTTTTTCTAGATATCTCTTGTTCCTTTGCTCTGACCCTTTCTCGTTTTTGCTTTTTCGTACATTTTTTCGCACTTGTTTATTTCTATTTATCTTTGCTTTTCTTTCTTTTACCTTAAAAATCATGCTTTTTCATGATTTTTATTTTGTTCGGTATGATTTTTATTTATCACTTGTTTCTTTCTATTTAATTTTTCTTTTCTTTCTTTTTTTTGAACTTGTAAACCCTTTTATTAATCAGAATTCATAGCATTACAATCTGCTTGCAACGCGCTAAGCAGGAACCTAGGTGTTACATCAAAGCATATAGGTGATACTATGCCGAGAGCTTCTTTGGCACACAAATGAGCTGTAAAATTTGTAGACCGGTTTAGAAAACGAAGCTTGAAAGCCTGGAACGTGGAACTCAAAGTCTTCAAATCCTTCATAATGTGGATGCCCTCCATCCGCACCTGTCTATCATCATACCAAAGAGAAACCAGCGAGGAGCAATCCGTCTCCACGATGACTTGAGTAAAGTTTTGTCGGACTGCAGCCTCCCATCCTTCTCTACGTGCAAGCAGTTCACTAACAAAAGGATCAACAACTCAGGAATTCCTCATGTATCCTCCTTCAATAAAACTTCCATCACTACCACGTATAACGTACCCAGAGCCAGCAACTTTTTTCGATAGTCCAAGGATCCGTCAATGTTAACAGCCACCCAATTTTGTTCAACTATAGAGTTTTTCTTTTCTTTCTTTTACCTTAAAAATCAAGCTTTTTCATTATTTTTATTTTGGTCTGTATGATTTGGTTTTTGTTCTATCATGGTAAAGTCTCGTTCTAAATGGTACAAATTTTAGTTTCGGTAATATTCATGATTTGTTCGTTATTTTTTAAAAATTTGTTCCGCGTTATATAATTCCTCTTGTACCCATTTTTTGTTCTCAGAGTTCTAAATTTTGTTTCTCGTGTGTCTAAAATTATTCCGGTTTATCTAAAATGGTGTTCCTCCAATAATCATGATTTGTTCCATGTGTGTCTAAACTTGTTCCTGTTTGTTGAAATTGTCTTCAGCTAATGGTTGGGATTTGTTCCTCTGCCAAAATTTGTTTCAATTTGTCTAAAATTGTGTTCATCTAATAATTGTGATTTATTTCTTATATCTTGAAACTTGTTTTGGTTTGTCTAAAATTATGTTTCTTTACTAATCATGAGTTTTTTCCTATGTATAAAGTTGTTCCGGTTTGTCCAAATTTGTTCTACTAGTCGAAATTTGTATTTCTATCTTTGTTCCTCACTTTTGTTCCAAACATTTTGTTCCTATGCCAATGGAGTTTTTTCTACCTTTTATTCGAGCATTTGTTCCTATCGAGTTTGTGTTCCTATATTTGAGGAACTTTTGTTTCTAACTTTGTTTCCCTAGTTATTTTTCCCACCTCCATGGAACATTGTTCAACTATAGAGTTTTTGGTTCCCTTCTCCATGGAGTTTTTTGTTCCTAGCTTTGGTCCTCGCTTTTGTTACAAGATTTTTGTTCCTATGTCCATGGATCTTTGGCCTGTCCATGTCTCGCGCCCTGCGAACGCGCGTGGCCCTGCTTAGTTTAGACACGAGCGTCTCTGGCGTGCGGTCGATCGAGCCGGTGGACCATGCACAGCTGCCGTCATGCGTGTGCGCCACGCTAGATGATCGGCATTGCGACGCGGCCATGGAAGTCGGATGAGTTTCCGCTCTTAAGGACAACCAGACATGATCGCTTGTACCGCGGCCGCATGGTAACGGGATCGACACCAGAAAACGGGTCGTCAGGTGGTTCACGCAGAGCACCGGTGTCGATATCGGCGAATACTTTTGGTCTCCATGTCAAGCCGGTATCTGAGCACTCTACTCTGTATATAGCCGCATAACGCAGCTGGCACGTCCACCGTCTTGCCTCCTGCGATGCTTCAGACTTCCTCGTGAAAGAACGCCTTAAGAATTATGTAATATCTGAAGCTCATTTTTGAGTGTTACAAATAATGAAGCTGCTTCTTGTACATAGCAACCTTCAATTAATAGAAACACGGTGGTGCTGACGAGTTCTGATATGAAGAAAAAAGCTGGGTGTCGTCCGGCGCCGGAGCTCACGCAGTAAATCAAAATGCCTGACCATCTCGCCATCAAGAATGAGGGTCTCTGGTGGAGGAAATAGGTAGTAGACGTTAACGACTTGTTGCACGATGATAAAAAACACCCATTTAGTTAAATGTTTCTGATATTCCGAACTTTCTTAGATTGCATATGTTCTCTTTTTTCCTATACCGTGGCAACGCACGCGTATTCAGCTAGTTCCGGTATGTTTCTTCCTTTGTTCTTTCTTTATTCGTTCGCACCATTACGATTTTTTTCTAGATATCTCTTGTTCCTTTGCTCTGACCCTTTCTCGTTTTTGCTTTTTGGTACATTTTTTCGCACTTGTTTATTTCTATTTATCTTTGCTTTTCTTTCTTTTACCTTAATAATCAGGCTTTTTCATGATTTTTATTTTGTTCGGTATGATTTTTATTTATCACTTGTTTCTTTCTATTTAATTTTTCTTTTCTTTCTTTTTTTTTGAACTTGTAAACCCTTTTATTAATCAGAATTCATAGCATTACAATCTGCTTGCAACGCGCTAAGCAGGAACCTAGGTGTTACATCAAAGCATATAGGTGATACTATGTCGAGAGCTTCTTTGGCACACAAATAAGCTGCAAAATTTGCAGACCGGTTCAGAAAACGAAGCTTGAAAGCCTGGAACGTAGAACTCAAAGTCTTCAAATCCTTCATAATGTGGATGCCCTCCATCCGCACCTGTCTATCATCATACCAAAGAGAAACCAGCGAGGAGCAATCCGTCTCCACAATGACTTGAGTAAAGTTTCGTCGGACTGCAGCCTCCAATCCTTCTCTACATGCAAGCAGTTCACTAACAAAAGGATCAACAACTGAGGAATGCATCCTGTATCCTCCTTCAATAAAACTTCCATCACTACCACGTATAACGTACCCAGAGCCAGCAACTTTTTTCGATAGATCCAAGGATCCATCAATGTTAACAGCCACCCAATTTTGTTCAGCTATAGAGTTTTTCTTTTCTTTCTTTTACCTTAAAAATCAAGCTTTTTCATTATTTTTATTTTGGTCTGTATGATTTGGTTTTTGTTCTATCATGGTAAAGTCTCGTTCTAAATGGTACAAATTTTAGTTTCGGTAATATTCATGACTTGTTCGTTATTTTTTAAAAATTTGTTCCGCGTTATATAATTCCTCTTGTACCCATTTTTTGTTCTCAGAGTTCTAAATTTTGTTTCTCGTGTGTCTAAAATTATTCCGGTTTCTCTAAAATGTTTTTCCTCCAATAATCATGATTTGTTCCATGTGTGTCTAAACTTGTTCCTGTTTGTTGAAATTGTCTTCAGCTAATGGTTGGGATTTGTTCCTCTGCCAAAATTTGTTTCAATTTGTCTAAAATTGTGTTCATCTAATAATTGTGATTTGTTTCTTATATCTTGAAACTTGTTTTGGTTTGTCTAAAATTATGTTTCTTTACTAATCATGAGTTTTTCCTATGTATAAAGTTGTTCCGGTTGTCCAAATTTGTTCTACTAGTCGAAATTTGTATTTCTATCTTTGTTCCTCACTTTTGTTCCAAACATTTTGTTCCTATGCCAATGGAGTTTTTTCTATCTTTTATTCGCGCATTTGTTCCTATCGAGTTTGTGTTCCTATATTTGAGGAACTTTTGTTCCTAACTTTGTTTCCCTAGTTATTTTTCCCACCTCCATGGAACATTGTTCAACTATAGAGTTTTTTGTTCCTAGCTTTGGTCCTCGCTTTTGTTACAAGATTTTTGTTCCTATGTCCATGGATCATTTTGTTCCTACCCTTGTTCCGAGTTTTTTTTCATGTGAATGAACTTTGTTACCCTCTCTATAGAGTTTTTGTTCCTATCTCTATGGAGCTTTTGTTCCCAGTTTTTTTGTTCCAAGATTTTGTTCCTATCTCTCTGTAGCTTTTTATTACTATCTTTGTTCCGAGCTTTTGTTCCTATGTTCATAGAACTTTGTTCCTCTTTATAGAGTTTTTGTCCCTATCTCTGTAAGGATTTTATCCCGAGCTTTGTTCTTAGCCTTTTGTTCCTATCTCAGTGGATATTTTTGTTCATAGATTTTTTTGTTCCGGAAATTATAACTATTTGTTCCTTTCTTTAGAGAGATTTGTTCCTCTTATTAAAAAAATTGTTACATTTTTTTGTTTCCGGCTTTTGTTCCAAGCAATTGTTCCTATTTGTCTCGAGTTTTGTGTTTCTACATTTTGTTCTTACCTTTGTTCCGGGCTTTTGTTCCAGTGTCCATAGAACATTTTTCCTATCTCTATAGAGTTTTTGGTGCTATCTCTATGGAGATTTTGTTACTAACTTTGTTGTCTGAGCTTTCGTTCCTATATTTTATTCCTATCTCCATGGAACTTTGTTCATCTATAGAGTTTTGTTCCTTTCTCCATGGAGTTTTTGTTCCTATGTCTATAGATTTTTTTGTTCCTACTTTGTTCCGAGTTTTTGTTCCAGTGTCCATGAAACTTTGTTACTCTCTCTATACAGCTTTTGTTCCTAACTTTGTTTCCAATTTTATGTTCCAATCTTTTGTTCCTATCTCTTTGTAGATTTTTATTCCTATCTTTCACTAGTAGAAAAACTAAGTATTAGAGACCGTTACTAGATACAGTTTTACGCTTGAAAAAAAGAGCAGGCTCGGAAACGCCATCCCTCAGCCGGTTTGTGTAGATAAGTCGTCTCTAAAGAAAAACCCGGCTCTAATAAAAGCCCATCTGTAGCGGGCTAAAATAGACATCGGCTTCCAAAATCCCTGAGGCTGCTGCGAAACACAGCTGGCTCGGTTGCATGCATCATTGGAGATGGCATGTATTATGGACGGCCTCAAAAATGTTGTGTGTCGGTGAGGAATAACGATCACCTCTGCATGCAGTAGTTTTAGAAGCGGATCTACGTGCACTGATTTGAACGTGGCCTTCTCCCGCATTATATTTTAGGTCTTTCCCGAGGTAGTTGGTTGGTCTAGAGGACCTTCGACTTGTAGGTTCCCAGAAGCAATAGTAAATGCAAAATTAACCATGATCTCGAGACTTGCATCTCAGTGAATTCGTAGTTGGACGAGAATGCGGCGCATTATTTTGTAATACTAACAGGCCTAAATGCGCCCATATAAATCCATTCCGCCTGGAACCCCCGTTTGCTCGCATACCAAAAACGCATTACCACAACAAACAGTACACACGCACACACACATCTCTCTCTCTCTCTCTCTGTCTCTCTCTGCGCACAATCGCATAACCGTCACCGCAACAATGTCGTCGGGCGATTTGAACAACGGCTCCACCATCCCGTCGTCCGGCGATGGCGGGAGTTTGAGTCCCGATGGGACTCTGGACATGGGAACTAGGAGATGGTTCGGCACAATCACGGCCTCGGAGGAGGAGTCCTGGGTGCTTGATAGGAACAAATATCCTCCGACACATATCAGATTTCCTATTGATTATTTCTTCCGCGGTCGTTACCGACCGAATAAAGAATATCCTGATGAGTTCCCATGGAGCAACGCCTGGAACGCCCCATGGAGGAGCAAAGAGTCTCATGAAGACGATGAAGATGATGATGAAGATGAAGAGGAGCAGCAGGAGGAGGAGGATGATGACGACGACGACGATGATGATGATGATGATGACGACGACGGAGATGAGGCCGCACCATCCCAGCACGACGAGGGCCACAATGGAGACGACCAGGCGGACGAGCCCAAGTTCAGCGCCAAGTATTATCACAAAGACGATGAGGTTTCGTCCTCGAAGAAGAAGACATAGTAAAATGATGATGAGGAGGACGTTCAGTAGGCATAGGGTAGCATGCATGAATGCATGCATCTATATATTATTTTAGGCATGTAACTTGATATCGAGCAATCTATGTAATATATATACTTGGTTCTTCAATTAGTACGCAGCCTATAGTATGGTGATACTGAAAACGATGTATATATATCTGTGTAAGCATCTAGCTGGCCGTACTGAATATGTCTGATTTTGTCATCTTTGTGCACTATAATATGAATTATCGAGTTGAAATTTCGTATATATGTTGTAAAATATATCATTCTCATTCAGGACTTTGATCATATTAACTATTCTGAAACTTAAATATGATGTTTGGATTTATTTATTTAAGTAAAAGGACTCCAATTGTTTCGTAAGGACGCGAATAATATTTGAGAGACGCGTCGGTTAATTTTATTAATTGTCCTCCTCTTCATCGAAGAAGATTAACTGCCTCCTACTACGTAATCTGATATTATTAACCGCCTCTGACGCCGCCGTTCGCATGCGATTGCAGTCTTCTCGCTTTCTGTCCCGCCTAGTGGTATATATTGCTCCTCGCTGCACTAGTCTTAGTGAACAGAGCACCGCCATTTCCTAGATCCAGTCGACGCAAAATGGTTTGGTCAAAGAAAATCGCTCGGCTATCGTGTGTGCCTCAGTACAAGGTCGCGGCGCCCGCGGCGTCTTTCAGGGACTCTTACCCTTCATCGGATTCCAGGAACTCGTCCCCGCCCGCGTGCCGCCGCCACACAGAGCATGCATGTCCGAAGGAGAATGAGGTGGGGGAGGACGAGTCGCCCGTAGAAGAGGTTAATCTTGAGTTCGACGAGGACACGGCGATGGAGACGCCAGAGGATGAGTCGTCGCGTCTCGAGTGGTGGGAGTTGGCTGAGCGCAAGGCCGAGCAGGAGGAGGAGGCCGACCAGGCCATACAGGCCGTGCTCGAGGCCGAGGGCATCGAGCACGACGATGGGACCATCATGGCAGATCATCGCGCGGTGGAGGAGTCCATTGCGAAGAATCGCCAGGAAGTGGAGTCGTCCTCCTCCGATTCCGACGAGGAGTAGCGGCCACCACCACCTCCAGCGACGGGCGTAGACGGCGAATTTAGTTTACATTATGTTGTAGTTTGTAACTTCTTATATAAATTTGAATGAAAATTCGCTTGTTCCGTCGCTATATATTTATGTGTAAAAAAAGAAGGAAAATAGCCGTTGATAGGGCCCCATCTGGCATCGTCTCCAAAACCCAAAAGAGTTAACGTGCCCGCAGTGACTCCCCTGACGGGGGCAGAAGGATGCGACTTGGCTAGCATGCGCAGAACGACGCGACCGCTCGAGCAGCCGTTGGCTCAACGGGCACGCCTCGTCCGCGTCAATGCATGCCAGGGAAGCCGGTGCTGGGCATCAATGGGCGCCAGTCAACTACCACCTGCTCCTCCTCCCGGCTTTAAAACGATGGCGCGCACGCCTCTCCTCTCTACAAACATGCACCTCGCTTGCCTCTCCTCCAAGCTTTCACACGCCAGCGCTGTTCCACAGTCACAACACACCCAGCTAATGTCAAGCCGCAAGGCGACCCCGGAGGAGCAGATGGAAAACAACCTTCGCCGCAGCGCGCTGGCGTGGTTCCACGCACGTCGCCAGGACCGCCATCGTTGCCGAGGCACGGAGGACCGCGAGGTTCAGGTGGAGAAGGAGTTGCATCCAGCGTCGACGCTGACGATCGAGGAGGCGCAGCAGCCCCGTCCCAGAAGGCCGTTCCCTGCCGGAAGGTTGGGTTACCGACATACTGAAGGTTCCGGTGGCGCCGCCGCTCATCGGCCAGGCGCTTCTTGACTACATTAGCCGTGAGCGGTCGATGATGCCATGGGATCTTCTCGCTGAGCCCCGCTACAGAATGTCGTCGCCATATTGGGACGACCTTGTGGCAGCGGAGTACGACGCACGCCTCAACAGTTTATTCCTCCTAAGTTGCATGTCGTCACCTCCCGCCGAGTGGTTCTTGTTGGATGATGAGGTGCAAGTGGATGAGGAGCCTGAGCCGCCTCTTCTAATGGCCAGCCAGCCAATCGAAGAGGAGAATGGGGAAGATGTGTGGCGGGAGACTGTTGATGGCGTATACTTGACGGGAGACTTCTTGATGATGATGACTTTGAAATCCCCGACAACGGCGCCAGAAGAACTTTGATGCAAACGTTGGTAAACCCGAAGTGGAAGGTTGTGAAGAGTGCAGCGGCAAGTTTTCCCTCAGAAAAGAAACCAAGATTGAATCGACCAGTAGGAGGACAAGCAATCTCTGAAGGTTGATGCAGCTGAGGTGGCAGGACGCACTACCGGTTCAGCAGCAACGTGGAACCTACACAACACATTCAAATTACTTTGCACCAGCGTAGCTGTGAGGTTGTAAATCTCACCGGTTTTGCTGAATACAAATAGATTAAACGTATGGTGTGGAAAGCAGCAGGAAAAAAGTATGAAAGTAGTAGCAGCAGTATGAAAGTAGTAGGTGTTTTATTAGTATGAGGAAAATTCACCGGGGTCCACAGTTCACTAGTGGTGTCTCTCCGTGAAAGATAAATAACATATGTGGTGAACAAATTACAGCTGGGCAATTGACAGAAATGAAGTCTGCACCGTAGTGCATATGCAAGACATAAAGATTACTATGTGATTCATGCGGGCATTACAACAAAATACATATACCGTCATCCAACCGCATCTATGTCTAATAATCCACCCTCCGAATATCATCCGAACAAACAATGGGTATTAAGTTGCTAGCAACATATTATCGCAGTAAGCAAAGTGTGTAATGTAAACAATGTAAACTAGGTAAACACGTTGTTTTCTCCCTAATGGAAGCAACACATCCTCCATCTGTCACGTTTCTGTCACTCGAGCATAGATGCAAAGGAGGCATGAATCCACTATCAAGCATAAATACTCCCTCTTGGAGTTACTAGCGTCTACTTGGTAAGAGCATCTACTAATATTAGATGATCTCAGATCCCAGCAAACACAACATGTAGCATTACATAAAGATGGTCTCGATCATGTGAGGCAGCTCACGAGATCTAAACATGAGGTACAAAGTGGAGAGAACAACCATCTAGGTACTTCTATGGACCCGTTGTCCAGGGATGAACTACTCACGCATCACTTCGGAGGAGGGCATGGTGGTGTCGACCCCTTCGGTGATGAATTTCTCTTCCGGAAGGGTGCCGGGGAGAGCTCCAGAACCCTCTCGATCTCGGGATGACGATGACGGCGACCTCAGGTGTTTCTCGGGACGAAGTGGTATATATTTAGGATTTACGTCTCGGGGGGTATAAATAGGTGAAAGGGCAAATGCGGTGGAGGCCGGGGGGCCCACACCACCCCATGGCGCGGGCCAGGAGGGGGCGCGCCGCCCTATGGTGTGGGCCCCCTGTGGCCCCCCTCCGGGTCTCTTCGGGACTCCGTGGAACTGGTGGTGCAGATCTTGCACTCGTTGGGAGACCCCAAGAGGAGGGTGTGATGAGCACAGCGGTAGGATTTTTTCCCTTAGTTAAGAACCAAGGTTATCAATCCAGTAGGAGAACGAGGATCTTTGGAAGGTTGATGCCACTGACGATGGTGATGGCGCCTCACCGGTGTCAGCAACAACGCGGAACCTGCACACAACACAACCAAAATACTTTGTCCCAACGGTACAGTGAGGTTGTAAATCTCACCGGTCTTGCTGAAAACAAAGATTAGACATATAGTGTCGAAAATGGTGTATGCTTGCAGTAAATAAAGAAAGCAGTAAATTGTAGTGGTTTGTTTAAAAGTGTATGAAAATGGACCGGGGTTCATAGGTTCACTAGTGGTGTATCTCCATAAAAGATAGCATGTTGGGTGAACAAATTACAGCTGGGCAATTGACAAATAAAGGTTGCAACGTAGTGCACATTCATGACATGAAGACTACTATGATATTTAATGCGGACATTACAACAATATACATAGACAGTAATCCAACTGTATCTATGACTAATAATCCACCCTCAGGTTATCATCCGAACCCCCTTAGGTATTAAGTTGCAAGCAACAGATAACTTCATTAAACAAAGTGTGCAATGTAAGCAATGATTGTACACGTGGGCACTCACACCGCTGTTTTCCCCCTAGTGGCAATAACACATCCTCCCCCATCATTTTTCTGTCACTCGAGCACAGGCGAAAAGGAGGCATGAACCCACTATCGAGCATAAATACTCCCTCTTGGAGTCACTAGCAACTACTTGGCCAGAGCAACCACTAGCAACGGAAAGCATGCAAGATCACAAATAGCATATGCAATAAAGACTATAATCAACTTGGCATAAGTTTAATATTCATCGGATCCTAGCAAACACAGCACAAAGAATTACATAAGAACAATCTCGATCATGTTAGGCAGCTCACAAGATCTAAACATGGAGGCATATGAGCAGGAGACAACCATCTAGCTACTGCTATGGACCCGTAGTCCAAGGATGAACTACTCATGCATCACTCCGGAGGCAAGCATGGTGATGGAGAAGCCTCCGGTGATGATTTCCTCTGCGGCAGAGTGCCGGGAGACAGCTTCAGAACCCCCCTGATCTAGGGTTGACGACGATGGTGGCTGCGGAACTTTTCGGGGATTTTTGATCAGGTATCTAGGGTTTTCCATCCGGGGGGAATAAATAGGCGAAAGGGCAGAGGCGGTGGAGCCCTGGGGCCCCACACCACCCCCTGGCGCGGCCAAGGGGGGCGCCACCCCATGGTGTCGGCCCCCTGGTGCCCCTCTTTGACTCCTCTTCGGTCTTCTGGATGCTTCCGGGGAAAATAGGCACTTCGGGCTTTGTGGGGTCCAATTCCGAGAATATTTCCAGAACAACTTTTCTGAAATCAAAAACAGAAAAAACAGGGAACTGGCACTTCGTATCTTGTTAATAGGTTAGTTCCAGAAAATCGATAAAAATGACACAAAGAAGGGAGAAAACATGTAGCAATTGGCATAATATTATCATGGAGCATCAGAAATTATAGATACGTTGGAGATGTATCAGGAACCTTCGAGAATTCTAAGACTTTCGGGCTTCGAATTTTCCATTTCCGAGAATATTTCCAGAACAACTTTTCTAAAACTAAAAATAACAGGAAAATAGGGAACCATCTCTGTGGCATCTTGTTAATAGGTTAGTCCGAAAAATCGATAAAAATGGCATAAAGTGTACAACAAACATGTGGGAAACAATAAGAAAACAACATGGAACATCAGAAATTAAGGATACGTTTAGGACGTATCAACATCCCCAAGCTTAGTTCCTACTCGTCCTCGAGTAGGTAAACGATAAAAACACATAATTTCTGAGGTAACATGCTACCAACATAAACTTGATCATCAATAATGTAAAAGCATAAGTAAGCTGAGATCATAGAACTTCAACACAAGCACGAAAAATAGAATTTTAATAATAAAGCATAGCAATCACCTTGCATCACGAGAAGTAACACAAATAAAAGATCATGAATAATAATGCAACGAAAGATATACGTTTGTTTCAAGTATAGAGAAAACATGTCAAAGTGATATTTCGCTAGTCCTTAAGAGTGGGGCAAAACATAAATGCCAGGACACCTTCAAAGTTCACGAGGAAGACTAGAACAAATAATTAGAGAACAAGCAATAACACATCATGAATCAATTAATAATGTTTTGGGTAAATGCACATAAAACTCAGAATGGCAACTATGCTCTCTCAACTGTGCATAAAGTTAGACTCAACATAAAAGTAAAAGAAAGGCCCTTCACAGAGGGAAGCATGGATCACTCATGTGCTAGAGCTTTTATTTTATTAAGCATAGGTATAAAATGTTTGACACTCCTCCCATCCATTTTACACAAACCATTGCTAACCGAATCCTCGGGTGCCTGCCAACAATCACATACCATGGATCAATGTCTATTTGTAGAGAGGTGTATGCTAATGTCAACGAATGGTAAACAGAAAATACAGTACGTCACAAGCCAACTAGACTTCACAAGAGCGGCTCCCATATGAAGGACGCAACTGGTGTAGAAGGTCATCCCTCTTGCTCTTTTGTTTACACAATTATGCTTTGACTGATAAATCAGGTGCAAAAATAGTGAAGAGAATTTGTTTGCATTAGTTTGGGGCTGGACACCCCGCTGTGAGCTCTTCTATCATTGGATAAGCGGATGAAGCCACTAGTCCAGGGTGTTAAATCCAATCAACAAGTGAGATAAAGATTCTCTATTTACGGCCTCATGAGCAAAAACAGGAACACAAAACATGAGTAATTTTGAAAGTTCTAAAGGTAACACATGAGCAATTTACTTGGAGTGGCAGTTAAATACCACATGTAGGTAAGTATGGTGGACACATTTGGCATACTTGGGTTTTTGGGAGTTGGATTGCACGAGTAGAGCTCATACTCAGTACAGGTGGAGGCTAGCAAAAGACTGGGAGCGACAAATCAAGAGAGCATAAGAGCCATAATCATGCATAGTGATATAAACATCATTAATCAAAGAATAAGTAGTAACACAAGTTCAAAAACTAAATGATCATGCAGGCTATAAGCGACTGGTTCATAGTCATAAACATGGTGTGAGCATGCGCCAAGTCAACCAAATAAAACATTCAAAGGAGAACACCACAAATTTATGC
Organism: Alopecurus myosuroides; assembly: GCA_028641055.1. Classification (NCBI taxonomy): domain Eukaryota; kingdom Viridiplantae; phylum Streptophyta; class Magnoliopsida; order Poales; family Poaceae; genus Alopecurus; species Alopecurus myosuroides. The sequence goes on from CM054058.1 coordinate 420,472,316, forward strand.
TTCAATATGACAAGAACAACTCATGATTCTTTCAATGGCACATTAAACACTCTCAACTATTTGAGGCTAATCATGCTACTAAATAACCACAATTATTTATAACTAAAATAACATCTAGCATGATCTAAAAAAGTCTAGCCACAGTCTATACAAGCTTCAACTTGCATCGTTAAAAATTCTACTTCAAGCAATAGTTTCTTTTCCCAACAAGAACCATACAAAACATGCTTTAACAAAAACTCTATAAATGCTACAGCAAGAAAACATGAGAGTACTCACATAAAATTGCTAAAACTAACAGCTCTGAACAAGAGATGCAATGAAAACAAGAGCTAAACAGAATTTTTTGCAGCAACTAGAAGAAAAACTAAGAATAGTAGCATAACGAGTATTCAAACGAAAAATAGGAGCGTGTCTCTCTCCTAAACAAGTATGCGGGGTTCGAACTATATTATTGTAGCAAGGAAAACAAAAGAAAACAAAATAAAACAAAAGAAAAACAAACAGACGCTCCAAGTAAACTTCATATGATGTGACCGAATAAAAATATAGTTTCACTAGAAGTGACATGATAGATTGTTGATGAAGAAGGGGATGCCTTGGGAATCTCCAAGCATAGATGCTTGAGTCTTCTAAAAATATTCTTGGATGAACCACGGGGGCATCCCTAAGCTTTGACCTTGCACTCTTCTTGATCACATATATCACCCTCTTCTCTTGACCCTTGAAAACTTCATTCACACCACACTCAAAGAGTAATTCGCATTAGAGGGTTAGTGCAACAATTAAAAATCCATTGGTTCTGTATGGAACAATTTATATTGATACCTTTAAGCATAAGCTACAGCCACTGATGTTTCGTGAAGCAAAGAAATCCACTTGACATCACAAAAGAGCAAATGCAAGAAAAATGGCAGAATCTGTCAAAACCAGAACAGTCTGTAAAGACGATTTTATTCGAGGAACTTAAGTTGCTAAGATCGAAAAACTTAAATAAAAAAATTTGCGGAATTAGCCGAGGAATGAGAACAAGAAATTTCAGGTCATTCTGATTTTTCTATGAATTTTAAGATTTTTTACAGTGGACAGCAGAAATTTGTTTCCTGCGCAGAAATCCGAAAACCAACTCCAACTTTCGTCAGAAACCTTACTTGGCACTACTAAAACATGAAAAGAAATATACAAAGGAGTTTCTATAGAAGTATACAACCCCTTGAATCAAAGAAAAAAGAGAAAAAAAAAGCAAAATAAAACCATGGGTTATCTCCCAAGAAGTGCTTTTCTTTAACGCCTTTTAGCTAGGCCCAGAAAAGTGGAATCAAGTATTTTCAAGTGAAGAGGCATACAAATTGTGATTTGTTCAAATAATGGGATCAAAAGGCAACTTCATTCTCTTTCTAGGAAATTGTTCCATACCTTTCTTGAGTGGGAACTAAAATTTAATATTCCCCTCTTTCATATCAATAATAGCACCAACAGTTAAAAAAAAGGTCTTCCCAAAACAATTGGACAAGAAGCATTGCATTCAATATTCGAGACAACAAATTCAACGGGGACAAGATTATTATTATACATGATAAGAACGTCATCAACTCTCCCCAAAGGTTTCTTTCTAACATTATCAATAAGACGAACATCCAAATAACAAGGTTCCAAGGGTAGTAAATCAAGAATATCATAGAGTTTCTTGGGCATTACAGAGATACTAGCACCAAGATCACATAGAGCATTGCAATAAAAATCATTCACTTTCATTTTAATAATGGGTTCCCAACCATCATCTATCTTCCTAGGGATAGAGGCTTCACATCTTAATTCATCCTCTCTAATTTGCATCAGAGCATTTGTAATATGTTTTGTGAAAGCCATATTCATAGTACTAGCATTAGGACAACTAGAAAGGTTTTATAGGAACTTAATCACTTCAGTTATGTTTCAATCATAAAAGTTAAGATCATTTTTATCAAAGGTAATGGTGCCATTATCTCCCATGTTTCTAAAAAAATTAGCACTTTTATCAGGAACTTTTTTAGCAGTTTCAGGCAGTTTTGCATTTCTAATAGCAGAAGTGGGAGTGTTTCCAACACCAATTACTTTACCATTGATAGCATAATGTTTTCTAGCATGATAAGGTTCAGTTTTACTAGTGGTGGTAATGGTGCAAACATTAGCTATATTATTCTTTCTAGCTATTTCATCTTCTTTTTCCCATCTAGCATCCAACTCAGCTAACATCCTAACATTATCATCAATTCAAATTTGGATAGCATTTAAAGTTTTACTTTGTTTAACATCATGAGGCATAGCCTTTAGTTTCAGAAAATCAACATCAAGAGCAAGGCTATCAAATTTAGAAGCAAGAACATCAATTTTGCCAAATTTTTCCTCAACGGATTTATTAAAAGCAGTTTGTGTACTAATAAAAAAAAACTAAGCATGTTCTCAAGATCAGAGGGTACACCTTTATTGTCGTTGTAGGAACTACCATAAGCATTGCTATTATTGGGAGGATATGGTCTATAATTGTTGCTACCAAAATTATTCCTATAAGCATTGTTGTTGAAATTATTATTTTTAATGAAGTTCACATCAACATGCTCTTCTTGAGCAACCAAAGACGCTAAAGGAACATTATTTGGGTCAATAGGATTAAGGATGGCAATGGGTAGGGTATGGGGCGGGTAGAGCAATACCATACCCATACCCGTATAGTCAACGGGTAGAAAACTCTACCCATACCCGTACCCATGGGTATGAAACTCTACCCATACCCATACCCGGCGGATACCCGTGCCCATTGGATACCCAGCGGGGACACAAGTTATTATATTTATTGATCGCGCATTTGAAACAATATCAGTTCGATCAATTGTATGCCTCATCGTTGGGAATTTATCTCCGTAATTTGAGTATTTGGAATATGAGAGGATTAAGTAGTGATTGCAGTTCGGGAAGATTTGGGGGACGATGGGATTACGAGGATGCTTTGACCGACACTTCTCATCGCCTTAACCCTGGAGTTATGGCCTTGTGGGCTGCTTCTTGTTGGGCTACATATGGACAAAGTGGCCCACATGTCAGTATATGTCGCACCCGGACTTCTAAAGGATACTCGCCGTTCCGTTGAACAGTAGTAGATTGGATTACGGGGCTTACCGGCACCCGCGTCCTCTTACGAGTAGGCCAACACACGTATGTGTGACAACCAACCCCTATCTGTTCAGCGTCGACGTAAACTATCCCATAGAAATCAGGATACTTCCATTGACGTACTTCAAACCATACACACATGGTACGTCAACGGCGTTGAACAACTGATATCACAACAGATCTCTACGACACAAAAGATTGAAATAGTTGCAATAGCTCTCATTAGAGCAGAGATAGCAAATACAATCATCCAGAGGACACATGTCCCAACAATTCATCATTACATCACAGCGGAAGCATTCAACTTGTCTGAGTACAGACAAGAACCAAATAGGCCTAAGAGGCCGGAAACGAAAAGACGGAGCCCATCCACGAAGTCTCGGATCCTGCCCGGGTCCGCTATCTACTCGTCAGCAGTCTCGTCATACTCCACGTAGTAGCCACCATGTAGATCTTCGGAAACGTAGGTCTGCGGAAACCACAGCCCCAAAGGGGTCAGTACATAAACGTACTGGCAAGCAAGACTCACAGTTCACCAAAGTGTAACCCGTCAACACCAAGCACAGATGCTTTGGGTTCAACGGAAGGAAAGGGATATAAAAGATGCTGCAACTGGCTGCGCTAACCAACTACAGAGATTCTACCACTTCCGGCTAACAGAAAGGAGATAAGATCGAGGATTGTAACCAACTGGAAGATAGCTTCAAACAAAACCATCCTGGATCTCGCCCCTTATCCAAAGAAGCAATCCGAGGATAACTCACACAGTTGTAATAAAGGTGAATCAAGTTATTGTGTCATCAACCTATTACTAGTCAAGTTATTAATCATTGGGTGTAACATGTTTGATCATTATGTTTAAGTTGTCCTGAGTACTTGTTAGCCAGTACTTTCACCAAGTAATCCATAACCGCGGAAAACACAGCTTCTCGAGAAGATTATCCCTGCAGGGTTGTACCAATTTGGCCGTACACGCAAGAATAACCCGCCAGATGGGATGCCTCCCACCAAGCGGGGCACTCTACACAACTCGACTCTTCTTCGCATCAAGCCCAAAGAACCTTGGGCGCACGGCTAATCAAGCCCCGAAGAAAAGGGACCCTCATAGCACTCTAAGACCGTGTCCCCCTATATGCCGACTACAAAAGTTCCACCCTGGCCTGGGCTCGCAAAAACATGCATGCGGCAAATGGAAAACACGAACTAAATGAGGCGATTTGGACGAGATGCGAATCGAATCAAATTGAGGGGGGCGCCCATACTCTCTTCCCACATGCGGTTAGTGCGCTCATCATGGATCAGTAGACAAGACCCTTTTCCTATTAGGGTCGACACTAGCAGGCCTCAAAACCACACAGGGCCTCCTGCCGGTACCTTATCATCAAATTTATTATTAACAATAACATTAGCATGATTCATTGTTTAACATCGAGCCCCCAGAACATAATGAAATAGTAACAGAAAGTAACGGGTAACAGACTCGAGCAAAACAAACCTAAGCATGCTAGTAAGACACTGGCTCAACCAAGGGGTGATAGGAGTGGAGGTGAGGCAATATCAAGGTTAAGGGATTCATGTGATGGGTTCGTAACAGAAACAACTACTACTAGGGCTAGCAGAAAAGAGCAACGGAAAGTATCGGTAACCAAGGTTGAAAGGAACACAGTGGTTCATGTGAGTGATAACTTGCCTGCAAAACCCAGTAGCCTGGTACTGAGCTAACTCCTTAGAAGGGGTGTCGTAAGGATCGTCGGTCTCAACGTCGTCGTGTATCCGAGAAGAAGCAAACAAACAATGCAGAAAGATAAACAATCAATAACATGGCATAGTGCACAAACATGGGATGATGCATGACCATTTAAATTGATGCAACAAAATAAACTAGTTGACAAGATAACAACATGATTAAATGGACCCACATGCAATTTTGGATTGCATATGGAAAACCCATGAATTATGGTTGAATTAATTGTTTTACAACTAAGCAACATGTGAAAGTGGATTAGCATGATGCATGGATGAAGAAAACAACAAAATAACAACAATAGAACCAAATGGAAATAAGGTTTAACAAGTTTGGAATTTCAGTTATTAAGTTAAGAAATTTTGGTTACTTAAAGGTGTCACACAAGCATTTGTTGTTTTCATCAAGTTAAATTGTTCAAAATAGATAACAAAGTTCATATTTGAAAGGTTTGTACTCTTAGGGTTTGAAAACATATTTTATATGTCCCAAAAGAATTTGTTTTGGTCAAGTTATAAAATTAACAATATTAAATGATTTAAACAAGGTTTAAATCATTTAACCAATTTTAATTATTCAAAACATGAAACAAATTTATATTTGAAAAGATGGTTTAATTTTGCATGGAAAACATATTTCATTTGTGGAAATTGGATTTAAAATGAGCAAGTTATTATTTTGGCAATTTTAAATGCAATAAACAAGAAACAGATGTTTTCAGCAATTTAAATTATTCAAAACAGCAAACAAAATTTATATTTGGAAAGTACATGAAAAGTTGATTGGATAACATATTTAGTTTGTGGAATTTGGAATTTTTATGCCCGAGTTATGAATTTTGCAAGTTTAAGTTAATTTGACAAGTTTTCAAATATTGCACCAATTTAAAATATTCAAAACAGTAACAAATGTTTCACTGATCATTTTGAGCTATCAAACATAATTTTTTGGTGATTATTGAATTTATTATGCCATTTTCCATAATCATTCTTATTCTGCCATTTTTAGTAAACAGAGGAAAAAATGTTCAAAATTAATTCAATTGTAACCAAATAAAATACCAATGTTTAGAGTTTGTTAAGACAAATTTTTAGAGACCAAGTTTGCTTAATTTGGATGAGTAGAACTAAAGTTATGAAATTCCAAAGTTTCCAAATTTTATTGCATTTTCAGTAATTAATTATTTAGTGCAAAAATTGTTACAGAAACATGATGCAAACTTGGCATTACTAGAAGGAGCACAAAATTATGAAACCACAGGATTTTGAATCATTCAAATTGGAGTGATTTTCAAATTGATATGGATTTTTGAAGTAATGGTTCAGATCTGAGTTTCTGAAGATCTGGGCAGAAAAGAAAAACAGAGGTAAAAAAAAGGTGGGTTGAGGGGGATCGAACCCTAGACCTAAGGCTTGCTCGCAGGGGGGGTTAACCAGTGGGGTAAGCTGCGAGTTCGTGACAGAGTAGGGGGGCTGGGGGGTATGAGGTTCAGATACTGCACGGAAATTTAATTGAAGAAAACGAACAGAGAAAAGGGTGGGGATGGGGAGTCGAACCCGCGAGCTGTGGGTTCGCTGTGCGCGGACGCTACCAGTAGGGTAGCTGCTGGACTCGTGTTTGGAAGGGGGAACGAGGGAGGATAAGCTTCTGTTCCGCGGGATTTTTCTCTGAGCCTAAAAACTGCACGTAACTGAACCTCAATCGGACAGAAAACGAGGATGGTTGCCGGCGATGGATCGCTGGCCGCTGCTGCTCGCGTGTGGCTGGGGCGTGGGGTGCTGGTGCAGCGTGGGAGGAGGAGGGAGGCGAGAGGAAAGGTAGCGGGAGGTCTCACCTCGATGGCCTCGAGCGGACAGGAACGGGAGGAGGTCGGTGATGAGCAGGTCCTCGCTGGCGGCGGGAGGCGATGGCGCCGGCGGTGTGGTGCGTCCCCGCCCGCGCCAAGGTGATGGGGAGGGAGAGGGCGGCCGCGGGGTTCCATTCCCGCGGTCGCCCGGGCCGGAGGGAGCCCGGAGCTCCGGTGATCGCCGGAGGGAGAGGGACTTTTGGTTGGGTTTCAGAGAACAGGGAAGAACAGAGGGATTCAGAGAGAGAGGAGGAAGAGAGAAAAAGGATGGAGGCGGTGGAGAGGAAGGAGGGAGAAGGAGAGGGCTAGGGTTACCCTAGGGCAGAGGGGTGGAGTTATAGGGAAGGTGGAGGAGGGGATCACCGTTGTTCCTTCTCTGCACATACGTGGTGGCTTCAGATGAAGTCCGTACGAGGAAGAAGAAGTGGGAAGGGGTATCGGGCCTGATAGGGAAAATAGGTGGGCTGGGCTTGCTACTGCTCCTCTCTCCTCTCTTTCTAATATTTGTTCCAATTTATATATTTTTTTGTAGCAACTAGAAAATGGAAGCAAAAGATAGGTTTTAGAGTTTTAAAAATTTAGGGAAAATTCATGTGGAATTGTTAGCTCATTATCTACCAAAAGCCAACTTAAGTTTTTGAAATTCAAATTTATTTGCCATTTTTGCAAATTGGTTTGAATTGGAATAATTTTGGGTTAATAGTTGGTTATTTAAAACAAGGTTTTTAAATATGGCAAACCAATGAGTTTAATTGGAGACAAAGGAGCATATTTGTTTTGGTAATTTCATAATTTTCAAATTAGGTGCTGTTTGATGTTTTGATTTGAATTTGAAAACAATTTGGGAAATATTTAATTGAAATAAAGGCACCATTTTATTAGTTGATTCCTTATGGAATAAAATGAAAACAATTGGTTGTTTTTACTTGAGATTTGTATTTAAAAGGTTGTAACAGAGCAAGTATGAAAACAAAGCATTTGGAATTGTTTGAGTTTCATTATGAAAACAAATAAAAACAGTTGCACACACATAGTAAACAAATGCAAACAAGAGAGTAAAATGATGACATGATGCAATGCTTGAATTAAACAAGAAACAAAACATTCTAGGGGGTAGTTTTCATACTTGGGATGTTACAGTATAAATGGGTAGGGTATGGATATACCCACGGGTAGAACATCATACCCATGACCTACCCATGACTTGACGGGTAGGGTACGGGTACTACCCATGGGTATAAAAGTGTACCTGTACCCTACCCATACGGGTCGAATACTCGTGAATACCTGTACCCACGGTTAAAATTGCCATCCTTAAATAGGATCATGTCCATTCACAAGCATAGACATAATAACGTCAAGTCTTTCATTCAAAGAGAAGGTTTCTTCAATAGAATTTACCTTCTTACCAGTTGTAACTCTCTCAGTGTGCCACTAAGAATAATTTACCATCATATCGTCAAGAAGCTTTGTTGTTGCCCCCAAGGTCATGGACATAGAGGTTCCTCCAGCAGCTGAATCCATAAGGTTTTCTTGAAGAAAAATTCAGACTTGCATAATAGGTTTGGATGATCATCCAAGTAGTCAGTCCATGAGTGGGACAACCCTTTACTAAAAATTTCATTCTTTCCCAAGCTTTAGAAACATGCTCATTATAAAGTTGCTTAAAATTTATAACGCTACTTCTTAAAGATATAATCTTAGCATGAGGATAATATTTTCCAATGAAAGCATCTTTACACCTAGTCCAAGAATCAATACTATTTCTAGGCAAAGACAACAACCATTCTTTAGCTCTTCCTCTCAAAGAGAAAGGAAACAATTTCAGTTTAATCATATCTCCATCTACATCCTTATACTTTTGCATCTCACATAGTTCAACAAAATTATTAAGATGGGCAGCAGCAGCATCAGTACTAACACTAGAAAATTTCTCTCTCATAACAAGGTTTAAGAGGGCAGGCTTTATCTCATAAAAATGAGCAGTAGGAGCTGGTGGAGCAATAGGTGTGCTAACGAAATCATTGTTTTTGGTGCTAGTAAAGTCACACAACTTAGTGTTCTCAGGAGTAGTCATTTTAACAAAGCTAAAAACTAGAATAAAACTACAGCTAGAATAAGAACATTTTTTTGTGTTTTTGATAAAGAGAAGCAAACAAGACAAAATAAAATAAACTAAGCAAAACTATAACAAAGAAATGAGATTGCAAGTGAGAGACTCACCTTGAAGAAATTCTCTTCCTCCCCGGCAGCGGCGCCAGAAAACTTTGTTGATGGCGTATAATTTACGGGAGACTTGTTGCTAATGATGACTTTGAAATCCCCGGCAACAGCGTCACAAAACTTTGATGCAAACGTTGGTAAACCCCAAGTGGAAGGTTGTGAAGAGTGCAGAGGCAAGTTTTCCCTCGGAAAAGAAACCAAGGTTGAATCGACCAGTAGGAGGACAAGCAATCTCAGAAGGTTGATGCAGCTGAGGTGGCAGGGCGCACTACCGGTTCAGCAGTAACGTGGAACCTAAACAACATAATCAAACCACTTTGCCCCAACGTAGCAGTGAGGTTGTCAATCTCAACGATTTTGCTGAACACAAAGAGGTTAAACGTATGGTGTGGAATATAATATGAAAGCAGTAGCAGCAGTATGAAAGCAGTACATGTTTTATCAGTATGAGGGAAATGGATCGGGGTCCACAGTTCAGTAGTGGTGTCTCTCCGTGAAAGATAAATAACATGTGTGGTGAACAAATTACAGTTGGGCAATTGACAGAAATGAAGGCTGCACCGTAGTGCATATGCAAGACATAAAGATTACTATGTGATTCATGCGGGCATTACAACAAAATACATAGACCGTCATCCAACTGCATGTATGTCTAATAATCCACCCTCCGAATATCATCCGAACAAACGTTGGATATTAAGTTGCTAGCAACAGATTATCGCAGTAAGAAAAGTGTGTAATATAAACTAGGTAAACACCGTTATTTTCTCCCTAATGGCAATAGCACATCCTCCATCCGTCACGTTTCTGTCACTCGAGCACAGATGCAAAGGAGGCATGAACCAACTATCGATCATAAATACTCCCTCTTGGAGTTACTAACATCTACTTGGTCAGAGCATCTACTAATAACGGAGAGCATGCAAGATCATAAATAACATAAGCATAAAGATAACATGGTAGATTGATAATCAGAAGACATAGCATTCAACATTCATCAGAACCCAGCAAACACAACATGTAGCATTACATAGAGATGATCTCGATCATGTCAGGCAGCTCACGAGATCTAAGCATGACGTACAAAGTGGAGAGAACAACCATCTAGCTACTACTATGGACCCGTAGTCCAAGGATGAACTACTCACGCATCACTTCGGAGGAGGGCATGGTGGTGTAGACCCCTCCGGTGATGAATTTCCCTCTCGGCAGGGTGTCGGGGAGTGATGCTCGTGATACACACGTTTGTTGGGAGACCTCAAGAGGAGGGTGTGATGACCACAGCGGTAGGTATTTCCCCTTAGTTAGGAACCAAGGTTATCAATCCAGTAGGAGAAAGAGGACCTTCGGAAGGTTGATGCCACTGATGGTGGTGCTGGCGCTTCACCGGTGTCAGCAACAACGTGGAACCTGCACACAACACAACCAAAATACTTTGCCCCAACGGTACAGTGAGGTTGTCAATCTCACCGGTCTTGTTGAAACAAATATTAGATGTATAGTGTGGAAAACAGTGTATGCTTGCAGTAAGTAAAGAAAGCAGGAAATTGTTGTGGTTTGTTTAACAGTGTGGAAAAATGGACCGGGGTTTATAGTTTCACTAGTGGTGTCTCTCCATAAAAGATAACATGCTGGGTGAATAAATTATAGCTGGGCAATGGACAAATATAGGTTGCACACCGTAGTGCACAATATGACATGAAGATTACTATGATATTTAGTGCGGGCATTACAGCAAGATACATAGACCGACATCCATCTGCATGTATGACTAATAATCCACCCTCGGGTTATCATCCGAACCCCGTTAGGTATTAAGTTGCAAGCTACAGATAATTGCATTAAACAAAGTGTGTAATGTAAGCAATGATTATGCATCGGGCACTCTCACCGTTGTTTTCTCCCCAATGGCAACAGCACATCCTCCCCCTTCATGTTTGTGTCACTCGAGCAAGGCAACAAGAGGCATGAACCCACTATCAAGCATAAATACTCCCTCTTGGAGTCACTAGCAACTACTTGGCCAGAGTAACCACTAGCAATGGAAAGCATGCAAGATCACAAATAACATATACAATAAAGACTATAATCAACTTGGCATAAGGTCAATATTCATCGGATCCGAGCAAACACGACATATAGAATTACATAAGATCAATCTCGATCATGATAGGCAGCTCACGAGATCTAAACATGGAGGCATATGAGCAGAAGACAACCATCTAGCTACTGCTACAAACCCGTAGTCCACGGATGAACTACTCACGCATCACTCCGATGATGATTTTCTCTCCGGAAGGGTGCCGGAAAACCGCTCCAGAACCCTCTTGATCTAGGGTTGACGGTGATGGCGGCTGCGGAACTTTTTTGGGGATTTTGATTAGGTGTTTAGGGTTTTCCATCTGGGGGATTAAATAGGAGAAAGGGCAAAGGCGGTGGAGCTCCAGGGGCCCCACACCCATAGGTGGCGCCGCAAGGGGGGACCCGCGCCACCCTATGGTGTGGCCCCCCTGTTGCGCCTCTTCGACTCCTCTTCGGTCTTCTGGATGCTTCCGGGGAAAATAGGACTTCCGGGCTTCGAACTTCCCAAATCCGAGAATATTTCCAGAACTACTTTTCTGAAACTAAAAACAGCACAAAACAAGGAACTGGCTCTATGGCATCTTGTCAACAGGTTAGTCCGGAAAATCGATAAAAATGACATAAAGAAGGGAGAAAACATGTAGCAATTGGCATAATATCATCATGGAGCATCAGAAATTAGGGTTGCGTTTATGATGGATCAAGCATCCCCAAGCTTAGTTCCTACTCTTCCTTGAGTAGGTAAACGATAAAACAATAATTTCTGAGGTGACATGCTACTAACATAAACTTGATCAATCTAATGTAAAATCATATGCACGCTGAGATCATAAAACTTTAAACACAAGCATGATAAATAAAACTTTAATAATAAAGCATAGCAATTACTTTGCATCACGAAGAGTAAGTCAAATAAAGGATCATGAATAATAATGCAAAGAAAGGTAAACGTTTGTTTCAGGTATAGAGAAAACATGGCAAAGTGATATTTCGCTAGTCCTTAAGAGTGGGGCAAAACATAAATGCTAGGACACTTTCAAAGTTCAAGAGGGAGACTAGAACAAATAATATCACATCACGAAGTAATTATTGATGCTTATGGGACAAATGCACATAAACCTCGGAATGGCAAAAATGCTCTCTCAACTGTGCATAGAGTTAGAAGATGGAGACTCAACATAAAAGTAAAAGAAAGGCCCTTCGCAGAGGGAAGCAGGGATCACTCATGTGCTAGAGATTTTATTTTATTAAACAGAGGTATTAAAAGTTTGACACTGAGTGTCTATATTTTGGGATATGTATGCTAATGTCAATGAATGGTAAACAGAAAATACAGTACGTCACAAGCCAACTGGATTCACAAGAGTGGCTCCCATGGTGAAGGACGCAACTGGTGTAGAAGGTCATCCCTCTTTCTCTTTTGTTTACACAATTATGCTTTGACTGATAAATCAGGGGCAAAAATAGTGAAGAGAATTTGTTTGCAATAAATTTGGGGTTGGGCACCCTGCTGCCAGCTCTTCCATCATTTGGATAAGCAGATGAAGCCACTAGTCCAGGGTGTGAAATCCAATCAACAAGTGAGATAAAGATTCTCCATTTACGTCGTCATGAGCAAAAACAGGAACATAAAGCAGGAGTAATTTTGAAGGTTTTAAAGGTAACACATGAGCAATTTACTTTGGAATGACAGTTAAATACTACATGTAGGTCGGTATGGTGTACACAATGGGAAAACTTTGGTTTAAGGGAGTTTGGATGCACGAGTAGAGCTCATACTCAGTACAGGTGGAGTCTAGCAAAAGACTGTGAGCGACAAATCAAGAGAGCATAAGAGCCATGATCATGCATAGCGACATAAGCATCATTAATTAAAACATAAGAAGTATCACAAGTTTAAAAACTAAGTGGTCATGGAGGCTATTCGTGACTGGTTTGTAGTCATAAACATGGTGTGAGCATGCGCCAAGTCAACCAAATAAAACATTCGAAAGAGAATACCATATATTGATGCTTTACTATGACAAGAACAACTCATGAATCTTTCAATACACATTAAACACTCTCGGCTATTTGAGGCTATTCATGCTACGCAATAACCACAAGGCTTTAAAACTAAAATAACATTTAGCATGACATGAAAAAGTCCTAACCACAGTCTATACAAGCTACATGAAAAAGTCCTAACCACAGTCTATACAAGCTTCTACTAGTACTCTTATAAAATATACTTCAAGCAGCAGTTTTCTTTCTCCCAACAAGCACCATAAAAAACATGCTTTACCAAAAATACTCTTTATGATACAGCAAGCAAACATGAGAGTACTCAAATAATACTACTAAAACTAACAGCTCTGATAAGAGATGCATGCAAAACATGAGCTAAATAAATGCAGCAGCCAAACAGAGACTAAGAATACAACGTATTCTCAGGAAAAAGCGGAGCGTGTCACTCTCCAATAAAAGAATGCTCAGGTCCAACCAAGCTTATTCAAAAAGTAGAAACAAACTGAAAGCAAAAGCAAAAGCAAACTAGAAATAAAAATAAAAGACGCTCCAAGTAAAGCACATAAGATGCGACCGAATAAAAATATAGTTTCACTAGAATTGACCTGATAATTTGTTGATGGAGAAGGGGATGCCTTGGGCATCCCCAAGCTTAGACGCTTGAGTATTCTTGGAATTTGCTTGGATGTACCACCTGGGCATCCCCAAGCTAAGGCTTTTCACTCTTCTTGATCACATCATATCATGTTCTTCTCTTGACCCTTGAAAACTTCCTTCACATCAAAATTCTCACAATCTTCATTAGCAACGTTAGTGCAATCGAAATAATAAATTCACATGGTTCAGTTTCAACACAAGTCTAACACTCAAAAACTCATTAGCTACTGTCACAACTTATTTGAAAACTCTTTTTATCAAAAGAACACCAAAAGAAAGAGATTAAGATGCAAATGCGATAAATGGCGAAAATCTGTCAAAACAGAACAGAAGGTAAAGATAGATTTTTAAAAAATCTTATGTTGCTCAAATAAAAAAGTGGTATTCTAATAAAAGTTGCGTATATAACTAAGGATTAAGCACAAAAAATCTCAGGTCGTTTTTAGTTTTATGTGATTTTTAACGGAATTAAAAGTGGACAGCAGAAATCTGTTTCCTGCGCAGAAATCCGAAATATTGTGTCAACTTTCCACTAGAGGGTTTACTTGGATCAACAAAAGCACAAAAGAAAAGATACATAAGGTTTGCTAAGGAAATAGAAAACACCCAGGTGCAAAGCAAACCAAAGAAAACAAAGGAAAACTGAATGAGAACAAAGAAATAAAAGGGTTGTCTCCCGGTAGCGTTTGTCTTTAACGCCTTTCAGCTAGGCATAGAAAATCAACTCAAGTATTTTCAAGTGAAGAAGCATCAACATCAATACCAATAACTCTCTTTTTACTCCTCTTACCCTTCTTCTTGGATTTTGGGAATGTGTGTTCACATGGTGTGAAGGTAATTTTTAATGTACCATTCCCCACATCTATTACTGCCCCGAGGAGTTTCAGCAAGGACCTTCCAAGCGTAATTCTTCCTTCTCCTACACATTCAATAACAAGATAATCAGTGGATACGGTACTTACCATGATTTTTGTAAACACTCCCTCAGGCTATCCCAATGGGAAAAATAGTGGTATTATTGATAAGGGGTATTTCTTCTCCCCCTTCAGAAAGTTTCCAAAGATTCAAAGACTCGTAGATTTTTCTAGGCATGAGAAAAAATTCAGTCATAATATCGCAATGAGCATAAAAAGTTTCATCATTTATAACTAATTTTACTGTAGGGATCCACATTGAAGGTTCAGAGTTTATTGGCACATAATCATAACGAGCACGAATCTGGTTATATGCTTCTTTTAAACATGATATATCTGTTTCAAGAGTATTTAATCTAGCCTGAAAACTCACAAGGGATGAATCAAATTTACTAGTTGAGCTAGAAGTTGCAATTAATTTTTTTACGGCATTAAGAGCTCGATCCCCATCACTACGTAGGAAGTCTCCTCCTACAACAGAGTCTAAAGCATATCTATAGCAAAGAACAAGACCAAAGTAAAAACTACTAAGAAATAAATTCAAGGTCATCATGGGTTCAGTTTTACTATAGGAATCAAGAATCCTAGACCAAGCTTCCTTGAAACTATCCTCACTCTCTTTCTTGAAAGTGAAAATTGTTTCTTCTAGTGACATAGTGATAGGAACAAAACTAGACATAAAAGCAAGCAAATAAATAACAGCTATGAAGTAAACTATTTTTTTTGTGTTTTCAATATAGAGAAGAAAAACAATACAATAAACAAAATAAAGAGGTTGAGAGTGAGAGACTCCCCTTGCTAGAAGACTTCCTTCTCCCCGGCAACGGCGCCAGGAAATGTCCTTCATGCTCGTGATACACACGTTTGTTGGGAGACCCCAAGAGGAGGGTGTGATGAGCACATCGGTAGGTATTTCCCCTATAGACTTTATGTCATTTTTATCGATTTCCGAGACTAACCTAATAACAAGATGCCACAGAGGGAGTTCCTTGTTTTCTATTGTTTTTAGTTTCAGAAAAGTTTCTCGAAATATTCTCGGAATTGGAAAATTCGAAGCCCAGAAGTCTTAGAATTCCCGAAGGTTCCACGGAGTCCCGAAGAGAACCGGAGAGGGGCCAAGGGGGCACACCATAGGGCGGCGTGCCCCCTGGTCGCGCCTGGGGGTGGTCTGGGACCCCAGGTGCCCTCTGTCGTCGCTATTTCGCCTATATAATCCCCCGATATATCAACCCTAGAAATATACCACTTTTCTATAGAAACACCCTAGGCCGCCGTCATCGTCATCCCGAGATCGAGAGGGTTCTGGAGCTCTCCCTGGCACCCTGTCGGGAGGGGAATTCATCACCGGAGGAGCCTACACCACCATGCCCTCCTCCAGAGTGATGCGTGAGTACTTCATCCCTGGACTACGGGTCCATAGCAGTAGCTAGATGGTTGTCTCCTCCACTTTATGCCTCATTTTTAGATCTCGTGAGCTGCCTCACATGATCGAGATCATATTTATGTAATGCTACATGTTGTGTTTGCTAGGATCCGATGATGTTGAATGCTATGTATTTTGATTATCAATCTATCATGTTATCTTCATGCATATGTTATTTATGATCTTGTATGCTATCCGTTGTTAGTAGATGCTATGGCCAAGTAAATGCTAGTAACTCTAAGAGGGAGTATTTATGCTCGATAGTGGGTTCATGCCTCCTTTGCATCTGTGCTCGAGTGACAGAAACGTGACGAATGGAGGATGTGTTGCCATTAGGGAGAAAGTAACAATGCTTTGTCTAAGGACGATTCTGTTGTTTACATTACACACTTTTCTTATTGCGATTATCTTTTCCTTGTAACTTAATACCCAATGTTTGTTCGGATGATATTCGGAGGGTGGATTATTAGTCATAGATGCAGTTGGATGACGGTCTATGTATCTTGTTGTAATTCCTGCATGAATCACATAGTAATCTTTATGTCATGAATATGCACTACGGTGCATCCTTCATTTCTGTCAATTGCCCAGCTGTAATTTGTTCACCACACATGTTATTTATCTTTCACGGAGAGACACCAATAGTGAACTATGGACCCCGGTACATTTTCCTCATACTGATAATACACACACTGCTTCCAATGTGAAAGTTTTCACATTGCTGCTACTGTTTTCATACTGTTTTCCACACCATACGTTTAACCTCTTTGTGTTCAGCAAAACCGGTGATATTGACAACCTCACTGATTTGTCGGGGCAAAGTGATTTGATTGTGTGTAGGTTCCACATTGTTGCCGAACCGGTAGTGCGCCCTGCCATCTCAGCTGCATCAACCTTATGAACTTACTCCTTCCTCCTACTGGTCGATTCAACCTTGGTTTCTTTCTGAGGAAACTTGCTACTATGCTCTTCATACCTTCCTCTTGCGGTCTCCCAACGAACATGTGTTACACACGCATCACAGTCCAGAAGAGGGAGCTAGCCACGAGGAGACCCGGAGGGGGGCCACAGGGGCCCACACCATGCTTGGGCGCCCCCCTTGGCTGCGCCTGGGGGTGGTGTGGCCACTCTGGCCCACCTCTGGCCGCCTCCTTTTGCATACTTGACCCCCCGGGAACCCTAAGCCTCATAGAACCATCAAGGAAATATTCCGCCGCCTCCTCAGGGCGGAAAACAACAAAGAGAGAAAAGCTCTCTGGCAGGGAAAATTTGCCGGGGAAATTCCTCTCCAGAGAGGGGAAATCATCGCCATCGTCAGTGTCATCGCTCTGGGCATCATCAAGATCGTCATCGTCATCATCACCAGCACCCTCACCCTCACCATCCATATTCATCCCGTTGTAACGATTAGGGTTCTATATCGTTGTTCTTCACTAGATCTCTCTCCCGGCGTGGATTACTTGTTAGTAGTTGATGCTTGTGAGATTTATCAGTGTTTACACTTTATGACCAGATTGTTATTCATCATTATATCACCTCTGATTGTGAGTAGTTCGTTTAGTTATTGAGGACAAGGGAGAAGTAAATATGTTAGTATTGGAATTATGTTGAAGTAATATCTAGTGGTTTGATATTTAAGTTGTGGTGTTATTCTTCTAGTGGTGTCATGTGAATGTAGACAACATGATACTTCACCTTTATGGGCCTAGGAGGATGCATTGTGTACTTGGCTACTAATTGTGGGGTCGCCGAAGTGACAGAAAATTAAACCCCCGTTAGGAAACCGATGCACGAGGGAGTGTAGGATCCCATAGTTTAAGGTTGTGGTTAGATTTATCTTAATTACTCTATTTTATTTGCGGATGCTTGCAAGGGGTTTAATCACAATTATGTATTACTCCTAGTTGGGCGGTGCATTAGCATAGGTTCACCCACAAAACACCTATCAAAACAATAAATATTAATCAACTGTATGAAACGCAAGTGCTTGACGAAATTCCCATGTGTCCTCGAGAATGTTTGGTAATCATAAGTAGAACAAACGACTTGTCCTTTGCTCTCGAAAGGATTGGGCCACTCGCGGCAATTATATTTATTGTCTTTTATTTACTCGCACTTTATTTATCTACTATATCAAAAACCACCAAAAACCTGTTTGCAGGTGTTTACGGTGAATCCTCTATCCAACCTGCTTATCAACAACTTTTGCTCCTTGTTGGGTTCAACACTCTTATTTATCAAAAGTACTATGATACACCCCCTATACTTGTGGGTCATCAAGACTATTTTATGGCGTTGTTGCCAGGGACTGAAGCGCTATTGGTAAGTGGAATTGGGAAGAGAAACTTTTACTGTGAGTGTTGTTCTTGTTTCTGTCAGCTGTTTTATTTCATTATGGAGTATCCTTTTGGTTCTCTGTTTAGGGGTACTACTACTGTTACTGCTAGGGTAGTAGGTGACCCGTTATCTGCTGAATTGGATCCTTTTAAAATACATATGAAAATTGTTGGACGTGTTATGGATAACTGCTATTATGGAGATGGAACTGTCCATCCCGGTGATCATTTGCTCTTTAGACAAGAATTATGCGAGTTATTCAGGTGTGCAAGTATTACAGTGGATCAAGTTAAAAGGAAATTATTCTCTTTATCGCTGAAAGGTAGAGCTGCTGAATGGTTTAAAATGCTGAAGAATGGTGAATCTATTGGATGTGAGGAAATTGTACCTCTCTTTTATTCTAAATTATATCCTCCCAGTGAGATTTATAAAGACCGGAATCAAATATATAATTTCTGGCCTCATGATGGAGAGAGTATTGCTCAAGCTTGGGGAGAATGAAGTTAGTAATGCTTAAATGCCCATTCATGAGCTCCCGAGTAATATTGTTATCAATAATTTGTATGCAAGGCTTTCTCTTCATGATAAGGATTTATTGTATGCTTCTTGTTTTGGATCATTCACGCGTATGAAAGAAGAAGCTAAATGCGATCTTCTTGACCGTATTCAAGAAAACACTAAAGGATGGGAGAATGACAAAGGTAGAAATTCACGTATAAATTATGATTATGAATGCATTAAAGCTTTTATGGGAGCTGATGATTTCTATAATGTTAGCGATGTTTGTGGTCTTGATTCCCAAATCCTTGCAAACTGTCTTAAGCCTTTGCTTCCTATCTTGATATTCCTAAAAAGGAGTTGAGCAAGTACCATGCACCTTATAAAGATATTGTTCCTGCTAGAAATATAGAAGCGCATGTTGTTAATCATGCTGTGTCTGAGCCTTATATTGAGAAAATGTCTTCCCCTTCTAAGGTAAAAAGAACACTATATTGTAGCTAGTGTGGTTAACAAGAGTATAAAGACATCTATTGAACCTGATGAACAAATAACTGTTGAACCTGTAGTAGCTATAGTTAAAGACCTTGTCTGTGGAAATGTAGAGGATGAACATATTGTCTTCCGTGAGGATGCTTCTAATATTGTTTCACATCCAAATAGACCTAAGAAAAATATTGTTACTGTGCAATCTGTTAAGATTGGTGAACATTGCTATTATGGCTTGTGTGATATTGGTGCAAGTTCTAGTGCTATTCCTTATGAGCTTTATAAAGAAATTATGCATGAAATTGGTTCGTGTGAACTTGAAGATATTGATGTGGTTATTCAGCTTGCTAATAGAGAAATTGTTTTTTGATTGGTATTGTTAGAGATATGGAAGTTTTATGTGTAAAAACTAAATATCCTACTGATTTTCTAGTGCTGGGTAAAGTTTCTAGTAAAATTTGTCATATTATCATTGGTAGACCTTTCTTGAACACTTGTGGTGCTGTTATAGATTGTAAAAGGGAGAAAATATTGACTAAATTTGATGGAAAATCTTATGAGTTTAATTTCTCCAAATTAGCTAGAGCTCCTTATGAATCTGAATTGCCCAATGAGAATTTTAGAGTTGAACAACTTGCCTCTATTGCTCTTGATCCTAACAATGCTTTGCAGCAATATATGGAGGACCATGAAAGTGAGGTATTTATGGAAGAGAGAAATGAGATTGATGATATTCTTCTTCGTCAACCGGTGATACTGAAACATAATTTACCCGTGGAAGACTTGGGTACCACATTACCACCCAAGGAGGATCCTGTTTTTGATTTAAAACCTTTGCTTGATGATCTTAAATATGCTTATATTGATGATAAGGAAATACATCCTATTATTATTAGTTCTAAACTTTCAGGTAAGAAGAGGAAAGATTATTGGGAATATTGAAGAAACATCGTGGAGATATTGGATATACTCTTGATGATTTGAAGGGGATTTCTCCCACTATATGGCAGCATGTTATTAATATTGAACCGGATGCAAAGCCAGTAGTTGAACATCAACGCTGTTTAATTCCTAAAATGAAGGAAGTGGTAAGGAATGAGCTATTAAAACTCCTTGATGCTGGTATTATTTTTCCTATTGCTGATAGTAGATGGGTAAGCCATGTGCATTGTGTCCCTAAGAAGGGAGGAATGACTGTTGTGCCTAATGAAAATAATGAGCTTATTCCTCAAAGAGTAGTAGTTGGTTATAGAATGTGCATTGATTTTAGGAAACATAATAAGGTTACTAAGAAAGATCATTATCCTTTGACTTTTATTGATCAAATGCTAGAGAGGTTGTCTAAGAAAACTCATTTTTTGCTTTCTAGATGGATATTGTAGGTTTTCTCAAATTGTTGTTAGGGCAACTGATCAAGAGAAAACAACCTTTACTTATCCTTATGGTACTTATGCTTACAGACGTAAGCCTTTTGGTTTGTGTAATGCTCCTGCTACGTTTCAAAGATGCATGTCTGCTATTTTTCATGGTTTTTGTGAAGAAATTGTGGAAGTATTCATGGACGATTTCTCCGTCGATGGAATTTCTTTTGATAACTGATTGCACAACCTCGATAAACTTTTGCAGAGATGTGAAGAAACTAATCTTGTTCTTAACTGGGAGAAATGCCACTTTATGGTGAATGAAGGAATTGTTCTTGGGCATAAAATTTCTGAAAGAGGTATTGAAGTTGACAGAGCTAAAGCGGAAGCAATAGAGAAAATGCCCTATCCTAGGGATGTTAAAGGTATTCGTAGTGTCCTTGGTCATGTTGGTTTTTATAGGAGGTTTATTAAAGATTTCTCTAAATCAAAGCCTCTTACGAATCTTCTTCAAAAAGACATACCTTTTGTTTTTTATGATGATTGTAAGGAAGCTTTTGAAACTTTAAAAAGGCTTTAACTACTACTCCTACTGTTCAACCACCTGATTGGAATTTGCCTTTTGAAATTATGTATGATGCTAGTGATTTTGTTGTAGGTGTTGTGCTTGGACAACGAGTAGATAAGAAATTGAATGTTATTCATTATGCTAGTAAGACTCTTGATGCTGCTCAAAAGAATTATGCTACTACTGAAAAAGAGTTCTTAGTTGTAGTTTTTGCTTGTGATAAGTTTAGACCTTATATTATTGATTCAAAGGTTACTATTCATAATAATCATGCTGCTATTAGATACCTTATGGAAAATAAAGATGCTAAGCCTAGGCTTATTAGATGGGTGCTGCTTTTACAAGAGTTTGATTTGCATATTATGGATAAGAAGGGTGTTGAAAATCATGTTGCTGATAACTTGTCTAGATTGGAAAACATTGCTTATGACCCTATTCCTGTTAATGATAGTTTTCCAAATGAACAGTTGGCTGCGATAAAAGTAAGCTCACGAGATAGTCCATGGTATGCAGATTATGCTAACTTTATTGTTTCCAAGTATTTGCCTCCAAAATTTACAGCTAAACAAACAAGAAAAATATTTTATGATTTGAGGCATTACTTTTGGGATGACCCACACTTATATAAATAAGGAGTAGATGGTATTATGCGAAGATATGTTCCAGATCATGAACAGCTTGAAATATTGAAAAAGTGACATGGTAGTGCTTATGGAGGACATCACGCTGGAGATAGAACCGCATAGAAGGTTCTACAATCAGGTTTCTATTGTCCTACTCTCTTTAAAGATGCACGTAAATTTGTTTTAACTTGTGATGAATGTCAAAGAGATGGTAATATTTCTAGACGTAATGAAATGCCTAAGTTATTCTCTTGTTATTGAACCTTTTGATTGTTGGGGATTTGATTTGATGGGTACATTTGCTCCTTAGAATGGTTACACTCACATTCTTGTTGTTGTTGATTATGTTACTAAATGGGTAGAAGCTATACCTACAAAAAGTGCGTGAAACCTCTTTAAAAATGCTTAAAGATGTTATGTTCCCTAGGTTTAGTGTGCCTAGATATCTTATGACTGATGAAGGTTCTCACTTTATTCATGGTGGTTTTAGAAAAACCCTTGCTAAATATGATGTTAATCATAGGATTGCCTCATCTTATCACCCTCAAACCAGTGGGCAAGTAAGATTATCAAATAGAGAAATTAAATCTATCTTGCAAAAGACTGTTAATAGATCTAGGAAAAATTGGTCTCATAAGTTGAATGATGCTTTATGGGCTTATAGAACTGCTTATAAAAATCCTATGAGTATGTCCCCTTATAAAATGGTTTATGGAAAAGCTTGTCACATGCCTTTAGAATTAGAACACAAAGCTTATTGGGCAGTGAAAGAACTTAACAAAGATTTTAAACTTGCTGGTAAGAAAAGAATGCTTGATTTGAGTTCTCTATATGAATGGAGATGTGAAGCTTATGAAAATGCTAGAATCTTTAAAGAGAAAATTAAACAATGGCATGATAGGAGAATTCTTAAAAGAGAGTTTCATGTTGGTGAGAAAGTTCTATTGTATAGGTCTCGTCTCAGATTTTTTGCAGGAAAATTACTCTCAAGATGGGAAGGACCTTATGTTATTGAAGAAGTGTATCGTTCGGGTGCAATCAAAATTGCTTCCCTTAAAGATAACACTACACAAGTGGTAAATGGGCAAAGACTCAAACATTATATTTCCAGGGATTCTTATGATGAAGATGTTGATATTATTCAAGTAATGACTTCGGAGAAGTTTATTAAAGGGAAGATTCTAGAATCCGTAGAGTCCGTTTTCGAATAGGTAACAGTTCTGTTAAGAAAAAGTTCGTGTATCACTTTCCAAATTTTATTTTTATCTTTTTTGGAAAATATGAAAAATATTGAGCCGAAGAGGGATAGGATACGGTGCCCGAGGGCACCACACCATGTCTGGGCGCGGGCCCACCCCTGGCCGCGCCTGGCTATGGTGTGGGCGCCCCGGAGCCCCTCTCTGACCCGTTTTCAACTTGCACCTTCCTTCCGTTACGTATATTTCTGCTATTTAATCCCCAGACCCCTGAGATCCGTATATCATTTTCTCGTCATGTTTTTGTTTTGATCTGTTTCTGCCAGGTTACATCTTTAGATCTAGAGCCACGATGTCCTCTTCCGGACCTCCCAAAGATAGTTTCTTTGTGAACGTCCTCAACCCGTACATGAACGAGTTGAAGATGCATCCCAAGGAGTTCCTGCTCAAGGATGGGGTGGTGCAGAAAGAAGATGTTCGGGGCCCTAAAGGAGAAAGCAGTCTGGAAGCTAGGATGGAAGAGCTGGAGCAAGAAGTCTTTAAGTACAAGAAGATGGCGGAGTGTGAAGTGGACATCATCCACAGAATAAAGACAGAACTGATCGCCGAACACAAGAAGGAGATTTTAAAGCTTTGGGAGGAGATCTTCTCGTTCACCGAGACCACCAACAGATTACAAGCACAACTCTATGATGTGTAGAATCATAACTGTGAGTATGAGAACATGTTTAAACGTATAAGTTATGCTGCTAGTATCAGGATATTGGAGACCAAGTCATCATTTGTTGATGGAGAGCCTTTACCTTGGAAGTCTGATGATGGAAGGATTCACCACCACCACCAAAGAAATAATTCGTCATTGGTATTGGCATCCCCTTTGCTTGTTCCAAGCTTGGGGGAGTGCCGTGGTATCACACCTTTATCTTTCACCTTTTTTACTTTTTAGTAGAGTCATATCATGAGTAGATAAGTTATCATATAGGATGGTTTGCAGTATGGAAGTATCTCTCCTTTAGTTGGTTATCGATGTATCCCTTGGTTTGAGTTGCCGTAATGGAATATTAATAAGAAGTTTCATCATTTACTTTCTACACTTTATTTTAGTTTGAAATTTTTGTTATATGGTTGATCTTGTTATTAGTATTGGTATCTATATTGGAGCATCAAGTTAATCTTAGTTGGTTTTGGCAAACTTAGCATTGGTTAGTAGTAACAATACATTGAGACTTAAGTAGAAAAGAGGGAGTTGCATGTAGATAAATTATTCCATGATATTTCTTTCTTGTTAGCTCATAAGCTTAGTATTCTCAAGTAAGATTGTTTGTACCTCCAAGGAAGATTGCATGATTGGTTTTATCATATGTATATTTGTTTGTTTTCCCTCAACTCTTATGCTTGCTACCCAGCCTTGCTAGCCAAAAACCTCTACCGAGAGGGAATGCTTCTCTGCATCCAAACCTTGAGCCCCAAAACCATGCCATTTGTGTCCACCATACCTACCTACATGCGGTATTTAACCGCCACTCCAAGTAAATTTCTTGTGTGCTACCTTTAAACCTTCAAAATTACACCTGTTTTGTGCCCCTGTTTTAGCTCATGAGGACGCAAATAGAGAATCTTTATCTCACTTGTTGATTGTACTTTACACACTGATATATCCAACGTATCTATAATTTATGATACTCCATGATCATATTATGTCCATTGCTAGTTGTTTTCTCCCTTATTTATTGCATTTTTATATGTTTTCCGGGACTATCCTATTAACAGGATGCCAAGTGCCAGTTCCCTGTTTCCTCCTGTTTTTGGTTTCAGAAAAGTTGTTTTGGAAACATTCTCGGAATTGGACCCCACAAAGCCCGAAGTGCCTATTTTCCCCGGAAGCATCTAGAACACCGAAGAGGAGTCGAAGACGGGCACCAGGGGGCACACCATAGGGTGGCACGGGTCCCCCTGGCCGCGCCACCTATGGGTGTGGGGCCCCTGGAGCTCCACCGCCTTTGCCCTTTCGCCTATTAATCCCCCCGATGAAAAACCCTAGGAACCTGATCAAAATCCCCGAAAAGCACCCTGCCGGAGAGGAGATCATCACCGGAGGCTTCTACATCACCATGCATGCCTCCGGAGTGATGCGTGAGTAGTTCATCCTTGGACTACGGGTTCGTAGCTGTAGCTAGATGGTTTTCTTCTCCTCATATGCCTCCATGTTTAGATCTCGTGAGCTGCCTATCATGATCAAGATTGATCTTATGTAATTCTATAGGCTGTGTTTGCTGGGATCCGATGAATATTGACCTCATGCCAAGTTGATTATAATCTTTATTTGCATATGCTATTTGTGATCTTGCATGCTTTCCGTTGCTAGTGGTTGCTCTGGCCAAGTAGTTGCTAGTGACTCCAAGAGAGAGTATTTATGCTCGATAGTGGGTTCATGCCTCCTGACCATCTTGCTCGAGTGACGGAAACATGAAGGGGCAGGATGTGTTGTTGCCATTAGGGAGAAAACAGCGGTGAGAGTGCCCGCGTGCATAATCATTGCTTACATTACACACTTTGTTTAATGCAGTTATCTGTTGCTTGCAAATTAATACCTAAGGGGGTTGAAATCATAACCTGAGGGTGGATTATTAGTCATAGATGCAGATGGATGTCAGTCTATGTATATTATTGTAATGCCCGCACTAAATATCATAGTAATCTTCATGTTATATTGTGCACTACGGTGGAACCTCTATTTTTCAATTGCCTAGCTGTAATTTGTGCACCCAGCATACTATCTTTTATGGAGAGACACCACTAGTGAACCTATGAACCCCGATCCATTTTCCACATTGTTAAACAAACCACAACAGTTTCCTGCTTTCTTTACTTACTGCAAGCATACATCATTTTCCACACTATACGTCTAATCTTTGTTTTTGGCAAGACCGGTGAGATTGACAACCTCACTGTACTGTTGGGACAAAGTATTTTGGTTGTGTTGTGTGCAGGTTCCACGTTGTTGCTAACACCGGTGAAGCGCCAACACCACCGTCAGTAGCATCAACCTTCCTCAGATCCTCTTCCTCCTACTGGATTGATAACCTTGGTTCTTAACTAAGGGGAATTTCCTACCGCTGTCCTCATCACACCCTCCTCTTGGGGTATCCCAACACACAACATCAAGGAAATTTCTGGCGCCGTTGCCGGGGAGGAAGAAGTCTTCTGGGAAGGGGAGTCTCTCACTCTCAACCTCTTTATTTTGCTTATTGTCTTGTTTTTATTTTTTTCTTGTTTTGCTTCGCTTTATCAAAAACACAAAAAAAATAGTTTACTTTATATCATATTAAGCAACTCAAGTATTTTCAGGTGTTTTAGTTTGTTATTTTTGCTTTATCATGCTTGCTATCAATGTTTGATGTCTTTGAAACTATATCGTTTAGGCAAGGTGGGTTCACGGATGAACAACAAAAAACATTATAAGGAACACCACTTGTCACAAAAAGGGATACACTTATGGGAGAAAATTAATAAATTGCATGACTATGCTAAAAACTTGTGCTCTACTTATAATGTTACTTATTTCTTTGATAAATCTTGCTGCTGTAGGAGGTATAAACACCTCCCTTTTTAATGTGAGTATAATCATAATGTTACCATATCATATTATGTTAAGGGAAATTATGAATTATATGATGTGGAACAGATTGAAGAATTTATTTTTTGGAAGGGTGCATTCGAAATTTCCTATTTGCTTGAAAGTACTAATGATGCACCTTATAAATATGAGATTCATGCTATACTTTAATATTGCTTTGATAATTACAAGGATTGTAATTACTAGATAATGGAATATCTTAATAAACTCTCTCAACCTCAGGAAGTAACTGATGCCTTGCAGGAACCTATGGAAGAAGAAATTGCTGAATCTGGAAGCTTATTGGATGAAAAAGAGGAGGATAGTGATGATCAAGAGGAGGAAGAATGGATCTACCCATGTATACCTCCCAATGATAGTAACTCTTTAAATCATACATTATTTGATGAAATTGATACTTGCTATACTTGTGACCTTGATACTACTATGAATGAAACTTGTGAGAATGATATTGCTACTGTTATTTATGATAATCCATGCTACTTGGATAAATGCTATGATAATCCTCTATTTATTCCAACTATTGATATGCATGATAATGAGGAAGTTTGTTTAGAAAATTTATATGATAATGCTCTTGATGATGGTCCTATGTTACTTGATGTTACAAATTATAATGCTACTGAAAATAATAGTTCTATAATGTGTCCTATACCTTTTAGGAGTGACCAATTATCTTGTTTTTCTATTGCTAAAAGTGGGGAAAAGAAGAGCTGATTTTAAATTTTGATCCCACTGTTTTTGAGCTTGATATGAATTGTGTGCTTTTAGACCATGACAAAACGTGCTTTATGTGATAATTATGTTGTTGGGTCTGTTCATGATTCTACTGAAAATTATTATGAGGGAGGTAAATATGGTTGTAGGAATTTTCATGTTACTAATACACCTCTCTTTTTGTTGAAAGTTTTCAAGTTACTCTTGTTCTAGCTTCCCATGATTTCTAGTTTGAGCTTCTTTAATTTATTTCTTTACAAGATTCCTATGAATAGGAAGTGGGTTAGACTTAAATCTGTTTTATTATTGCTTCTTGATTATCTCTTTTTCTTTAACTAATATTTCTTATTTGAGCATCTACTTGATTCCACCTTTCTATGCCTAGCTGAAAGGCGTTAAAGAAAAGCGCTACCTGGAGACAACCCGTTTTATTTCGCTGTTTTAAACCCGTTTTCTTTGGTGTGCTTTGCACTTGGGTGTTGTATATTTCCTTAGCAACCCTGATGTATCTTTTCTTTTTTGTTTTTGTTGATCCAAGTAAAACCTCTAGTGGAAAGTTGAGACTATATTTCGGATTTCTGCGCAGAAAACAGATTTCTTCTGACCACTGTTAATTTCGTAAAAAATCACAGCAAATTCAAAATGACCTGATTTTTTTTTTGCTTAATACTGAGTTATATACGCAACTTTTCTTAGTATACCACTTTTTGATTTGAGCAATAGAAGATTTTTGAAAAAATCGATCTTTAACTTCTGTTCTGTTTTGACAGATTTTTGCCATTTATCGCATTTGCATCTTAATCTCTTTCTTTTGGTGTTCTTTTGAGAAAAAGAGTTTTAAAAGAAGTTGTGAAAGTAGCTAATGTGTTTTTGAGTGATTAGAATTTTGTTGAAACTGAACCATGTGAATTTATTATTTCAATTGCACTAACGTTGCTAATGAAGATTGTGAGAATTTTGATGTGAAGGAAGTTTTCAAGGGCCAAGAGAAGAGGATGATATGATGTGATCAAGAAGAGTGAAAAGCCTAAGCTTGGGGATGCCCCGGTGGTACATCCCAGAAAATTCCAAGAAGACTCAAGCATCTAAGCTTGGGGATTCCCAAGGCATCCCCTTCTTCATCAACAAATTATGAGGTCACTTCTAGTGAAACTATATTTTTATTCGGTCGCATCTTATGTGCTTTACTTGGAGCGTATTTTATTTTTGTTTTCAGTTTATTTTTGCTTTCAGTTTGTTTTTACTTTTTTCAATAAGCTTGGTTGGACCCCAGCATTGTTTCATTGGAGAGTGACACACTCGCTTTTTCATGAGAATACATTGTATTCTTAATCTCTGTCTAGCTGTTGCATTTGTTTAGCTCCTGTTTTGCATGCATCTCTTATTAGAGCTGTTAGTTTTAGTAGTGTCATGTGAGTACTCTCATGTTTGCTTGTTGTATCATAAATAGTATTTTTGTTAAAGCATGTTTTGTATGGTGCTTGTTGGGAGAAAGAAAACTGCTGCTTGAAGTAGAATTTATAACAGTGCTAGTAGAAGCTTGTATAGACTGTCGTTAGAACTTTTTCATGCCATGCTAAATGTTAGTTTAGTTTTAAAGCATTGTGGTTATTGAGTATCATGATTAGCCTCAAATAGTTGAGAGTGTTTAATATTTCTTGATAGATTCATGAGTTGTTCTTGTCATAGTAAAGCATCAATATATGGTATTCTCTTTCGAATGTTTTATTTGGTTAACTTGGCGCATGCTCACACCATGTTTATGACTACAAACCATTCACGAATAGACTCCATGACCACTTACTTTTTGAACTTGTGATACTTCTTATGTTTTAATTAATGATGCTTATGTCGCTATGCATGATTGTGGCTCTTATGCTCTCTTTATTTGTCGCTCCCAATCTTTTGCTAGCCTCCACCTATACTGAGTATGAGCTCTACTCGTGCATCCAAAGTACCTTAAACCAATTTTTTTACCATTGTGTCCACCATACCTACCTACATGTGGTAGTTAACTGCCACTCCAAGTAAATTGCTCATGTGTTACCTTTAAAACCTTCAAAATTACTCCTGCTTTATGTTCCTGTTTTTGCTCATGAGGACGTAAATAGAGAATCTTTATCTCACTTGTTGATTGGATTTCACACCCTGTACTAGTGGCTTCATCCGCTTATCCAAATGATAGAAGAGCTGGCAGCGGTGTGCCCAGCCCCAAATTAATGCAAACAAATTCTCTTCACTATGTTTGCCCATGATTTATCAGTCAAAGCACAATTGTGTCAACAAAAGAGAAAGATGGATGACCTTCTACACCAGTTCTGTCCTTCACCATGGGAGCCTCTTTTGTGAATCCAGTTGGCTTGTGACATACTGTATTTTCTGTTTACCATTCGTTGACATTAGCATACATCTCCCAAAATATAGACACTCCTCCACGGTATGTGATTGTTGGACGGCACATGGTTTGTGAAAAATGGATGGGAGGAGTGTCAAACTTTTAATACCTCTGTTTAATAAAATAAAAGCTCTAGCACATGAGTGATCCCTGCTTCCCTCCGCGAAGGGCCTTTCTTTTACTTTTATGTTGAGTCTCCATCTTCTAACTTTCTGCACAGCTGAGAGAGCATTTTTGCCATTCTGAGTTCTATGTGCATTTGTCCCATAAGCATCAATAATTACCTCATGATGTGATATTATTTGTTCTTAAATTATTTGTTCTAGTCTTCCTCATGAACTTTGAAGGTTTCCTGGCATTTATGTTTTGCCCCACTCTTAAGGACTAGCGAAATATCACTTTGCCATGCTTTCTCGATACCCAAAACAAACATTTATCTTTCTTTGCATTATTATTCATGATACTTTATTTGAGTACTCTTCGTGATGCAAAGGAATTTCTATGCTTTATTATTAAAGTTCTATTTATCATGTTTGTGTTTGAAGTTTTATGATCTCAGCGTGCATATGCTTTTACATTAGATTGATCAAGTTTATGTTAGTAGCATGTCACCTCAGAAATTATTGTTTTATCATTTACCTACTCGAGGACGAGTAGGAACTAAGCTTGGTGCTTGATACGTCTCCAACGTATCTATAATTTCTGATGCTCCATGATCATATTATGTCAATTGCTACTTGTTTTCTCCCTTATTTATAGCATTTTCATACGTTTTCTCGGACTAACCTATTAACAAGATGCCAAGTGCGAGTTCCCTGTATTCTGTTGTTTTTTGTTTCAAAAATTTCTTCTGGCAACATTCTCGGAATTGGACCCCACAAGGCCCGAAGTGCCTATTTTCCCCGGAAGCATCCAGAACACCGAAGAGGAGTCGAAGACGGGCACCAGGGGGGCCCCACCATAGGGTGGCGCGGTCCCCTTGCCGCGCCAACTATGGGTGTGGGGCACCTGGAGCTCCACCGCCTTTTCCCTTTCGCCTATTTAATCCCCCCCGGATGGAAAACCCTAGGCACCTGATAAAAAATCACTGAAAAGTTCCGCAGCCGCCGTCACCCGTCAACCCTAGATCAGGGGAGTTCTGAAGCTGTTTCCGGCACCCTGACGGAGAGGAGATCATCACCGGAGGCTTCTACATCGCCATGCCTGCCTCCGGAGTGATGCGTGAGTAGTTCATTCTTGGACTACGGGTTCGTAGTTGTAGCTAGATGGTTGTCTTCTCCTCATATGCCTCCATGTTTAGATCTCGTGAGCTGCCTATCATGGTCGAGATTGATCTTATGTAATTCTATATGATGTGTTTGCTAGGATCCGATGAATATTGACCTTATGCCAAGTTGATTATAGTCTTTATTTGCATATGCTATTTGTGATCTTGCATGCTTTCCGTTGCTAGTGGTTGATCTGGCCAAGTAGTTGCTAGTGACTCCAAGAGGGAGTATTTATGCTCGATAGTGGGTTCGTGCCTCCTCACCACCTTGCTCGAGTGACAGAAACGTGAAGGGGGAGGATGTGTTGTTGCCATTAGGGAGAAAACAGCGGTGAGAGTGCCCGCGTGCATAATCATTGCTCACATTATACACTTTGTTTATTGCAGTTATCTGTTGCTTGCAACTTAATACCTAAGGGGGTTCGGATGATAACCTTAGGGTGGATTATTAGTCATAGATGCATATGGATGTAGGTCTATGTATATTGTTGTAATGCCCGCACTAAATATCATAGTAATCATCATGTTATATTGTGCACTACGGTGCAACCTCTATTTGTCAATTGCCCAGATGTAATCTGTTCACCCAACATGCTGTCTTTTATGGAGAGACACCACTAGTGAACCTATGAACTCCGGTCCATTTTTCCACTCTGTTAAACAAGCCACAACAATTTCCTGCTTTCTTTACTTACTGCAAGCATACATCATTTTCCACACTATACGTCTAATATTTGTTTTTGGCAAGACCAGTGAGATTGACAACCTCACTGTACTGTTGGGACAAAGTATTTTGGTTGTGTTGTGTGCAGGTTCCACGTTGTTGCTGACACCAGTGAAGCGCCAGCACAACCGTTAGTGGCATCAACCTTCCTGAGATCATATTCCTCCTACTGATTTGATAACCTTATTTCTTAATTAAGGGGAATTTCCTACCGCTGTGCTCATCACACCCTCCTCTTGGGGTATCCCAACACACAAAATCACACACCTGGACTAGTAGCTTCATCCGCTTATCCAAATGATAGAAGAGCTGGCGGCGGGATGATGTTGGGCCTTTGGATACCGGGGTTCCCCAGCCCGTCTGCTGCTGCCCGACCCAACAAGCACCTCTTGAAGGCCACAAGGCGGTCAGGGGCCGGAAAGGGTCTAGTTCCCCTCTCGAGCCATTTGGAGCCTTTGACGATGATACTTGGCGCACATTCCTTTTGGGAGGAGCTCGACCTGGCAACTTCGCTCCTCTCGAAGGAACACACCCGTCAGAAGGGGGACAAGGCATGTGCGGCTGACCGCTACACATCCGTGCAGTGACAGAGGTCGTGCGGGTGCGCAAAGCCATTTTGTCCCCAGTTGTCATTCTGATGTATAAAGACCGGGGGGACAACCGAGGCGGCCGAAGGAGTTCTGTAACATCCCAAATTTTGCATTTGGAATGTTTTACATTTAGAGAATATGCATAGCATGGCATCATTTCAAAACTTGCATTTGAGTGTTGCATTTTAAACCCCAAAACAAAATCATGTTTTAAAAAACCCAAAATTCTCCTATAAGGCGTTTATAAGCCGAAGGATATTTGAATATTTTATTTTTTCCAAAATCACTCAATAATAGTCAAATATTATAGAGTTTTAAATTTCAAGATTTTAAATTTTTTTTTGACTCGATTCCGAGTTATATTTCAAAAGTTATGAATGTTTTAAGAAAAAGAAAAAAAAACCAACCCACCTCGCTCCCGTATGGGCCGGCCCAGCAAAGGCAGCAGCGCAGCACGGGAGGATGAATCTGGTATAAATCTCGTTTTTTCTGACCCACCTCCATTCAAACTCGCATATCTCTTCATTGGAGAGTCCAAATTCGAATCGGCTTCTTTCTACTTGTTCCCTACTCGAAGGAGCAACTTTCCACCGACCTCCCCATCTATAAATACCCCAGCCCCGGCCGTGAGGTCGCCCCAAACTCGAAACTCCAATTTCAGATCTGTTTCGTGGTATTTTACTCGCCACGGTCCGTGAGTTGCTCGGTTAACGTTCAAGTCTTCACGAGAGTTTTAGATATCGTCGATACCGATCCATCGCAAGAAACCTCACCTCTTTTCATCCACCACATCCGGAGAATTTCGCGATCTACTCTCTCAGATCTGAAGCAGTAAACGTTCAATTACTCTTCAGCCGTTTCTCCGTTTTCTCTCAAATTTCTACTGTAGTTGCATCTCATCATTATATACAACTTTAGTTCTTTGAGTTTTTCCATTTGAGCTACAGATTTATTTATATAATTTCGATCTACTTTTAACCACTGGAGTAACTCGAAATTTCAAATCTACACCTTGTTCTTATTCATCTAAAAAGTTTCCGTCGAGTGTTTTATTTCATTTTTGGATCTTATTAGTACGTTAGGTTTAGATCTACCTTTTTATAAACTTTATTTCGATAAGATATTGTAGATTGTTAATTAACCCGGTTTAATTTGGTTAAGCTGCTTTTTTTGTCTTGTTGCATTACAAACTTTTCCATGCATCATATATTGTTTAGGCAACCAGAGAACTAGTAAATTAGTTGTCTTGCATTATTAAATCATCATGCATCCATATGTTGCATTGTTGTTTTTGCCTGATTTGGTTATTTATTGTGTTATGCTTGCAACGTGTAGATTGCGAGAGTTGCGGTTGTTGTTCGTGTGAGGACCGTGGTTGTTACGGTTGCGACTGAGTCGAGTGCGTGAACGACTCTAATTTCTGTCAAGGCAAGTGACACACACGATCCTACTATTTTAATATATGCATTAGAGTTTTATTGTAGCTATGCATTAGTAGGAGTTGTGTGTTATCGCTATGCTAGATTTCTTCACTAACACCCAAGTGGAGTAATCATATGTTACCCCTAGATTATAGCATCCATATGATAGGCAAACATCGTACTTGTAGATTGCTTAGCCATGCCATAGATATCGTGGTTGGGACTATTATCATGTTAAAGTATTACTCGTTATTTTAATTGCTTATGAAAACAACATGATAATTAATTAACCACTGGGCGGATTGCTAGCATGTCATCAGAGTACAAAGTTTGGTGGGGACCGCCGCCCAGTATCTTGAGATTATGTTTATTTTCTTTATATAGTTGTTCTTGCGTGCAGCCGTGTTTCATATTAGTATGGGCTAGACATAATTTGTAGGTTGTGGTGACTCGAACCCAACGTGTCCAGAGATGTAGAATAGTGGTAGGATGGTCCGGCTCGTGGAGGGTTTGGGGATCTACTTCTTATGAGTTATGGCTTAATCTTCTTTCCTTCCGTGGCACTAATGGTGTATCATGGTGTTTGAGGTCGATTGGGCAACATGGATAAAGGGCACAAACCTCGCGAGGGTTAAAACTAAGATCTTAGCCGTGTTCCATTGGTTAGGGACAATTCAACAACTAGATGGGAAACATGACATATCTCGTTCATCTTGTTTTATTAATTACTACCAATTTGATTATGGGTTATTGGAGAAGTGCCTTATGGTGTTTCGGTGTGCTAATCCAAAGGGTAGGAGCACTTTTCTATCAACCAAAGTGTCCAATTATGTGAAAAATCTAATTTCTAATAAATCATAGGTCAAATGCCTTTATGCAAAATAGCCTAGAAACTCCACCAGCCAAATATGCATGTAGACTTATATACCACCATAGTGTCACTTGCCACCATTGCTCAGAATGATCTGACCTCCTTTTGGGGGCTGCATATTTCAACGTGCAGGTTGTTCGTATCCGGAGTGATCGACGTAGGTCTCGTGACTCCACTCAACATGTTTGTTCGCCTGTGGCACAAATTGAAGATTGGAGCCCTTCTACTTGTTATTTGGTACTTGTATGTTTGTGCTAGCTTCCGCTATGCAACTTGTAAAGAATTTTGTACTCTGGATTATTCGCTAGATATGAGATACATTTGCTTCTTTGGATATCTATCTAGTTGTGTGTGCCGGTGAACGGGCCAGGGGCCAGTACTACACGCAAAAGTATAGCATGTGTTGGGCTGTACTACTACAGATGGTATCAGAGCAATGTGTTGACTGTAGGAACGAGACCTTATAAAATGGATTAGGAAAAGCAATATGATGAAAACTTATTTTTCCAAATCCTTTATACATTCTTCCTTTGACTCTATTCTTGTAATCTTCTTATCTTTATCTCCTACTTCCATCTCTTCTTTTTCAAATCATAGTGGAGATTCTCGTAGAGAAGAAGATTCAATTCAACATAAAGGAGATTCACTTCAAGATAGAGAAGAAGGCTTACTACAAGAAGGAAACACGATGCATGCTACTGGAGCTATCTGAAGACACTAGGTTGCCCACCACATAATATTCGCATTATCGATAACGTGTTAGGTATTGACCATATAAAATTATATGATGTGGCAATGATAGTCCGAGTATTTTCAACTGTTTTGTTTTCAAAACTTATTGATATTTTCGTAGGAAATTATACCCTATTTTTTAAAGCTATTTTAACGTGTTTGGTTTGGTTATATGTTTATTGCTAAGTGTTGCTTTGTTCATGTATAGTATGGGTAGCTACTTCCTTTAGATCTTTCTATCTAAACTCATCTATTCTAAACCCAATAGATGTCTTTCCACATTACTCCTTATATCAACCACCTAGAGATGTCACATGCAATGCAACAACTTGTGGAGGCTCAGGCTCAACCTATCACCTAGAACTTAGCCAAGAAGAAAGACAAGTGAAGGATCGAGAGGTTAACTAGAGGGGGGGTGAATAGGTTAACTACAAATTTTAACTTCTTTTTCAAGTTAACAAGGCAAAGCTCAAATATAGATTATCTAGAGTATGCGACTAGATGGACAATCCTATATGTTGAGCAATTACGACTAGCACAAGGTGAGCAATATGACTAAGCTAGTAGTAACAAGTAAAGGTAAGTTGAGGAATAACCGAACATAATGACGCGAAGATTTATCCCGAAGTTCACTTCCCAATGGAAGCTAATCTCCGTTGGAGCGGTGCGGTGCCACCAAAGTGGAACACCGAGTAGGCCTCAAATCCCACACCGTATCTCCTTCGAGATCTTCCACCGATGTGGATAGACTCGAATCACTATGTTGCCGTTGAGGTTGACAACTAGAACCTTTACAAGGATGAGGCACACTCCACAAGATTGGAGGGTCCTCACCAAATCCCAAGAGCCGCCAAGACTCCGAGAAGCAAGATCCACGGGCACAAAAGCACCGGGGATATCAACAAGGCTCCGAGCTCCGATGAACTAAGAGCAACAAGATTCCTAGCTCCAATGAACTAAGAATGACAAGATCCCTATGGGATGAGTGGGTGGATTTCTAATCGGCTCGGTGGAGTTGTAGATCGGGGGTGTCTCCTTCAAATCCCAAAGTATCACGAGCTTTGGTTGGGGATTTGTGGAGATCTTGTTCTTGAGCTTGAGCTTGGTCAATCAATGGTGGTGAGAGAGAGTGTGAGTGGGATTGACCAAGAGCAAAGGTAGGTGAAGACCCCGTATTTATACTCGTGTCGAAATATGGCCGTTTTAGGGGGTTTTCCCCTTTCCTGCGTCCCACCCCGGCCTGGGGGCCGGCCTGGGGCCGGCGTGGGCGCCAGGGGAAGGCCGGCGTGGCCAGCCAGCCCGGCATGGGGCCGGCGTGGACCAGGGGGAGGCCGGACCCCCACCCGGACGCCCCAGCCTGGAGGCCGGCCTGGGGCCGGCGTGGGCAGAGGGGCGAGGCCGGCCCCCCACCCGAAACGCCCGGCCTGGGAGCCAGCCTGGGGCCGGCGTGGGGCTGGCCAGGCGCACTGCCAGCCCGGCCTGGAGGCCGGCCACCCCCCTTTTCTTCTTCTTTTATCCTTTCTCTTCGCCGTCTCTTTTCTCTTCTTCCTTGTCTTTTCCCGTAACATTTTCTCACACATTGCTGAACTTTGTAAGACATTTACGGGTTGATATTTTCTGAGTACACTTAGCAAAGCACATTAGTCCATCTATATGTTGTAATCAAACACTCAAAACAGGATTTAGAACCTATGTTCTTTCAATCTCCCCCTTTTTGATGTTTGATGACAACATACGGATTTGCATAATAGATAATTTGCATGGCTATTTGTGAGAGAAATAACATATATTCGTACTCCCCCTATTTGTGTGCCCATAAAAATTGACATGTATATTTGATAATCATGGTGATGATGAGATTATAACATATTTATGTGAAGTGCAAGAAATTAGTTCGACCATGATTTTTACCATTGAAGATACACATGTATGAATAATAATGTTTACTACTTGCAAGATCTTACCATAGCATTCTTCTTATGAATAATAACTACCCTCAATATGGCTTCAACACATTCAATATAGTGAGTGGAGAGATAACTTGATAATCTTGCTATGATCTTCAATAACCATTGTCACACACATAATAGAGAGTACGATAGATAATTAAGGACATAGTCTTACAATAACACCAAGGTTCACAAACAATAACACCAAGGTTCACAAACCACACAAATAGCACAAATAGTTTCAACTAAAAAGCAAATCACAAAGATAAGATGCAAATGAATGCATGTGATGCAATGCTATGCGTGAGTGTTTCTCCCCCTTGGCATCATACACCAAAAAGGGAGAAAAATGCAACCCGATCACTCATCGCCCATCTCATCCTCATCCTCGTCCTCATGGAAATCCTCTTGTGGAGCCTGACTGGAGCTAGCCTCAGCGGTGGTGTATGGCCCCGCAAAAGAGCCGAGAGAGGAAGCATCATCTCCACACCAATAAGTATGCTTAGACATCCACTTCTCCTCGGAAATCTCTTCGGAGCTGGGAGGACTAAGAGGAATCTTGAGAGCAGTCTGTATGGCGCGCTGACGGCGACTAGAGGCCTTCCCTTTGCGATAAGCCTCATAATCCTGATGTTGCTTATCAATGAAAAAGCAGTTCATCTTCTGAAGAATCTTCTTAAGATTGAATGTCTCAGGAGGAGGAGAAGGTGAAGGAGAGCGGCGAGCAATGGACTCAGTGCGGGTACGCTTAGGCCTTGGCTCATTAGCAGTCTCAACGGGAGTCTCATACATGAGAATGTTCTTCTTTGGAGTCACTTTGGCATAGTTGTTGAGGAGACCTTCTGGGATGCGGGTCATGGGCGTGTTTGTGTGCGTGTGGGGTGGGGCAGCGCCCACCCCGGCCTGGGGCCGGTCGGGTGGCCGGCCAGGCCGGCCTGGCGAGCAGGGACCCCGGCCTGGGGCCGGGGCGGGGGGAGGCGGGGCCGGCCGCGGGGCCGGCAGGGCGGCCGAAGGCGCCGGCCTGGCCCCCGGCCTGGGGCCGGCACGGCGATGGGGGCGAGGCCGGGTGGGCGGCCGAAGGCGCCGGCCTGACCCCCGGCCTGGGGCCGGCACGGCAGGGGCAGGGGCCGGCCAGGGGACTTGGGCGCATGTTTTTTTTTTTTGGCAATTTTGATTGGGCTATTTTTTGTTTTGCTGTTGGGGAGGGCGGTGTTGTTGTTTTTTTTTCACTAAAAAAAATCACACGATTAACCTACCCAACTTATCGACCCACAACACACAAACAAATGAACAATATTGCAATTCAAGAAATTTTCATGAAATATAATCTAACAACATTTTCTTGAGTTTGTTTTGTAGAGCATTTTTTTTTATTTGACCATGTGCACGGATGATATGAGAATGATGACATGCATAAGATGTTTTCATTTGTATCCAATGGGGAGAAAAAAATGAGAAAACGAAATGAGCAACATTGGATACAAATGAAATATGAAATCAAAGAGAGAAGCAATTGAGTGAACACTCGAACTCAAATGTTGGAAAAAAAATTGGGCGGTGGCCATAGCCACCATGTATGAGTATGTTCGATATGACACCGCGAAGATATATCTTGGGTGCATTGTCGAGACTCATCATTTAAGCACATGATGTCATTAAAAATGATCATTTAGGCATGATTTGTTTATTTATGCATAATAGAGGTAGTGTTGGCTCATTGATTGAGCTACACTCCCCCTATGTCTATGCGTGCATCTAAATCCAAATAAGAGTCTAGTAGGGGTGTGTATGCGAGATTTCCAATCAACTAAAATTGCTTGCACATATGATGTTGAGCTCACTCCTTAATTCCTTGAATCTCTTCACATCTAGAGGCTTGGTAAGGATGTCGGCAAGTTGATCTTTAGTGTTGACATAAGAGAGTGAGATATCACCATTGGCCACATGATCCCGAATAAAATGATACCGAATCTCAATATGCTTGGTCTTGCCATGAAGTACCGGATTGTGACCAATTTTAATGGCACTCTCATTATCACATAAAAGAGGCATTGTCTTAATCTTAATTCCAAAATCCTTAAGACATTGCCTCATCCATAAGAGTTGCGAACAACAACTTGCGGCGGAGATATACTCCGCTTCCATGGAGGAGGTGGCAATACAATTTTGCTTCTTGGAAGACCAACACACGAGAGACCTACCAAGAAATTGGCAAGCACCCGAGGTTGATTTTCTATCCACCTTGTCACCTCCCCAATCCGCATCCGAGTATCCCACAAGATCAAAAGTTGTGTTTGATGGATACCAAAGACCATGAGTTGGAGTGTCAACCAAGTACCTAAGAATCCTCTTGACCGCAATCATATGGCTTTCCTTGGGGTTAGATTGAAATCTTGCACACAAACCCACACTAAACATAATATCCGGTCTAGATGCACAAAGGTAAAGCAAAGATCCAATGATGGATCTATAAAGTTTGGGGTCTACCAGTATACCTTCATGATCCAAAGAGAGATTTGTGGTAGTTGGCATTGGATAAGGTAATGGTTTGGCATTAATCATATCGAATTTCTTGAGCATGTCTTGAATATATTTGGCTTGACAAATAAAAGTTCCTTCATGATATTGCTTGATCTCAAAACCTAGAAAGAATTTTAATTCTCCCATCATAGACATCTCAAATTCACTTGTCATTAGTTTGGCAAATTGATCTACAAAACTCACGTTAGAGGATCCAAATATAATATCATCAACATATACTTGGCATACAAAGAAATGTCCATCTACACTTTTGGTAAAGAGTGTGGGATCAATTACCCCAAGCACGAAACCACGATCTACTAAGAACTCCTTTAAGTGATCATACCAAGCACGTG
This sequence comes from Alopecurus myosuroides, assembly GCA_028641055.1. Lineage (NCBI taxonomy): Eukaryota > Viridiplantae > Streptophyta > Magnoliopsida > Poales > Poaceae > Alopecurus > Alopecurus myosuroides. The sequence continues at coordinate 420,512,613 of CM054058.1, forward strand.
GGGCTTGTTTGAGGCCATACAAAGCCTTATGGAGGAAGTAGACATGGTTAGGATACTTGGGATCCTCGAATCCCGGAGGTTGTTTAACATATACCATTTCATTTAAAGGTCCATTTAGAAAGGCACTTTTAACATCCATTTGATGCAAGATGAAGTTATGACTAGTGGCAAATGCAAGTAATATACGAATGGATTCAAGCCTAGCTACGGGAGCGAAAGTTTCACCGTAGTCAAGTCCTTCGACTTGAGAGTAGCCTTGAGCAACCAATTGTGCTTTGTTGCGAATCACTTGCCCATGAGAATCTTGCTTATTCTTGAACACCCATTTAGTTCCAATGATATTGTGATCCTTGGGTCTTTCCACTAGAGACCATACTTTGTTCCTTTCAAAATTATGAAGCTCTTCATGCATAGCTTGAACCCAATCTTCATCTTCAAGAGCATCATATACTTTGATGGGTTCAACATGAGAGACATATGAATGAATACCACAAAACTTAAGCACTTGTCCACGAGTGGAGACACTTCTTCCCAAGCCACCAATTATATTCTTTTGATATAGTGACTTTTGTTGCAATCTTGATGCTTGACGAGACATGATACGAACTAGAGCATCATCGGGATGTTCATTTGGTGGGACATCCTCATCATTTCCTTCATCAAGACCATTGTCCACCCTTATTGGAGTTCTTGGTGAAGTATCACCAAGACCACTTCCACCATTATCATTGGGTGGATCTTGATCACTTTCTTGATGGGAGATATCCACATTAAGATCTTCTTCTTGTTCTTGGTTTACCATTTGATTGGTGGTTGATGTAGAGGGCTCCACTTGCGTAGAGCTAGTTCCATCCTCATTTGCCACAAGGTGTCCCTCAATGGGTATAAGTGGACCTACACCCATTCTTCCTATGGCTATGGAGGATGGTTCATCACCTACATCATCACAATCAATTTGCTCCACTTGGGAGCCATTATCCTCATGAAATTCCACATTCATAGATTCTTCAACACACCCGGTGGATATGTTGTAGACTCTATAAGTGTGGGAGTTCGTGGCATAACCAACAAAAATACCTTCAAATGTTCTAGCATCAAATTTAGACAATCTAGTTCCTTTAATGTATACTTGGCATTTGCACCCAAAAACTCGAAGATATGAGAGGTTGGGTTTGTTACCGGTTAGAAGCTCATATGGAGTCATGCCAATCATCGGACGAAGGAAGAGTCGGTTAGATAGATGACAAGCGGTGTTGATAGCTTCGGCCCAAAAGTTATATGGGGATTTGAACTCGGCCATCATAGTTCTTGCCATATCAATAAGTGTGCGATTCTTCCTCTCCGCAACACCATTTTGTTGAGGGGTGTACGCGGCGGAATATTGATGTCTTATCCCCTCATTACCCAAGAATTCATCCATGGTGTAGTTCTTGAACTCAGAACCATTGTCACTCCTAATGGATAAGATCTTGGTGTCATATTGGCGTTGCACTTTGGTAGCCCAAGTAATGAATCTTTCTTGAGTTTCACTCTTCTTCTTGATATAGAAAACCCAAGTGTATCTTGTATAATCATCAACAATAACCAAACAATACTTCTTGCCACCAAGACTATCATATGTGGGAGGACCAAATAGGTCCATGTGAATGCGCTCAAAAGGTCTTGTTGTGGCGATGATAGATGTTTTAGGATGATTCTTCTCATGCATCTTTCCGGCAATACAAGAGCTACAAGGACGATCTTTGGAAAAATTCACACTTGTTAGTACTACCACGTGCTCACCCTTCACAAGAGTTTGTAGATTTCTCATACCGACATGGCCTAGGCGACGATGCCAAAGCCACCCCACGTCGGATTTAGCCATTAGACATGTGGCAATATGTGTAGTTTCTTTCGAGAAATCCACTACATACATACCGTTTTCCACAAATCCAACAAAGGCTACTTTAAGAGAAATAGTGTGAAGGACAAGCACATGGTGACGCCCAAATACACATGTAAAATTGCATTCACAAAGTTGCAAGACGGAAAGAAGATTATAGCCAAGAGACTCAACAAGGAGGACTTTCTCAATGGATGAATCCGGAGAAATGACCACCTTGCCATGTCCCAATACCTTAAGTTGTGAGCGATCACCAATAGTTACATGAGCAAACTTTAGAAGTTGGAGTTTCAAGTCTTCTAATACTTCTTTGCTTCCGGTCATGTGTGCGGAACAACCGCTATCAATCATCCATGATGTTCCACCGGAAATGCAACCCTACAATAAATCAACTTCTTGTCTTAGGTACCCATTTTTGGATGGGTCCTTTTTTGTTAGTCACAAGGGTCTTGGGAACCCAAATAGCATGCTTGTAATCATCACCATATGAGGTGCCTACATACTTTGCATAAACATGACCATTAGTAGATTTTAGAAGCACATAGGATGGGTTATACTTTCCCGCAAAGTTGTTGTGAGAAGTAGTGTTCCTAGAAACAATACTTTTAGCAATAATATCAAACTCATCTTCCTCATTAGCCAACTCCCCCTCCTTCACAAAAACAATAGAGTTAGTGGAGGGAGTTGACTTCTTCTTGTAGGCCACCTCCGATGTGGAACCAAAACCAAGACCTTCTTTACCAACAACTCTCTTATGATTACTCAAAAGATCATTGAGGTTCTTTTGGCCTTGGATGCATGTGGCAAGGCCCTTGTTGAGTTGTGCCTTCAACCTATTGTTCTCCTCAATGAGAGTTGCCTTGACACACAAAGGGTTAGTAGCACAAGAGTTTTCATTTACAATTCTAACTCCTTTTAAGGTTTTGAGCTCATTTGAGATAGTACGATGATCAATTTTAAGCTTATCAAAATCCTTAATGAGTTCATTATACCCTTGGTTAGTTGCATCATTTAAACTCATGAATTCCGTTACCTTAGCAAAGGCATGTTGACAATCAAGTTTAACTTTAGCTATGTCAATTGCAAAGGTTTCTTCAATGCTTTCTTTAAGGCAATGTGATTCATCTAGAGCTTTCTCAAGCTCCTCAATTTTATTAGCATCATCACGAGCAAACTTTTCAAGTAACATTATTCTCTCCTCATGTTCATCAATGAGGCCATGTGCCTCACTTAATTGATCCATGAGAGAGACAAAGATGGATTTAGTTTCTCCTTCTAGTTTTTCAACAAAGTTTGTCAAGGGGTCTTCCTCGACACAATTTAGTAGTGAAGGAATAGAGGAGTTAGCAAGTTTAAGTGTAGGAGTCACCTTTGGGGGTATACCCTTGGCCATGAAGCACTTGTGAATCGAGGGGCCCTTGTTGTCATTTGGGTTGGAGAAGAGAGAGCTTAAGTTAGGAGGTATGATGCCCCTAGCCATGGCCGCCATACCTACTTGTTCGCCTTCACCATCACTCTCTTCACCACCGGATGTGTACTCGACTTCTTTAGCAATCATTGCCCTAGGAGGGCCTCTCTTGATGAAGTTCTTGGACTTGGGAATGAAGGTGGATTTCTTGATAAGTCTTCCTCCATTCTCAATTCTACTCTTGAAGGGACACTCGGCAACGAAGTGCTCGGAATCTCCACAATTGAAAAAAGTTCTTGCTTTCTTCGTGCTCGAGGATTCCTTTCCTTTGTTCTTGGTGGCATTGGATCTAAAGTCTCCTTTCTTCCACCACTTGTGTTGAGCAAGAGCCAAGCATTCTTCATGTGATGTCCTCATTTCTTTCTCGGAGACCTCATGCGTAGAGCCACCATCATCACTCGAGTCATTATCTTCATGGGGAATGACCTTGGCCTTCAAGGCAAGAGATGCTTTCTTTGCTCCGTTCACACGGGCCATGACATCATCGGAGGTTTGTTTCATGACCTTGAGTGTGATAAAAAGACCTAGGACATCATTGGGGGATAGGTCCAAATAGTCGGCCCTTGCTTGTACATTCATCACCATGTTTTCATTGTATGGCATCAAGGTGAGTAGAAATTTCTCCTTGACCCAATTATCCGTACAATCCGTGAATCCACTATCTCTCATATCATTTACAAGCGCCTTGAGTCTTCTAAACATGTCTTCTATGTTCTCTCCATCGCCCAAATGAAAGTGTTCAACTTTTCTTTGAATGATTGACCTCTTGGACCTTTGGAGGTTGACATTGCCGTCAAACATATCAACAAGACCATCATAAGCTTTCTTTGCACTGGTGAAGGACCGGATGTGCTCAACTCCTTCCTTTTCCATTGCCCTCTCCAACATGTGCAAAGCATGAGCGTTGAGTTGCTCATCTATGATGTCACTTGAGCTTAGATTTGCGGGGTCCTTTGGCACATACCCTTTTTCAACAATTCTCCATATTTGCATTGAAGAGCTGCACATGTAAGACTTCATGGAAGCTTTCCAATTAGTAAAACGATGCCGATCCAACAAAGGAGGTGGACCAAGATTAGAAACATGCGGATGTTGAACATTAGGAGCATTGTTGTATGCATAGCCAAAAGAATTGCCACCACTACCATTTGATGGTGCACCACTATTTAAAGGTGAAGTTGTATCACTTCCTTCTTTAGTTGGCAAGGGGTTTCCATGTTCATCTAAGATAATCTTTTCACTAGGTTGCTTAGATGGAGATGTCAATTCTTTTATTAGTCCCTCCATCTTCTTCTCGGAAGATTCAATCATAGCTTGGATTAGCTTTTGAATCCCATCCATGGTGACGGGATCATCGGCCATCCTCACCTCCTCTTTAGGCGGTAAAGCCTTTTATAAAGAGACGAGGCTCTGATACCAATTGAAGGATCGAGAGGTTAACTAGAGGGGGGTGAATAGGTTAACTACAAATTTTAACTTCTTTTTCAAGTTAACAAGGCAAAGCTCAAATATAGATTATCTAGAGTATGCGACTAGATGGACAATCCTATATGTTGAGCAATTACGACTAGCACAAGGTGAGCAATATGACTAAGCTAGTAGTAACAAGTAAAGGTAAGTTGAGGAATAACCGAACATAATGACGCGAAGATTTATCCCGAAGTTCACTTCCCAATGGAAGCTAATCTCCGTTGGAGCGGTGCGGTGCCACCAAAGTGGAACACCGAGTAGGCCTCAAATCCCACACCGTATCTCCTTCGAGATCTTCCACCGATGTGGATAGACTCGAATCACTATGTTGCCGTTGAGGTTGACAACTAGAACCTTTACAAGGATGAGGCACACTCCACAAGATTGGAGGGTCCTCACCAAATCCCAAGAGCCGCCAAGACTCCGAGAAGCAAGATCCACGGGCACAAAAGCACCGGGGATATCAACAAGGCTCCGAGCTCCGATGAACTAAGAGCAACAAGATTCCTAGCTCCAATGAACTAAGAATGACAAGATCCCTATGGGATGAGTGGGTGGATTTCTAATCGGCTCGGTGGAGTTGTAGATCGGGGGTGTCTCCTTCAAATCCCAAAGTATCACGAGCTTTGGTTGGGGATTTGTGGAGATCTTGTTCTTGAGCTTGAGCTTGGTCAATCAATGGTGGTGAGAGAGAGTGTGAGTGGGATTGACCAAGAGCAAAGGTAGGTGAAGACCCCGTATTTATACTCGTGTCGAAATATGGCCGTTTTAGGGGGTTTTCCCCTTTCCTGCGTCCCACCCCGGCCTGGGGGCCGGCCTGGGAGCAGCCAGGGCCGGGCCAGAACCCACCCCGGCCTGGGGGCCGGCCTGGGGCCGGCGTGGGCGCCAGGGGAAGGCCGGCGTGGCCAGCCAGCACGGCCTGGGGCCGGCGTGGACCAGGGGGAGGCCGGACCCCCACCCGGACGCCCCAGCCTGGAGGCCGGCCTGGGGCCGGCGTGGGCAGAGGGGCGAGGCCGGCCCCCCACCCGAAACGCCCGGCCTGGGAGCCAGCCTGGGGCCGGCGTGGGGCTGGCCAGGCGCACTGCCAGCCCGGCCTGGAGGCCGGCCACCCCCCTTTTCTTCTTCTTTTATCCTTTCTCTTCGCCGTCTCTTTTCTCTTCTTCCTTGTCTTTTCCCGTAACATTTTCTCACACATTGCTGAACTTTGTAAGACATTTACGGGTTGATATTTTCTGAGTACACTTAGCAAAGCACATTAGTCCATCTATATGTTGTAATCAAACACTCAAAACGGGATTTAGAACCTATGTTCTTTCAACAAGGAACTCATTTGAGACAACGACGCGGATCCAAGACATAGAAGAAACATTGGAGGACGCCAACCTCGACACTAATGTGGTGGTTCGTTATGCCACGCAACCTATAAGTGGAGATGCTCCATATTGGTGAAGGATGCACAACACCATTGACAACACAAAGAGTGAAGATCATGATATATTTATCTACGCATGGCTCTGGTGATACCAAGTTGATTTCTCTTAAGGGGGTTAGCTTAGATATTGATCGTAGAAAAATCCATCCACACCTATTTTCTAGCCATTCCGAATCTCGGGACGAGATTCATCTTAAGGGGGTTAGTTTGTAACATCCCAAATTTTACATTTGGAATGTTTTGCATTTAGAGCATATGCATAGTATGACATCATTTCAAAAATTGCATTTGAGTGTTGCATTTTAAACCCCAAAACAAAATCATGTTTTAAAAAGCCCAAAATTCTCCTATAAGGCGTTTATAAGCCGAAGGATATTTGAATATTTTATTTTTTTCAAAATCACTCAATAATAGTCAAATATGATAGAGTTTTAAATTTCAAGATTTCAGAACTTTGTTTGACTCGATTCCGAGTTATATTTCAAAAGTTATGATTTTTTAAGAAAAAGAAAAAAAATAAAAAAAAAACCAACCCAGCTCGCTCCCGTATGGGCCGGCCCAGCAAAGGCAGCAGCGCAGCACGGGAGGATGAATCCGGTACAAATCCCGTTTTTTCTGACCCACCTTCATTCAAACTCGCATATCTCTTTATTGGAGAGTCCAAATTCGAATCCGTTTTTTTCTACTTGTTTCCTACTCCAAGGAGCAACTTTCCACCGACTTCCCCATCTATAAATACCCCAGCCCCGGCCGTGAGGTCGCCCCAAACTCGAAACTCCAATTTCAGATCTGTTTCGTGTTATTTTACTCGCCACGGTCCGTGAGTTGCTCGGTTGACGTTCAAGTCTTCACGAGAGTTTTAGATATCGTCGATACCGATCCATCCCAAGAAACCCCACCTCTTTTCATCCACCACAGCCGGAGGATTTCGCGATCTACTCTCTCAGATCTGAAGCGGTAAACGTTCAATTACTCTTCAACCGTTTGTCCGTTTTTGCTCAAATTTCTACTGTAGTTGCATCTCATCATTATCTAAAACTTTTGTTCTTTGAGTTTTTCGATTTGAGCTACAGATCTATTTATATAATTCCGATCTACTTTTGACCACTGGAGTAACTCGAAATTTCAAATCTACACCTTGTTCTTATTCATCTAAAAAGTTTCCGTCGAGTGTTTTATTTAATTTTTGGATCTTATTAGTACGTTAGGTTTAGATCTACCTTTTTATAAACTTTATTTCGATAAGATCTTGTAGATTGTTAATTAACCCGGTTTAATTTGGTTAAGCTGCTTTTTGTGTCTTGTTGCATTACAAACTTTTCCATGCATCATATATTGTTTAGGCAACCAGAGAACTAGTAAATTAGTTGTCTTGCATTATTAAATCATCATGCATCCATATGTTGCATTGTTGTTTTGCTTGATTTGGTTATTTATTGTGTTATGCTTGCAACGTGTAGATTGCGAGAGTTGCGGTTGCTGTTCGTGTGAGGACCGTGGTTGTTACGGTTGCGACTGAGTCGAGTGCGTGAACGACTCCAATTTCTGTCAAGGCAAGTGACACCCACGATCCTACTATTTTAATATATGCATTAGAGTTTTATTGTAGCTATGTATTAGTAGGAGTTGTGTGTTATCGATATGCTAGATTTCTTCACTAACACCCAAGTGGAGTAATCATATGTTACCCCTAAATTGTAGCATCCATATGATAGGCAAACATCGTACTTGTAGATTGCTTAGTCATGCCATAGATATCGTGGTTGGGATTATTATCATGTTAAAGTATTACTCGTTATTTTAATTGCTTATGAAAACAACATGATAATTAATTAACCACTGGGCGGATTGCTAGCATGTCATCAGAGTACAAAGTTTGGTGGGGACCGCCGCCCAGTATCTTGAGATTATGTTTATTTTCTTTATATAGTTGTTCTTGGGTGCAGCCGTGTTTCATATTAGTATGGGCTAGACATAATTTGTAGGTTGTGGTGACTCGAACCCAACGTGTCCAGAGATGTAGAATAGTGGTAGGATGGTCCGGCTCGTGGAGGGTTTGGGGATCTACTTCTTATGAGTATGGCTTAATCTTCTTTCCTTCTGTGGCACTCATGGTGTATCATGGTGTTTGAGGTCGATTGGGCAACACGGGTAAAGGGCACAAACCTCGCGAGGGTTAAAACTAAGATCTTAGCCGTGTTCCATTGGTTAGGGACAATTCAACAACTAGATGGGAAACATGACATATCTCGTTCATCTTATTTTATTAATTACTACCAATTTAATTATGGGTTATTGGAGAAGTGTCTGATGGTGTTTCAGTGTGCTAATCCAAAGGGTAGGAGCACTTTGCTATCAACCAAAGTGTCCAATTATGTGAAAAATCTAATTTCTAATGAATGATAGGTCAAATGTCTTTATGCAAAATAGCCTAGAAACTCCACCAGCCAAATATGCATGTAGACTAGCACTTGCCATTTATATACCACCATAGTGTCACTTGCCACCATTGCTCAGAATGATCTGACCTCCTTTTGGGGGCTGCATATTTCGACGTGCAGGTTGTTCGTATCCGGAGTGATCGACGTAGGTCTCGTGACTCCACTCAACATGTTTGTTCGCCTGTGGCACAAATTGAAGATTGGAGCCCTTCTACTTGTTATTTGGTACTTGTATATTTGTGCTAGCTTCCGCTATGCAACTTGTAAAGAATTTTGTACTCTGGATTATTCGCTAGATATGAGATACATTTGCTTCTTTGGATATCTATCTAGTTGTGTGTGCTGGTGAACGGTCCAGGGGCCAGTACTACACGCAAAAGTATAGCCTGCGTTGGGCTGTACTACTACAAGTTCCCAAAGATTGCCCCTTTTGTGCAAGAATATCAAGACCACCCTACAAGACGAAGGCGGCGTCACCGGGCTCCCCCACCGTGACGCCATGGACGGTGGAGTTGTCCCCCAGCGACCAGGACCGCGCATGATGCGCAGGGGTACGGGACGCTCCTCCTTTTGGCATCTTGTGGTAACCATTTCCCGCCAAGTGAGGGGGAAGGAGGTCCAAACGCCAGTATAAGAAGGGCACCACCAGCCCTTGAACAAAGAGAGCTCAATTCATCGTAGAGCCCAAGTAGTCTGTTCCGAGCACAAGCTCGCCTTTGTACTGTAACTAACACATTGCAATCCATCAGATAAGAAGGAGTAGGATTTTACACCACACTGGTGGCCTAAACCTGGGTAAACTCTCTGGGTCGCCATTGTTGTCGTGCTCAAGCTTCCTCTCGAAGCCTCCTATAGAAGCGAAGGAAGCGTGTTTAGCCCCCAGTGTTCGAACCCTTGAGAGCTATCCTGTCCAGGACAGACTAGCTCTCTCCGACATTTGGCGCGCCAGGTAGGGGGCTAAGGCGCTCCTTAATTTCTTCATCGCCATGGCACCTGCCAGTCGGACCAGCCCGCGTCTCACTCGCTCCGAGCGCCCTCGTCGCTGAGGGCAGTTCGAGCCAACTGGCAACAACAATGACAACGACAACAACAACGATGCGCCACGACGCAACACCACTCGCGTGGAGGGAGAACACGACGCCGAGGAGGAACCTTCCTCCCACACGCCACAGCGAGATGCGCCTGCATCTCAGCAACCGCCCCCACCACCATCAGGAACGCAGGGGCGCCAGGGACAGCCTACCCCGGTAGCAGCCCTGCTGCTGGCCCGGGAGCTGCTTACGCACCCACCTACACCTGAAGGACATGCCGCATGGCTCGTCCGACTCCAGGAGCCGACCACCATCGCAAACGTCCCCCCCGCGGGAGCCGTGGGGAGGCGATGTTGGTCAGCGTAGGAGTGCGGTAGCTCATGACGCGCCGCCCCCTTCTCACGGTGTAACCTCGCCAGAGAAAAATAAAATGAACTAAGCAAAACAAAAGAAAACAAAATAAAGAGATTGGAGTTGAGAGACTTCCCTTGCAGAAATACTCTTCCTCCTCGGCAACGGGACCAGAAAAAACTTGACGGTGCAGGAGTGCACTTGTTGGGAAACCCAAAGAGGAAAGTATGATGAGCACAACACCAAGTTTTCCCTCAGAAAAAAACCGAGGTTTAATCGAACAGTATGAGAAAGAAATCACTTCTTAAGGTTGAAGACAACTGATGTTGGCAGAGCGCACTATTAGGCTCAGCAGCAACGTGTAATCTACACAACACAATCAAAGTATTTTGCCCCAACGAAATAGTGAGGTTGTCAATCTCACTGGTTTTGCTAACACAAAGGATTAGATGTATAGTGTGTAAAATAGAACTTGTTTGCAGTAATGAAAAGAGAAAACAATGATTGTAGTAAAGAAAACAATGTTTGCAGTGGTCATATTATCAGTGTAAAATAATGGACCGGGGTTCACAGTTCGCTAGTGGTGTCTCTCCAAAACAGATAGATAACATGCTGGGTAAACAAATTACAGATGGACAATTGACAGATATAAAGGCTGCACCGTAGTGCATATGCATGACATGATGATTACTATGTGATTCATGCGGGCATTACAACATAATTCATAGACCGTTATCCAACTGCATCTATGACTAATAATCCACCCTCGGAGCGTCATCCAATCAAACCTCGGGTATTAAGTTGCAAGCAACAGATTATTGCCTCAAGTAAAGTGTGTAATGTAAACAATGAAAACATTGTTGTTTTCTCCCTAATGGAAACAACATATCCCACACTCGTTACGTTTCTGTCACTCGAACGTAGATGAAAGGGAGGCATGAACCCACTATCGAGCATAAATACTCCCTCTTGGAGTTAAAAGTATCAACTTGGCTAGAGCATCTACTAGTAACGGACAACATGCAAGATCATAAATAACATAAACATGATAGATTGATAATCACCGGACATAGCATTCAATATTCATCGGATCCCAGCAAACACAACATGTAGCATTACCATAAGATGATCTTTATCATGTTAGGCAGCTCACAAGATCTAATCATGAGGCATAAAGAGGAGAGAAAAACCATCTAGATATTTCTATGGACTCGTAGTCCAAGGATAAACTACTTACGCATCACTCCGGAGGCAGGCATGGCGATGAACAACCCTCCGGTGATGATTCCCCCTCCCGGCAGGGTGCCGGGGAGAGCTTCAGAACCCTCCCGAACTAGGGTTGACGATGACGGAGGCTACGAAACTTTTCGTGGATGGAGGCTCGGGTATTTAGGGTTAACCCGAGGAGGAGCTTAAATAGGTGAGAGGGCAACGCCAGTGGGTGGCCAGGGGGCCCACACCACCTAGTGGCGCAGCCAGGGGGCGCCACCCTATGGTGTTGCCAGCCCAGGGGCCCCCTCCGGGTCCCCTCCAGACTCCGTGTACGTGACATATTTCTAAGACCCTGGGATTTTGTTTCGTCCAAATATTTCAAGAACAACTTTTCTGAAACAAAAAAACAACTAAAAACAAGAGTTGGCTCTATGGCATCTTGTCAATAGGTTAGTCCCAGGAAATCCATAAAATGACATAAAGTGTATAGAAAACATGTATCATATGGCATTAAAACAACATGGAACATCATAAATTATAGATACGTTTGAGACGTATCACGGTCCCAAAGATTATTATTGATTGATTCATGATATGTTATTACTTGCTCTCAAATTATTTGTTTCTAGTCACCACTTGAACTTTGAAGGTGTCCTGGCATTTATGATTTGCTCCACTGTTAAGGACAAGAGGAATGCCACTTTGCTATGTTTTGTTTATGCTCGAAACAAACGTATAACTTTCAAGTGAATTATTGTTCATGACCTTTTATTTGTATTACTTTTCATGATGCAACATGATTGCTAAGTTTCATTGTTAGAATTATATCTATCATGTCTATGTTTAGAGTACCAAGATCTCAGCTTACAAATGCTTTTACAAATATGATGATCAATATTATGTTGGTAGCATGTCACCTCAGAAATTATTTTGTTTTTATCGTTTTACCTACTCGAGGACGAGTAGAACTAATCTTAGGGATGCGTGATACGTCTCAAACGTATCTATAATTTCTGATGTTCCCTGTTGTTTTCATGCCATATGCTACATGTTTTCTATACACTTTATGTCATTTTTATGGATTTCCTGGGACTAACCTATTAACAAGATGCCACATAGCCAGTTCATGTTTTTTCTGCTTTTTTGGTTTAGAAAAGTTGTTCTAGAAATATTCTCGGAATCGGACAAAACAAAATCCCAGGGTCTTAGAAATCTGCCACGTACACGGAGTTCGGAGGAGGGCCCTGGAGCCACCACAACATAGGGTGGCGCGGCCCCCCTTGGCCGCTCCACCAGGTGGTGTGCCCCCTGGAAGCCCATCGACATCACCCTTTCGCCTATATAAGATCCTCCTCGGGCTAACCCTAAATACTCGAGCCTCCATCCATGAAAAGTTTCGTAGCCGCCGTCATCGTCGACCCTAGGTCGGGAGGGTTCTGAAGCTCTCCCCGGCACCCTGCCGGGAGGGGAATCATCACCGGAGGGCTCTACTTTACCATGCCTGCCTCCGGAGTGATGCGTGAGTAGTTCATCCTTGGACTACGGGTCCATAGCAGTAGCTAGATGGTTGTCTTCTCCTCTTTATGCCACCATGTTTAGATCTTGTTAGCTGCCTAACATGATCAAGATCATCTATCTATAATGCTACATGTTGTGTTTGCTGAGATCTGATGAATATTGAATTATATGTCAAGTGATTATCAATCTATCATGTTTATGTTATTTATGATCTTGCATGGTCTCTATTACGAGTAGATGCTATGGACAAGATGATGCTTGTAACTCCAAGAGGGAGTATTTATGCTCGATAGTGGGTTCATGCCTCCCATTCATCTAAGCTCGAGTGACAGAAATGTGGCGGATGGGGGATGTGTTGTTGCCATTAGGGAGAAAACAACAATGTTTTCATTCTTTACATTACACACATTATTTAAAGCAATAATCTATTACTTGCAACTTAATACCCGAGGTTTGATTGGATGACGCTCTGAGGGTGGATTATTAGTCATAGATGCAGTTGGATAACCGTCTATGAATTATGTTGTAATACCTGCATGAATCACATAGTAATCATCATGTCATGCATATGCACTACGGTGCAACCTTTACATCTGTCAATTGCCCGGCTGTAATTTGTTTACCCATCATGTTATCTATCTTTTATGGAAAGACACCACTAGTGAACTGTGGACCCCAGTAAATTCTTTTACATCGATAATACAACCACTGCAAACGGTGTTTTCTTTACTGCAATCATTGTTTTCCTCTCATTCACTGCAATCATTGTTCTCTTTTCATTTGCTGCAAACAAGTACTGTTTTCCACACTGTACATCTAATCCTTTGTGTTAGCAAAACCGGTGAGATTGACAACCTCACTATTTCGTTGGGGCAAAGTATCTTGGTTGTGTTGTGTGCAGATTCCATGTTGCTGCTGAGCCTGATAGTGCGCCCTGCTAATACGTCATAAACGTATCCTTAATTTCTGATGTTTCATGTTGTTTTCATGTTATTTACTACATATTTGCTATACAATTTATGTCATTTTTATCGATTTCCGGGACTAACCTATTGACAAGATGCCATAGAGCCAGTTCCCTGTTTTCTGCTGTTTTTTAGTTTCAGAAAAGTTGTTTTGGAAATATTCGCAGAATTGAAAAATTCGAAGCCCGGAAGTCTTAGAAATCCCGAAGGTTCCACGGAGTCCCAAAGATGCCCGGAGGGGGCACACCATGGGGTGGCGTGTTCCCTCTGGCCGCGCCGTGGGGTGGTGTGGGCCCCTCGGACATCCACCTCCATCGCCCTTTCGCCTATATATTCCCCCCGATACGTGAACACTAAAAATATCCCACTTTTTTCAGAGAAATACGCGAGGCCGCCGTCATCGTCATCCCGAGATCGGGAGGGTTCTCGAGCTCTCCCCGACACCCCACCGGGAGGGAAATTCATCACCGGAGGGGTCTACACCACCATGCCCTCCTCCGAAGTGATGCGTGAGTAGTTCATCCCTGGACTATGGGTCCATAGCAGTATCTAGTTGGTTGTCTCCTCCACTTTATGCCTCATGTTTAGATCTCGTGAGCTGCCCTACATGATCGAGATCATCTTTATGTAATGATACATGTTGTGTTTGCTGGGATCCAATGAATGTTGAATGCTATGTATTTTGATTATCAATCTATCATGTTATCTTCATGCATATGTTATTTATGATCTTGCATGCTCTCCGTTATTAGTAGATGCTCTGGCCAATTAGATGCTAGACTCCAAGAGGGAGTATTTATGCTCGATACTGGGTTCATGCCTCCTTTACATCTATGCTCGAGTGACAGAAACATGACAGATGGAGGATGTGTTTTTGCCATTAGGGAGAAAACAACGATGTTTACTTCGTTTACATTGTTTGCATTACACACTTTGCTTACTGCAATTATATGTTGCTTGCAACTTAATACCCAACGTTTGTTCGGATGATATTCGGAAGGTGGAATATTAGTCATAGACGCAGTTGGATGACGGTCTATGTATTTGGTTGTAATACCCACATGAATCATATAGTAATCTTTATGTATTGCATATGCACTACGGTGCAACCTTCATTTCTATCAATTGCCCAGCTGTAATTCGTTCACCACACATGTTATTTATTTTCTATGGAGAGAGACCACTAGTGAACTATGGACCCCGGTCCATTTTCTCATACTGATAATACAACCACTGCAATTACTGTTTTCACACTGCTGCTACTGTTTTCATACTATTCTCATACTGTTTTCCACACCATACGTTTAACCTCTTTGTGTTCATCAAAACCGGTGAGATTGACAACCTGACTGCTTCGTTGGGGCAAAGTGATTTGATTTTGTTGTGGAGGTTCCACGTTGCTGCTGAACGGGTAGTGCGCCCTACCATGTCAACTGCATCAACCTTATGAAGTTATTCCTTCCTCCTACTGGTCGATTAAACCATGGTTTCTTTCTGAGGGAAAACTGCTGATGTGCTCATCATACCTTCCTCTTGGGGTCTCCCAACGAGTGCAAAATCTGCACCATCAAGCTACTTTTCTGGCGCCGTTGCCGGGGAGGAAGAGAATTTCTGCAAGGGGAGTCTCTCACTTCCAATATTTTTTTTATTATTGTTTTGCTTAGTTTATTTTATTTTATCTTGTTTGCTTCTCTTTATAAAACACACACAAAAAAGTTCTTATTCTAGTTGTTATTTTTGCTTTATCATGCTTGCTATCAATGGTTGATGTCTTTCAAACTAGATCTGATAGGCAATATGGGTTCACGGAAGAACAAGAAAAATATTATAAGGAACACTGCTTGTCACAAAAAGGGATACACTTATGGGAACAAATTAATAAGTTGCATATCATTTCTAGAAACTTGTACTCTGCTTATAATGTAACTTATTGCTTTGATAAATCTTGTTGTTGTAGGAGGTATAAACACCTCCCTTTTCAATGTGAGTATAATGATGATGTTACCATATCTTCTTATGTTAAGGGAAATTATGAATTATATGATGTGGAACCAACTGAAGAATTTATTGCTTGGAAGGGTGCATTCGAAATTGCCTATTTACTTGAAAGTATTGATGATGCACCTTATAAATACGATATTTATGCTATACTTGAATATTGCTTTGATAATTACAAGTATTCTAATTACTACATGATGGAATATCTTAATAAATGCTCTCAACCTAAGGAAGAGACTAATGCCTTGCAGGAGCCTATGGAAGAAGAAATTACTGAATCTGGAAGCTCATTGGCTGAAAAAGAGGAGGAGAGTGATGATCAAGAGGAGTAAGAATGGATCTTCCCATGTCTACCTCCAAATGAGAGTAACTCTTTAACTCATAATTGTGATGATCCTATTGATTCTTTTGAAATATCCCTTTTTGATGAAATTGATACTTGCAATGCTTTTGACCTTGATACTACTATGAATGAAACTTGTGAGAATGATATCGCTATTGTTATTTATGATAATCCATACTACTTTGATAAATCCTATGATAATTCTCTATTTATTCCAACTATTGATATGCATGATAATCAGGAAGTTTGTTTAGAAAATTTATATGATAATGCTCTAGATGATTGTCGTGGGATAATCACGGCAGACGTTACCGGGGGTAACTGATCTTGGGGCAAGACGACACAGGCATTTGGGAGAGGGTTTAGCTCAGAGGAAAGCATGGTGGAAATCGATCTGGTAGCCGGCAATCAAAGTCGCCGAGTCTCCGACCTTAATATAATAACTCAACTCTAGGGTTACACTGGATGCTCGATATCAAGCGGTACTACTAGGGTTCTTAGATCTCTGTCTAAACTAGACCTAGGGGTCGGTTTATAAAGAAACCGTACCCCCTTGGCCCTGCTCTCCAAGGCACAGCTTGAATCCTATCCGGACACCGCTTACAAACCCTAACTTTCCTTACCGTAACCCACAATCCGGGTTACGAGGCCTACAAACTTTGGGCCTTCCAGAAGCTCCATTATCCTTAACCGGATTGCGCACCGTGTTCCTTGGGCCGGGTTAAGCCTTGGAGTTGGCCTACCGGGTTATTATCCCTCCATCAGTAGTCCCCAGAATAGCTTGGGCTTCACGGATCCTTCCTTGAAGCACTGGCTATTCCCTGCAAAAATATCAAACGCACAAGTGCAGGAAGGCCGGGTTAAAGCGCTATGTTGTGTAGCTAGGCTTAACTCCATGGCAGCCATATAGTAACCCGGTTTTCCCTCCAGATACTTTGCTTAACTTTCCCGGTTTAATCTTTGATAAAATGCCGAAACTCCATACTTTGCTCGATAGTTGATCCTGACACCCCGGAGAGGATCTCTTGCTCCGTGTTTGAAGCGCATCTCGCAAACTTCGACCAGGCAGCTGCTATGTCTCGATTTCCATGTATGGTAATGGTCTTCTTGGGACCCGGGATTTTTAGCTGTAGATACACGTAACACGGCCTAGCCATGAATTTGGCATAAGCCGGCCTTCCGAATAACGCGTGATAAGGGCTGCGCAATTTGACTACCTCAAAGGTGAGCCACTCAACTCGATAGTTATCCTTTGACTCCCCAAAAGCTACCTCCAATGCGATTTTTCCCTCGGGGCACGCTGAATGACCCGGCACTATCCCATGAAAAATTGTTGAGCTTTTTTGTAGCTGAGACTCCTTGAGGCCCATGCGTAGGAAGGTTTCCCAATACAGTATATTGATGCTGCTTCCACCATCCATCAAAACCTTTTTCAGCTCATACCCATTGACCTGCGGTGCGACTACTAATTCCAAGACTCCCGGGTGTTCTACTCTTTCTGGGTGATCCCTTCTGCTCCATGTTACCTCCTGTTCTGACCATCTCAAGTATCTCGGGACAGCTGACGAAACTGAGTTGACCGCTTGCTTCAGTATCTTTTTGTCCTTGTTAGAACCTCCTGTGGTATGCACATGATATTGACCCAATTGTTTGGGGTTAGCCTGGAAACCTCCTGCCCCCCCTTGGTTATTACCTTGATTTCCAGCCGCCGGGTTACCAGCTGGGGGTGGGCCGTTGCCCGGGTTTCCCCCTAGACCCGGTCCTCCTCCCCGTCCTGCACCTCGCATAGCTCTGTTCACTTCCTCATTTTTCCATCTTTGTAAGTCGGCGCACTGCTCCAAGGAGTGGTTAGCTGGCCTGCCGTTCCTGCTGTGCTTCGGGCATGCCATTCTGAATATGTCCCAATTGTTACTCGGCCTTGGTGGTCCTTGATAGTTTCCTCCACTGTGATTACCTCCGTTGAAATTTCCTTCTGCTCTGGGTCTCGAAGACCCGGCCTCTGTGTTGGCGACAAACTCGGAGCCTCCTTCAAACGGGCGCTTCTTCTGGCTATTTCCGTTATTACCCGGTGCTGATCCATTGCCGGTTCTTCCGCTATTACTTGTGTTTGCTTTTACCTTCTTGTCATCAACTTCCTCCTCTGTAGTATCTGTCGCAGCGTGCTTGTTGCACGCATCCATCAATTCTCCCATTGTAACTTCCGACGCATTTCGACTTGATTTCATGCGAGTTAACTTTTGCACTAAAGGTATATACTTGCATGTTTTTGCCATAGCTTGTAGTGCATCCTTGGGCTGAATATCTGTGGACGAGTGAAGTATCTCCATAACCCGGCGCACCCAACTGCGCGCCGACTCTCCCTTCTTCTGGACGCATCGCTCTAGATCATCAATAGTGAACAATTTCCTGCACGTCCCATGAAAGTGCTTGACAAACGCGGTCTTCAATTCCTCCCAGGACTTGATCGATCCTTCCGGCAAATTGGTGAACCACAACTTTGCTGCTCCTTCTGACATCATCAAGTACATGAACTTGGCTTGGAGATTCTCGGATGCGTTGCGAATCGACATTGTCATCTCATAACTACTTAGCCATGTTTCTGGATCCATAGTTGGCTCGTAATTCACTACTTTTCCTGGTTCTTTGAATTTTTCCGGGTAAGGTTCAGCTCTGATATTGTCCGAGAGACACTTGGGTCCTGCAAGAATGGTCGAGGCCGGCCTTGCTCGAGAAACGTGTGATCCAGCGGGGGGCGCGGCTGGGGGCGGCGCTGCGGGTAATCTATGCGCTGCAGATCCGGCCGCGGCCCTCCGAGCCCTGGAACTGTCCACAACAGCCTGCGCTGCTGATGCTGCCTGAACACGGGGAGGAGGCGGCATTTGCTGCTGCTCTTCCCTCCGCCGTGCTGAACTTGTTTGGATATTCCCTTGTTGCTGACTGGCGTATGGCGTCCCGTGCATCCCACTTCTATGATCTGGATAATTGGCTTGCTGCGCCACCGCAGTGTGCAACAGATCGATTGCTTGCCGGGTCTTCTCTGCATGGGGTGACTCTCCCACGGGGATTTGATTTAATGCGAGTGTTGCCGCATACACGTTGTCCATGGGATTGTTGTAGTGACCTGCTGGTGTGCGAAATCGTGATGGTGGTGGTGGCGGTGGTGGTAGATCGTTGCCGGTTGTGATTCTAGTCTGTGGTGGGGGTAACCCGGCCCGCTCATTTGCCGGATGTGCCCCCGCTGTTGCCTGTTGGGGTGCGGTTCCCTGATTCACCACTGGTATCGGCTGATCCTGAGGTGTGATAAATAAAGTAGCCGGATTAATAACCCCGCCCGTTGCTGGTAACCTAGTTTGATGCCTTTGATGTACTCTAGATGTTTCCTCCCGGAGCCGAGTTTCCAGCGCATCCAGCTCACGTTGCCGCGTGGCCATCCCTTGCCTTTCTGCCTTTACTTGCCTTCTTTGCTGCTCCAACGCACGACGAGCCACATCCAGATCCCTGACACGTTCCGCTGCGTTTTCTGGAGTGATAACCGTTGCAAGAACCGTGGGGTCTAGGATCAGATTATTATCGAATAAGGCCGGGTGACGCCGGTTCGAAGGACCCGCCCCTGGTGTCCGGTTTCCCAGGAATCCGAACGTATTTGCGTGCAACTCCTCGTCTGCCGCGCGGCTGGTCACTGATGCCGATTCTCCATCAACCCGGGCCAGAACCGGGTCTCCGTTAGCCGCGCCCTGCTGCTGGGCCAATGCCTGAGCCGTCCCGACTGCTGCTGCAGTTGCGTTCTCTTGGTTGAGATTGGCCGCGGGAGCCATGTAGACCGCAACTCGGCGTATGATACTCGGTGTAAATTCATGCTGTTCTTCTCCGCCGTTGTTCTCCTCGTACCGATTCTCCAGCAGATTCAGGATAGACTCGGTATCATCCTCTCTCTCGACCCGGTCGCGCGGGGTCCATGCCGGCTCCTCCGGCTGTTCCCACTTCGCGATGGGTTCTTCCGCCGGATATGTCGTTCCGATCGATTCTTCGTCATCTGATCGGATAGAAGTGGCTTCCCCTGACACAGAATCAGATCCAAAATTGTCAGGGATCGAACCGGAAGTACATACCATACCAATGAAGACGCTGATCCGGCCGATTGTCACGATAGATCTGGATTCGAGGTAATCCGATTCTGGCCCCCAGCCGGAATCGTCCACCGTCTTTTCTCCTTTGTGGTCGATGTAGATCTCGCCAACGACAAGATTATCCATGTTCTTCCGAGCTTCTCCCATGATGTAAACACCTTTGGACGCAGGCCCCACGGTGGGCGCCAACTGCCGTGGGATAATCACGGTAGACGTTACCGGGGGTAACTGATCTTGGGGCAAGACGACACAGGCGTTTGGGAGAGGGTTTAGCTTAAGCCCGGCAATCGGGTCGGGTTTGATCGGGTCGACCAAAGCTAGACCCATGCCCGAGCTTCTATCGGGTTCACTGCCCACCCACGACCCGACCCATGGGTCAGAAACTGGACCCATGCCCGAACCCATCGGGTAAGAGGACCCTATCGGGCATCCGTCGGGTCTATGAGTAAAATAATTTTTATATTAGTCTTGATATTTAACGACTGCAACAGGCAAGATGATTAAATTTTTGTTGACAACGGCAATTAACAGCGGCAACGTCGCTGCTAGACTGCAGAATCCCTAGCTATTCTTATATAGGAGTTGATTCCATGCGATTCTTGCTCAGGTAGCGAGGTGGTACTAAACCAATGAACGAACCAACGCATGCATGCAACAATACGGCCAACTTTTTAAATGGGCCGAGCTAGTTTGGGCCGGAATTAAGTCCTCTATGTCAACCATAGAGAAGGAATTAAAGCCTGGTTGTGTTCGCAACACATTTTCTTTTTTCTTGTGTATCGTTTAGCTGGTTAGGGACTTGAGACGTGGGTATTTATATAAAGTATACTTGAAAAAATAAGACCAACTAATATAGAACAAAATATTTATTTGATTATTAATACTAATCGGGCGACCCATGGGTATAAACTCATACCCATACCCTACCCACCACTAATCGGGTTACCCATGGGCAAGACCCATGGGCGAAGTTTGCGACCCATACCCTACCCATTAGGGTCGGGTGCCCATGGGCGGACAGACCCATGGGTCAGATTGCCGGGCTGAGTTTAGCTCAGAGGAAAGCATGGTGGAAATCGATCTGGTAGCCGGCAATCAAAGTCGCCGAGTCTCCGACCTTAATATAATAACTCAACTCTAGGGTTACACTGGATGCTCGATATCAAGCAGTACTACTAGGGTTCTTAGATCTCTGTCTAAACTAGACCTAGGGGTCGGTTTATAAAGCACCCGTACCCCCTTGGCCCTGCTCTCCAAGGCACAGCTTGAATCCTATCCGGACACCGCTTACAAACCCTAACTTTCCTTACCGTAACCCACAATCCGGGTTACGAGGACTACAAACTTTGGGCCTTCCAGAAGCTCCATTATCCTTAACCGGATTGCGCACCGTGTTCCTTGGGCCGGGTTATGCCTTGGAGTTGGCCTACCGGGTTATTATCCCTCCATCAATGATGGTCCTATGTTACTTGATGTTATAAATTATAATGCTACCAAAAATTATTATGAGAGAGGAAAATGTGGTTGTAGGAATTTTCATGTTACTAAAACACCTCTCTTTTTGTTGAAAGTTTTGAAGTTGCTCTTCTTCTACCTTCCCATGATTTCTAGTTTCAGTTTCTTTAATTTATTTCTTTACAAGATTCCTATGCCTAGGACACTTGCTTCTTGATGATATATTTTTCTTTAATTCATATCTCTTATGTGAGCATCTTCTTCACTTGAAAACACGTGAATCCACTTTTCTAGGCCTAGCTAAAAGGCATTAAAGAAAAGCACTTCTTGGGAGATAACCCATGGTTTAATTTTGCTTTGTATTTCTCTGTTTTATTTGAGTCAAGGGGTTGTATACTTATGTATAAACTCCTTTGTATCTTTATTTTCATGTTTTAGTTTTGCCAAGTAAAGTTTCTAACGAAAGTTGGAGTTGGTTTTGGATTTCTTCGTAGGAAACATATTTCAGCTGTCCACCGTAAACAATCGTGAAAACTCCAGAAAGATCCGAATGACCTAAAATGTTTTGGGCTTATTCCTCAGCTAATTCCAAAACTTTTTTCGTTCTTTAAGTTTTTAGATTTGAGCAACGTAAGTGCCCCGATTTTTTTGTCTTTATAGACTATTCTGGTTTTGGCAGATTCCGCCATTTTTCTTGCATTTGCTCTTTTACGATGTAAAGTGGATTTCTTTGCTTCACGAGACATCAGTGGCTTTAGCTAATTTTTAAAGGTATCAATATAACTTGTGCCCATGCAGAACCCATGATTTTTTTTATTGTTGCACTAACCCTCTAATGCGAATTACTCTTTGAGTGTGGTGTGAAGGAAGTTTTCAAGGGTCAAGAGAAGAGGGTGACATAATGTGATCAAGAAGAGTGAAAGGTAAAAGCTTGGGGATGTACCGTGGTTCATCCTAGAAAATTCTAAGAAGACTCAAGCATCTAAGCTTGCGTATGCCCAAGGTATCCCTTTCTTCATCAACAATTTATCGCGTCACTTCTAGTGAAACTATATTTTTATTCGGTCACATCATACGAAATTTACTTGGAGCGTCTGTTTTTTTTTCTTTTGTTTTTTTTTACTTGCTGCAATAAACATCATCGTAACCTATCATTCTTGTTTGGGAGAGATACATGCTCCTTCTTTTCATTTGAATACTCGTTATGCTCATATTCTTAATTTTTCTTCTAGCCGCTACAAAATTCTTGTTTGGTTCTTGTTTTCATTCCATCTCTTATTCAGAGATGTTAGTTTTAGTAGAGTTATATGAGTACTCTCATTATTTCTTTATGTATCATTTAGAGAGTTTTTGTTAAAACATATTTTGTATGGTGCTTGTTGGAAAAAAAACTGCTGCATGTGGTAGAATTTATAACGATGCAAACAGAAGCTTGTAAAGACTGTGGCTAGACTTTTTCAAATCATACTAGATGTTATTTTAATTCTTAAGCCTAGTGGTTATTTTTGTAGCATGATTTATCTCAAATAGCTGAGAGTGTTTAAAGTGCCATTGAAAGAATCATGAGTTGTTCTTGTCATATTGAAGCATAAATTTGTGGTGTTCTCCTTTGAATGTTTTATTTGGTTGACTTGGCGCATGCTTACACCATGTTTATAACTACAAACCAGTCACCTATAGCCTCTATGATCATTTAGTTTTTGAACTTGTAGTACCACTTATGCTTTGATTAATGATGTTTTTGTCGCTATGCATGATTATGGCCTTTATGCTCTCTTGATTTGTCGCTCCCAGTCTTTTGCTAGCCTCCACCCGTTCCGAGTATGAGCTCTACTCGTGCATCCAACTCCCAAAAACCAAAGTATTCCAAATGTATCCAACATACCTACCTACATGTGGTACTTAACCGTCACTCCAAAGTAAATTGCTCATGTGTTACCTTTAAAACTTTCAAAATTACTCATGTTCTGTGTTCCTGTTTTAGCTCATGAGGACGTAAATAGAGAATCTTTATCTCACTTTGTTGATTGGATTTCACAACCTAGACTAGTGGCTTCATATGCTTATCCAATTGATAGAAGAGCTGGCAGCGTGGTGCCCAGCCCCAAATTAATACAAACAAATTCTCTTCACTATTTTTGCCCCTGATTTATCAGTCAAAGCATAATTGTGTAAACAAAAGATAAAGAGGGATGACCTTCTACACCAGTTGCGTCCATCAATGGGATCCGCTCTTGTGAAGTCTAGTTTACTTGTGATGTACTGTATTTTCTGTTTACCATTCGTTGACATAAGCATAAACCTCTTTAAAAAATAGACACTCCTCCACGTTATGTGATTGTTGGCAGAAACCCGAGGATTTGGTTAGCCATGGTTTGTGTAAGATGGTTTGGAGGAGTGTCGAACATTTTCAATACCTCTGTTTAATAAAATAAAAAGCTCTAGCACATGAGTGATCCATGCTTCCCTCTGCGAAGGGCCTTTCTTTTTTACTTTAATGTTGAGTCTCCATATTATAACTTTATGCACAATTGAGAGAGTGTAGTTGTCATTCTAAGTTTAATGTGCATTTGTCCCAGAAACATTATTAATTTCTTCATGATGTGTTATTACTTGCTCTCAAATTATTTGTTCTAGTCTTCCTCTTAAACTTTGAAGGTGTCCTTGCATTTATGTTTTTCCCCACTCTTAAGGACAAGCGAAATATCACTTTGCTATGTTTTCTCTATACTTGAAACAAACGTATAACTTTCAATCCATTGTTATTCATGATCTTCTATTTGTGTTACTTCTCATGATGCAAAGTGATTGCCATGTTTTATTGCTAGAATTAGATCTATCATGCTTGTGTTTAAAGTACTATGATCTCAGCTTACATATGCTTTTACAATATTGATGGTCAAGTTTATGTTGGTAGCATGTCTCCTCGGTAATTATGTGTTTTTATCGTTTACCTACTCGAGGACAAGTAGGAACTAAGCTTGGAGATGTTGATGTCATAAACGTATCCTTAATTTCTGATGTTCCATGTTGTTTTCATGTTATTTCCTACATGTTTGTTATACACTTTATGTCATTTTTATTGATTTCCAGGACTAACCTATTGACAAGATGCCACAGAGCCAGTTCCATGTTTTCTGTTGTTTTTAGTTTCAGGAAAGTTGTTCTTGAAATATTAGCGGAATTGGAAAATTTGAAACCCAAAAGTCTTAGAAATCCCGAAGGTTCCACGGAGTCCCGAAGAGGCCTGGAGGGGGGCCACAGGGGGGCACACCATAGGGCGGCGTGCCCCCTGGCCACGCCGTGGGGTGGTGTGGGCCCCTCGGGCATCCACCGCCATCGCCCTTTCGCCTATATACCCCCCGATACGTGAACCCTAAAAATATCCCACTTTTTCCCGAGAAACACCCGAGGCCACCGTCATCGTCATACCGAGATCAGGAGGGTTCTCGAGCTCTCCCCGGCACCCTGCCGGGAGGGAAATTCATCACCGGAGGGGTCTACACCACCATGCCCTCCTCCGAAGTGATGCGTGAGTAGTTCATCCCTGGACTATGGGTCCATAGCAGTAGCTAGTTGGTTGTCTCCACCACTTTATGCCTCTTGTTTAGATCTCGTGAGCTGCCCTACATGATCGAGATCATCTTTATGTAATGCTACATGTTGTGTTTTGCTGGGATCCGATGAATGTTGAATGTTATGTCTTTTGATTATCAATCTATCATGTTATGTTCATGCATATGTTATTTATGATATTGCATGCTCTCCATTATTAGTAGATGCTCTAGCCAAGTAGATGCTAGTGACTCCAAGAGGGAGTATTTATGCTCGATACTGGGTTCATGCCTCCTTTGCATCTATGCTCGAGTGACAGAAACGTGACGGATGGAGGATGTGTTGTTACCATTAGGGAGAAAACAACGATGTTTACTTGATTTACATTGTTTACATTACACACTTTGCTTACTGCGATTATCTGTTGCTTGCAACTTAATACCCAACATTTGTTCGGATGATATTCGCAAGGCGGATTATTAGACATAGACGAAGTTGGATGACGGTCTATGTATTTTTTTGTAATGCCCGCATCAATCACATAGTAATCTTTATGTCTTGCATATGAATTAGAGTGTAGCCTTCATTTCTATCAATTTCCCAGCTGTAATTCGTTCACCACACATGTTATTTATTTTCTATGGAGAGACACCACTAGTGAACTGTGGACCCGGTCCATTTTCTCATACTGATAATACAACCACTGCTTTCACACTGCTGCTACTGTTTTCATATTGTTCTCATACTGTTTTCCACACCATACGTTTAACCTCTTTGCGTTCAGCAAAACCGGTGAGATTGACAACCTCACTGCTTTGTTGGGGCAAAGTTATTTGATTGTGTTGTGTAGGTTCCACGTTGCTGCTGAACCGGCAGTGTGACCTGCCATCTCAACTGCATCAACCTTCTGAAGTTACTCCTTCCTCCTACTAGTCGATTAAACCTTCATTTCTTTTTGAGGGAAAACTGCCGTTGTGCTCATCATACCTTCCTCTTGGGGTCTACCAACGAGTGCAAGATCTGCACCATCAGCTGCCAACATCAGCTGCCAACAACCTTCAGAAGTGATTTTTTTCTTCTACTGGTCGATTAAACCTTGGTTTCTTTCTGAGGGAAAACTTGCTGTTGTGCTCTTCATACCTTCCTCTTGGGGTCTCCCAACGAGCGTACATCTACGCGCATCAACTAGATATAATAATTTCAGGAGAAACAATACCGTAAGCATGTTTCAATCAATAATATTTTGGGACATTGCATGTTATACTTAGAATGGAAATTATGCTCTCCTAATTGGTGCATTAAGTAGGAAGATGGAGATTCAACCTATATATAAAAGAAGGGACCTTCACAGAGAGAAGCAGGGTTTACTCATGTGCTAGAGCTTTTCATTTAATGAAACAAAGCACATTGATAATATAATTTTGAAAGAGGTGTAAGCTAATTTCAGTGAATGCTAATAAATGCCTTATTATCTTTCATGCCAAATGGCTTCTAAGAACGTCTCCCATTGAGGGCTGATACCGTTTCTCTTCTCCATTGTTTACACAAGCTATGTTTGAACTGATTTCTCAAGAACAAAGTGTGAGGAGATTAATTGTTATTGTTGTAATTTAACTTTTGTGGGTTGGGCACCCGCTTGACAACTCTTTTTGCAGTATTAAGGACAAGAACATTAATCATGCAAGTCAAGAGTTGAAGCCATCTAACATGAAGAAATAATAAAGCATTTAATACTTCCTCACGAGCTAAAATAGGGACACAAAACATGTTTAATAATTTTGAAAGTCTTAAATGTATCACATGAGAAATTTACTTGGAATTCCTGTGAAATACCATGCATAGGTAGATATGATGGACACATTGGAATAACTTTGGTTTGAGTGAGTTGGATGCACACGTAGATCTCATACTCAATACATATGAAGGCTAGAAAAAGACAGGGAGTGACCAACTAAGAGAGCAATAACGGTCATAATCATACATGCAACAAAACAACATTGAATAAAGCATGCATGTAATATTATTACCCTGAAAAAAAAGATCGCCGAGTCTTGATAGACTTTCTTTATAGTCTTTAACATGTGCGAGCATGTGCCAAATCGATCCACATAAATTCTTTAGAGGGAGATGCCACCATATGATAGCGCGTAATGAACAAAACAACACATGTGACATTCTAATAACACATTTACGCACTCTTAATTGTTTGAGACTAGTCATAAGAAAGCATGAATGACTAAAGCAATATTATACACACAACTATCTATCATGACGAGCTAATATAAGATCATGCAAAGAGTCATATGTACAAAAATGAAGAGAACATTGTTCAGATCAGCTTTCTCATATATTCTAACACTTAGAATTATAACAAAGGTTTTAATAACAATGATTATCTTGTTGAATTTTATGATCATCACACAATACTTCAACAATTCTCTTTGCACATTGTACATTCAATGCTCGGAGTATTTTAATCATTTGTCCTTACAGATTTGCTTTGTATTTATCAAAAGATCAAATCTGGTGAATTCACACAAACCAACATGATCAAAATATGTAGTCGTTTCAGAAACAATACCACTGTCAAACTTTGTATAATTTCAACATATAGAGACATATAGACATTCGTTGATCCATCTTCAAGATCATAAGAATAAAATGTTTGCAAAACGAAATGTGACCATAAGCAGAACAACTCTTATTCATCCATGAATAACTATCTTGCAAAACACAAGATATCCTTATTAGAAATCACTCTCATATCTATTACAAAAATTATTCAAATCCACTAATCATAAATGTAACATCTCTGATTTTTGGAAAGTTCAAAAAATCAAAAAAAATTAAAACTTTTTGTTTTCCACTAATGCAAGCCATCAAAAACCAAATAAAACTTAAATACAAAGGAAACATTACTTGATCAATCAAATGATAGTGGAAATCGATAATCCAAATGCCCATGTTTTCTAAAACCCTAAATCCTCAAAATAAATAATTATGCAAAGAATTTATTTCCTAATTGCAAATCCTGAAGAATACAAAAGGTTTTCTTAACTATAGGTTTTCCAAATGGTTTCGAATTCAAATTACTAGGAATATCTACCTTGCCAGCATTTAGATATTTAAAACTATTTTAAAAGCCCAAAATCAATCATAAGTATTTTCTTTTGCTATATCAAGAATTGAGTAATGTTGAAATTTGGAATTTACATAGAAAATAATATTTTCATTTCGGAAAACCTCAAATCTTATTAAACCAATTATTCAATTATTTATTTTTGAAAATAATTACAAGTGACTATTAGTCAATTATTTAAATTTTGAAAGTGTAATACTTTAAACGTGTTTAAGACAACACATAAATGTTTTCTTTTGCAAGATACGGATTTTACAAAACTATAGAATTTTGTTTGAGGTTAGTTCGACTCATATTTTAAAAGTAATGATATAATTGTTAAAAACAGAAAAGGAAAAGAGAACACAAAAAAAGAGAAGCAAATAGCAGGCCCAGCCCGTTTTCCTCTCTCTCACCCTCTCTCTCTCCCGCACGGTGCAGCAACAAGCTCGCTAGAAGCCCACTTCCTATCTACCGCTCGCGTGCGCGCCAAGGCCCAGCAAGCAGCCAGCCCCTCCCTTTCTGCCACTGCGAGGCGGGCCCGTGATGACGTCAGGCGAGACGTCAGCACATCTCCATCCTCCCGAGCAAGAACAGAGTCCGTCTCGGGGACGAATCCGTCGGGCTGATTTTCTTGCGACCCAAGCCACGAAACCTAGCCCCGATCCTTCCCTTATAAAGCCTGAGACCCCTCTCTGTTTCCCCTTTTCCTACACTCGAGATTGCGCCTCCAGGCCGGTGGAATTCCTCGCCGGAATCGAAACCCTAGCTGCCACCTCCAGATACTTTTCCGGCGACAGAACAGGTCCCGCCGCCCAAATCCGTGCCCCCTCTACTCCCCTTGCACGTGCGCGTCTCCCTGACCCCTTCTCTCGTTTTTCTTCGCAGCAGAACGGCCACGCCGTGCACGTCCGTAGCTCACCGACGCCGCCGGAGTTCCGTCTGCACCGAGCCATCGTCCCAGGAAGCGAGCCACGACGTCACCACCACCATCGCCTCCGCCTTGTTACGCCGCGCCTTCCTAACGTCTCCCCGAGGCCAGAGAGCCCCTGCAGCATCATCTCCGGCAATCCTCGCCGCAGAACCGCCGCACCACCATCGCCGACGAGATCTCATCTCGGTGAGCACCTCCTCCTCCCTCAGCCATTCGATCTAAATCCTAGGGCTTAGATTAGAAAGTCGAATCAAAGCGGTACGTTACATCTCGCGCATTCGTTCTAACTTAGATCTAACGGTCGCGAGCCCCGGTCCGCGCGGAAGCGGTATCAACCAATCGCATCCCTCCTTTCAATATCCCTCGGATCGCACTATTATTCTTTTAACAGAGAAGCCCCTGTAAATTTGCAGAAAAGCCCCTCGACTTAGATTTGCAATAAATTTTGAACCACAAATCCAAATTTGATGATTTTGTACTTTTTGAAATCAGGACAATGTGTAGAATTTATTAAAATTATGAAAACTGAATTTTGATATGTGCACACACTTGTTATTGCTGAATCTATGTAAATCTTGTTTTGTTGATAACTTTTAATCTATAAATTCAATTTGAGCAAACTTGAACTTTTTTAGAAGCACTGAACATGTAGAATAATTTAGTACTGCCTAATTTTAAATTTGACCATTTTAAATATATTAAAATGCAGATATGCTTTTTTGGTCATTTTTGGCATATTTTAAATTCTATAAATTCAAATTTTGTAAATAAAATATTTTTGTAAACCCTAGGCCGTGTACTAACAGTCCCCAATGACCAAAATCATATTAGGCTAAGTGTAAAAATGTTGCCTTGGAGTTTTATGCTCTTTTACTATTATGATTTAACTAATTTCAATAAAGGTTTTTAATATATTTCTCCTTAGCAAAATTTCTCTAAGTGCTAATTCTTGACAAGAGACACCAAATACTAAGCCCTTAGGAACTTTGAAATATTTCTAAGTTAAGTTAAGCCAGTTGGCATCTTGGTGAAAAAACATTAAGACCATTAAGTCTGGTTTGGTGAAGACAATGAAGTGAAAAAAGGTGCCCCTCTTCATCCTTGGAGTCAAGCTGAAGAAACTACATGAAGAACCATGAAGGACTTAGTCATCTCAAGAATTTCAGCATGAAGCTAGAAGGCCAAAGAAGTACTTAGCCAAGAAGACAAACTTTAGAAGCATTTCCAAGAAGGAGCACTTAGAAGAAAACAAGAGGAACTACAAGAAGACTAACCTCCCTTTTTCTCTAAGTCCTTCTCCCTTTCTCCTTTCTTTTTCCCTCCCTTAGACTTTGTGGTGGCTAAGTTAGATAAATAGCATCCCCTAGTTTTATTTTTCTAAAATCATCAAGTCCTACAAGAAGCAATGGAGGCATCACACAGAAGAAGGAAGCTACAAAGGAGCCTGAAGATTTTCAAGGCCAGTGAGGTGAAGACTTAGAATTGTTTTCCCAATACTTAGAATTTATTTTCAAGATGATTAGTGTTTTGTCCAAGACTTAGAATTTATTTTCCAAAATTAGATGAGAGTTTTGACCAAGACTTCAATAAGGATCCCTTTCATCAAGAAGAACAATTTCAACAAGGAGCCAACTCCAGAAGAATAATCTCCCAAATGAAGAAGAAGAGAAGATTTTACAAGTCCTTTCTTAAGGAACTCTAACAATACCTACTACCTCTCTTATTCAATATGACTAAGTCTCTAATAGCTAGATAGGTGCTTCACATGATTTATTCTACTCAACAAGGACTTAGACTTCAGAAGAAACTCAAGGAGGCAAAACAATAGCTAGAAGAAACTCAAGACAGAAATATAGTAGCCTAACACCTTCGTGTGATCTTATTGATCAAAGACCAACCATTTTTCACAAATGGAAAAACACTAACAAAAATTTCTTGGTCCTCTTTATGTATTGAAATAACAAGTTTTTCTTTTGCATATTAGAGTAAAGATGTTGATCCTTAGTGAAACTTTTGTTCAATAAGTTTGGACTATTCAAGACAAAATCCTTAGACATTTGCTATACACTAAACCCAAACAAAACAATTCTTTTGTAGAATAATTTGTTGTGTTAAGTTTGTTGATTGTTATACTTTTGCTGGTGATTGTTTGTTTATTGTTGTTTACTTGTGTTGTTTAGATTTTACGGAGAGAACGCTCCATTTTGTGAAGAGAAGGTGATTGTTCTTCACCAACTTCAAAGGCAAGTAACACACCATCAAATCCCCCATATTTTTACTATGCATTACTAGTGTTTTTGAGTAGTATGCATGATAGGGAATTTTTACTAAGTTATTATTATGCTATGCAAAATCCCAAGTAGTGTGCAGCAATCGCTTAGACTTTATTATGGAGACTTAGTACTTATTAGATGCTTAGCCTTGCTACAAATTTGTTTTACTCAATGTTGTGGAAAAATTCTAAGTATAACATTCAATGAAACACCTGGGTGGAACTGGTGATTGCAAGGTTTATGTTGAGTGGCTCCTTGGGGCCATGTCTATGGTGTTTTTCACCTAAGGAGTGCACTTGTGGTTTGCCACCCAGGAACAAAGAGATTTATAAGTCCCTCTAAGTTTAGTAGCTTCCCGTGCAGCCCTTTGACATATCGACTCTGTCTTGATCAACTAAGTTGTGAGAGTTCAGCCCATGCTTGACATGAAGATATAGCATAATCATAGGTGGAGCGGGTCTTGCTGGTTGGGTTGGATTCTTGCTTCTGAAAGATCTCGTCTCAATTCTCTCATTTCCATGATGCACTCCGCGTGTATAGGATGTTTGGGGTAATTGAAGACAAAGGGTGAAAGTGCACAACCTCTGCAGAGTAGAAACTATGATCATAGCCATGTTCCCGGTAATGGACGACTTCGAGCAGCTGGACAAGGATGGATAGAAGGATCTCCTCGTCTTTTCTGAATGAATTAAAACATGGTAGAAACCTTTTTCCTAGAGCACATGGTGTGTCTACCCCTCTGTGCTACCTTTTCAAACTCATGGTGTGTCTACCCATGATGATTTTCAAACTACATGGTGTGTCTACCCATGTTGGTTTTCAAAGATTTTTCAATGATTTATCAAATATAGGACAAAACTGGCTTTATGCAAACTTAGCCAAAACTCTACCAAGCCAGATATGCATGTAGTTTAGACTTGCCATTTTATATCCACCATAGTGTTACTTGCCAATACATTAAATTGTATTGACTCCCTTGTGGCTGCATATTCCATATTGTAGATGAATTCTGAAGACGAGTGAGGTTTCGTTCAGGATCTCGAGTCTATCGCCAACATGTTTTGCCTGTGGCACATGAAGAAGATGAGGCTCAATGTTCTACTAAATTTTCCGCGGTAATTTTAGTTCCTGCTAGTCTTCTGAGACTATGCAAGTTGTAAAGTTATTTTGTAAAGACTGGATCATGCGATGTAATAGATTTTGATGCAATTGCATGGTATTTCATTTTGAACTGTGGTGCTAGCAATTGATCTAGGGACTAGCACAATAACACAGAGTTCTAGCATTATTTAAATGTGGGAACGCTACAATAAATGCTAACTGTAGAGGTGATGGGCCATCCAATGTCTTGCCATCACATGTATCAACTTGCCTCATCCACCGACATCTCAACAAGAGCTCATGTTTTCATAAAACATAACAAGTATCAAATACTTGAAATTGCAATAGGTGTCCGGAGAAACATTTATAATAATAATAAGTATATCAAATATACCTTCTGAATTGATGGTTTCCCCCGCTATGGGCTTCACCTTGACTTCCAGAAGCTGGGTCATAAAATCGCTGAACGACAGTCGATCAACTTGAGCAATATAGATATCCTTGATATCTTTGTAACTTGGCAGGAGAGAACGCAACACCACTTTTATCACAAAGGAATCATCCATCCAGTAATACCATACTTTAGTGAGGCGTTTGTAAACATCAAACATCCTCGTCAGGTGTGTCCCTAGACAAGCATTCTTTCTCATCATAATTGATAGAAGTTCCTCCCAATACTTGTGACGGATCCGCTTGAACTCATCTAAGAACTCGTATCTCAACACTTCCAAAGTGTCATATGGATCCTATTCCTTAAAACGCTCTGCCAACTCAGGCTCCATGATATGAATTAAGAGATTTTTGACTTTTATGAAAGCACTATGCTTGTCATTCTCCTTTTGAGTTGTAGTAGGACTTGGTCTTTCATTTAAATGTTCTTCTAATGTAAGAGTATATTGCACTTTTTGAGATTCCCCATAGTATCTCATACCAATGCTTAAAGTTTGACCCATCAGGTTTAAGACGCGGGTTACGGAAAAGTTGGCTAATCTCGTACTTAACGAGAGGGTATCCCATCTGCAGAAATATTTTGCAAAGAACTAGTAAGACTAAGTTTATAATACTTTGAGTTAAAATTATAAACACTTTATAATTGGCACAACTCCCACTAAGAACAATATCCCTAACACTATTTTAGTGATTACGCGACCCCCTTCCCTCCCCCGATGGCCACGACCATTGTCATAGCTTTAAAGGTAGACACAACATGTCAATTGTATCGTACATACGAATCGCGCTCGACCTTTCGGCCATCTATGTTCCGAGGCCATGTATGTACATGCTAGGATCGCCAATCCAACCTTAATGTATCCGACTGTGCATACATGGCTTACACCCGACGTATGCGAACGCAGAAGAAAGCACCCGATTGTCACAACCACTTTTTCTACTTCAAACTTTCTTGTCGGTGCCACACTAAGAGAGAACGCAATATTGGTATTACATTAAGGATCATCTTATATATAGCTACTGTCGTTATATCTAATATAATATATAAGATGCACACAACACACACAACCAAACATCAAATGAAAATAACAAGTGTGTGTGATATGATATGGTGCTTCATCCCTGCGCTTGATCCATCGAGCACTCTGGCGTGTTCTCCATCCTCCATCGGTACGGCGCCAAGTCCACGACACAAATATGAAGTTGCAGTTAGCACAATAGTAATACAACCTTACCGTTATTACCATATCACATCACTAGCCCACCGCAAAACAAAGTTAGACGCCTCTACTTTATCTTTTGCAAATTTTACGTGGTTGTTAGGGCTCTCGCAGAAGAACCGCTTCTACCTACGAACTTTCAACCACAACACCGATCGTGTAGTTGTTTGTTACATATCCCTTTCGGGCCTCCCATTGTAAATGCCATGCCATCTATTGTAAGAGAAACTGGCAGCCTCATAGCTGCATATGTGGTACAAGCCACATGTCAAGTGCAGTGCCGGTCTCGCGTAAGAGTACACGTAAAGTTGGCTTCGGGTCGCTATCATCAAACAATGCCGATGGCATGAACAAGTACACGCAAGGAGGTAACAACTATAAGATCGATGCCCACACAATCAACATGTGTTCCAATCGTACCAACAGAATTACGCATAAATCGGCTCTGATACCACTGAAAGGTTTCACAACAGAATTTCAAAAAAATTATGAATAGCGAACACCAATACATAGTCAGGATCTATCTATTAGTAAAGCGGTAACAGTTAAAGTGGGGTTCCGGTGAGATACCATTGTACATCGTTATGCGGGGATTACACCCCCGCACATGTGTTGCTGATGAAGACGATGAGGCCGACCTCAAGGTCGTGACAAACTTGACGAGTTGCCGGCAGCCTTCCAGAGCAACGATGAAGTGTAGCGCCCCAAGTGTTGCGTCTCGTAGGTATCGCACAAGTACGGTGTATGATGACGGTTCTCGGTCTCTGACCCAGTAGAGGTTGCAGAAATATATCTCCCAGATCAGAGTTTCCCGAGCACGACGTTGTACCGGAGTAGAGAGAAATCTCCCGCGAGCAGCCCAAACTTTGGGGCCACGGGATGCGGGAGAGAGAGAAATTGGTAGAGAGAGACGACTCTTCGATTTATTAATTGGCTAAATTTCCAATATTTGATTGAATAAAAAGTGCACATGTGCCCTTCTTTATATAGGTGGAGGGGAGGGAGTCCAAATCCTCCCCTACCAATGTGGGACTAAAGGGGAGGGGGGGAGGGTGCGGCCACCCTTGGTAGCCGCATGGCCCCCTTGGCCAGCCCATGTGAGCTTGCATTTTATTTAAATTATATATAATATTTAAATTAATATATAAACTCAGTTAATTCATAATTAATTAATTTATATATAATTAAATATCAAATTATTTTTTCGTGCCTGCGGAACCCATTCCCGACCGTACCGAACTTCTTTGGTGCCCCAGAAATACTTCCGGTATTCCTCTTAATTTCTCCAAAACAATTATGGTGTCTCTTTTCTCTTCCGGAACCATTCCGGTAATTCTCTTTCTCTCTTCGCAACCAATCCGATATTTCTCTACCTAACTCCGATGATTCCGAAACGATCCCTTACGGCTTACGTCGCCCCCTTTAAGTGTGTTACCGTATCGATTCGGGACTACTCTAGACATGACCGAGACACCTCCCTGATCAATGATCAATAGCGGGACCTAGATATCCATAATGACCCCTGTGCATCCATCAAATTAATCATCGTTGAACCTTAACATCGACTCCTATTCATTTCGTTACTCAGATACATGTCTTGTACGAGACTTGATCGTTGACATCTTTATGTCATGTTCAATCTTGTTGCCGACAAGATTCTTAACTCGTTATCATGATCCTTCATCCCCTTTACCTAGTCACACACTGCAAGCTATTGGATGAAGTCTCACCGAGTGGGCCCGAGTACCTCTCCATTACGTGGATGAACGAATCCTACTCTTGACCACACGCCTCAACATATCCCTTTGGAATACCCAAGTACACCTTTATAATCACCTGTCACGGTGTGAAGTTTGATGCACTCAAAGTAACCTTGAACATAGCAATTAAATGAAGTCTCACGGTATGAGGATTAGGGTACTATGTTTCTAAATACTGCCACTTTGAACTTTGTAATACGACCGCATCGCAATACTTATGTATATGAAGGGTATGTTCATCACCTCATTCACCCAATGAAATGACTCCACTATCTATTGACATAAATGTCACATGACCGTGAAACCTACGATCATCAATAACCCAATGGACTAGTTTAACATAGATCCTAACTAGTAACTTTGATTATCGAATAACCTCTGATTGTTTACACCGGAGTCTTCGGCTAAACACCCCGGCACCACAGATGATAGGATTGCTAAGGGATGTGTATTTGGTATTCTACAGTGTAGATGATTTCCCCATACCTTTCATTGAGCAAACCTTAGACAAACTACGGGACCTAGACTTATAGTATAAATAACTAGAACCCTACGACACCGATCTTCAATCTTTTATCTTTATTGAGGGGCTTGCCACCGTCTTGTGCCAATCATTGTATTATCTTTGATATATCTAGAAATACTTAGCACATGGTTAAATGTCACTTATGTTGTTAACAAACACACAAAACTAATTAGGGATATAAATGTAGTTTCACCCCTTTGAGTCATGTTTGGTTGTCTTTGGTGTTTCTGATATTTAGGACTCTCTGATTTTATATTGGATTTTTTGGGGTTCAGAAACATTAAAAAAACAAAAATTGGCACTTGGCTTTTTGTCAATAGGTTAGTCCAGGAAATAAAATGATATAAATTATAGTAAAAACATGTATCAATCATATAAACATAGAATAAAACTACAAAAAAAATTATAGATATGTTGTACACGTATCAGAGAGTTCATGGTAAGTGTCAACACTTTTCATGTACAACAATAATTATAATAGGCAGAGACTATGGAAGGTAAGTGCATATTCTTAGCTCATGTATATTAAAAGGTCGCGCACATGTTTATCAATGTATGTTTTAAGTTTCACATTACTATGTTGTGTGTAAAATGAAAAGTCACATGTATTCTACTCCAGGTGAACTGATGTATGTTAATGCATGTTTTATCATATTAATGTCTTCTTTTTTGCTTGAAATTTTCATGCCAGGGTGTACACCATAGATACAGGCATGCTAGACGTGTCAATTAAGTTGATGGAGGCAAAACCAAAACTAACAGAATAGTGCTAAATAGCAATATTTATTTTTGAAAACCAACCAACAATTTAATGGATGCTCAACAAGAGAAAAAGTTCACATTACAACCAATGTATTGTCCAAAGTCGTCTCCATTTTATTTGCAATTGTTAACTTTAGGTGGCCTTTGGCACCGAAGTGGGTTATGGATTATTCTGATCCTTGAACTAGGTTTTGCACATTTTATTTATTGGAGGACGTTTTTGTCTATTATTTGGCCAAATTTGTTCATAAACTTATTTAAGCTTTAATTAGCGTAAGCTTCCGGCAAATTGATGCTCAAGATAATCCGGTAGCAGATATTATCCGAGTCCCATCGACACCCCATGGTCTTCATTGAACACATAAAAGATCACTACGCGAGCTTACTTGCGAAGCGTATTTCAGACCAGCACCGCGAGGAATAGTTCGTCCAGCTCTAGGATTTTTTCTGTGCCCTCCTCCCCCTTGCTCTCGACCTCCGTCTACTCCGTTCCCCCTCGTCGCGGCTCGCCGGCCACCTCAACCCTGACCCGGAACAGCCGCGCCGCAGCACATCGGCGCCTGTACCCGGTCCGTCCCCGTCGCCCCCAGCCCAGGGAGCGCATGGGGCTACACCGGTGAGTCTTCTTACCAGCACAAGGAGCTGCAGAATCCGGAAGCTGATCCACGAGCCGCGAGGTATCCGCACTCCGGAGCAGCAGCAGCGCGAGGAGGGGTGAAGGATGGACGAGTTCGAGAGCGGGGACAAGGGAGTTGCCGGCCCCGGCCCCGCCCCCGGCGCTGGCGACGATGGCAACTCTGCGCCGCTCCCTGAGACGGTAAGCGTAGGATATCTCTTAGGCTGCCGTTGCCTAGCTTAAATGCTTTGCGGTAATTTTGGTCTCCTTTTAGGGTTCTGTTGCTTGATTAGACGTTGAAAACCTTGGATCGCAAGCCGAATTTGGCAGCCTGTTCTTGTGGGGGATGGTGAGGTAATTTTTTTACATAGGCCTCCCACAGGGGAGCCGGTTTCCATTATCATGGGATAACAGAACGGGGGATGGTGAGGTAATATGCTTGAGGAATACTGAGTAGTTCTAGTGGTTCTGGGTCTACAGTGAATTAGGCTATCGGGGAGAAAAATGGAGTGATGGGCTGCAGAGTATTAACAGTTTATATAGAGATCTTTTCATCCTAAAAGCAACCTATTCTAAACTTAGACTTATCCGCAAAAAAAAAAACTTAGACTAGGATCCCCATATTTCTAAGAAGTTAGAGTTGATTGAAATATCTGAACTAGGATTTCGAGGCATCTAAAAGAGCTGAATTTGGAATTGCTGGACCTAGTTCAGCATGCACTTGCTAGGGCCTAGGGTCACTGGGAACAAGCAGATACAGCTGTCTTTCTGGCATCTTCTCTGCTCGAATTAAGCAATACTTATTATGTAAATGTGGGATAGCATCAATTGGAGTAATGTGGAGTTAATCATAGCTGCTGACTGCTGCTTTGGTGATTAAATTCGAGATGTGAACTTATTTCGACATCTTGGCAATTTTTATGTTTTCTTTTTGTGCGAGGAGCTATTTTTATGTATAGTGATGGGCCTTTTTTGCAGCCGCCTAGTGGCTAGAACTTCCAGTGTGTTGTGACTGTATTGAATTCTGCTTTATTTTTGTCACTGAACTTTGCATAATTATTTCTGTTGCACTGTTATATGAACTGTGGAGTTTTAGCTTGGTTATGCAGTTCAAAGACATGGCAAGAAGTAGCTGTAGGCAATAACCTGTGGAGCTGTAATAATCAACCCTTTTATTTATAATTAAAAATGTGCTGCATACAGTAGGCAACATGCTCCTCAGTTCCTGGTGTGCACAGTCTGTATTCAGCGAATATTGTTCATGTCGATTCTGACGTATGTTCCTCAGTTCCGCTGCCCTGTGCTGTTTGATTTTTTGTGCTCGAGACCACTCATGTGCTGTTTTAAAATTCAATAAGTTAACTTAACATTTTCACTTACCATGGATTGTGGTGTTAGCATTCAAAGCCTACAACATCAACAATTTATGTCGTAGTTCTGCATATACCATAGGTATATTTATAAAAACATAAAACCGACTATATTCCTTGGTCGTTTTTGTATTATTTGGTCTGCAGGTTGCAAGGTGTTCCATAACCTTTGAAAAATTATCACTGCTGTTAATTGCTTTGGAACCTGTCTTCTCTAGGCTCAGTTTGCTGTTTTTGGCCATGTCCAGGGACATCTGGCCATCTAACCCACTGGATTTACCCATGTTTCAACCTTGTCCATTAGCTGTCTATAGTTCTGCAGCCGATATGGTTTCTTATACGCTGTTTTGATGATTTTATCTCATGTTCTGTCCAATTTGCCGAGTCCAGTGTTATCGGTAAATTCTAGCTGCAACTCGAAGTGGGTATTGTGCTGTGCTTTACTGGACTGATTAGTAGTATGCAGGTAGAAGTTATTCTCGTGATTGCAAGAATCTAAAAGAGGTTTTACTTCATCATGTGCAATGTCTAGCCGCGCTCTAGCTGCTAATGGACATACCGAACACGGTTTCAGTGCTCCAGTGATAAATATACCTTTTTTTTAGCAATTACTGTAGGGTTTAGACGCAACAGTTTAGTGATAAATATACCTTTTATGCATCTCCATTCCATTTTACATCATGTTATCATGAGGAGACAGGGCTGGTCCATACATATTGGGGCCGTAGGGCAAAATAACAACTTGAGACTCTCAAAATGACTTTATATTCCTATCGCGAAGTAGCCATTCACTGTAGCGACAAGAAGTGTAAAAAATCGCATGAAAAATAACCATTGAATATGACATAACGATGAACAAGTCGATGTTCCGTAACCTTCAAAAAAGACATAGCAAAACACAAGCTACTCATTTCTAGCGGTCAAATCGAATAAGCTTATGAACTTCGCACCCATTTTTTTTATTAGCGGCATATCCATAGACCTCATCTAAATCTCATTTGGGTTTTTCAACATGAAATAAAGCCATAAAGCCAATTGCACATAATTTCCTAACTAGTAGTAGTTCGAAAAAAAGGTGTATTACTCCTTTTGGAAATATTTTAATTCTTTTGAGATTCCATCTGCGCATATCTATTATTTTCTATCTTCGGTGCACTTTTTATAAGAAATGCCACCACAAAAAAATACAGAATTATACACGATGTACATGCTCAAGGCAAGGGACGAAAGCACTTGGATATGGATGGTTGGATCAGAACCAACAAGAAGAATCCACACAAACTCCACCCTATAAAGTACGAATAATGTCCGAAAGACATAGGAGACACATCACCTTGAAAAGATAAATGCAGATCTTAAAGCTTGAAACGTAAAAACTTGGTACCGTTAGGAGATTATGATTCTTGTATCACCATGGATTGACTAACCTCCTCCTATTCTCTTGAGTGTTTTGGCCTTTTGACCTTCTCTCAAATCTAACCAATAGCTCTCGATTGGAGGAGAAATAATTTTGAATCGGCGGAATAGCGCCGTTTTCCTCCATTAATGGCGGGCGTGACCTTGGGAAGATAGAGGAGCGC
This sequence comes from Alopecurus myosuroides, assembly GCA_028641055.1. Taxonomy (NCBI): domain Eukaryota; kingdom Viridiplantae; phylum Streptophyta; class Magnoliopsida; order Poales; family Poaceae; genus Alopecurus; species Alopecurus myosuroides. The sequence goes on from CM054058.1 coordinate 420,553,571, forward strand.
CAGTGATGTTGTTTGGGGAGGCGGAGAGGACGATTGGTTCGTTCCATTGTGCATGGACATCGTGGTTGTGGGCTGTGTCCTCCTAACATGGGCCTGTTTTTTTTAAGTGCATCAATTTAAGCCTAGAGGTACGCTAGCTCTAGTATATGAGCAGTAAACAGGCTGGGCCCCTGCTGCTGGGAGGCCCAGGGTCCCCGTTTGCCTGGGCTATGGACCGGGCCCTGTGAGGGGAGCTGTCTTTTGATCAGGAAATAGCGTGCACTGCTGCATATGCTATGTTTGTGGCTGCATGATAACCATCTTCTATTTATTTATTTATTTATTTATTTATTGATGAATCATGATAATGACTTCGTGCTTGGAACAGGTGCAAATTGGGAATTCGCCAACCTATAAGCTTGGAAGGAAGCTTGGAAAGGGAGGATTTGGACAAGTATTTGTTGGCCGGCGTGTTTCCTCTCCTAGTCATGGTGACAGGAATGCTGGTGCAAATGCTCTGGAGGTCACTATATCTGTTTAAGGTTCAATATATTGCTAGAACTGAGACCATCATGGTACTAATGCTTCTTTATCTGTCAGGTTGCACTAAAATTTGAACATAGAACCAGCAAAGGTTGCAATTATGGAGCTCCATCTGAGTGGCAAGTTTACAAGTGAGTAGTTCAATTATTTGTTCTTGCTTATCTGTTGCATTTTGTTGGCAGGTTATTTTTTGGATATCTTTTACCTCTTCTTCTTATGTTAAACCTCACTCTGGCAGCACTCTTAGTGGAAATCATGGTGTTCCACGGGTACACTACAAAGGAAAGCAGGGCGAGTTTTACATCATGGTAATGGATCACACACTCGATTTTTTCTATATATAGTTGAAAACATCAACTTGTCAATTTTACATGTTGATATGGGGCCCTGTTTGGTTGTAGTCCTACAAAGTCTATTATTTCCAAACATGCCCTTAGTCATTGCATAGTAGCTATTTACTTTATATCTTTCCTTCAATAACTATCAACAACTTTGCTTTTAGTCAATCCTACTTGGTGTTTATGCAGGTTATGGATATGTTGGGACCAAGCCTTTGGGATGTTTGGAATAATAATTCCCATTCGTAAGTACCTGCTCAATGTCCATAATTAATTTTGTAGTCCATACGCAACCTTTTCATTGTGACCAGTTGTGGTTTTGATACAGGATGTCCGTTGAGATGGTTGCTTGTATTGCTATAGAAGCCATCTCCATACTTGAAAAGATGCACTCAAAAGGGTAATTTGATGTTCTGTCATTTGGATGGGGTCCCAAGAATGTCTTGCATAGTGCTCGTGAACTTCTAGGTAACAAGATTTGTATATGATAGGTATGTCCATGGTGACGTGAAACCTGAGAACTTTCTGCTTGGTCCGTGTGGTACCCTGGAAGAGAAGAGACTTTTTCTTGTTGACCTTGGACTAGGTAATTCAAAATTAGATCCCACTTTTATTACATCTGTTCAGTATAAAGATTTATGTTGCTTCTGTTAACCCATCATTTTGTACCTAAACAGCTACGAAATGGAAAGGCTCTGGTAATGGGCACGTTGAATACGACCAGAGACCTGATGTATTTAGGTTCGGATGGAAATATATTTATGATGCACTTCATTTTGTTCATTATACGTAGTTGACATGCTCTTGTCATTTTTGTTTGCTCTCTCAAAAACAGGGGGACTGTTCGTTACGCCAGTGTGCATGCTCACTTGGGAAGAACTGGAAGTAGGAGAGATGATCTTGAATCCCTTGCATACACACTTATTTTTCTTCTACGTGGCCGCCTGCCCTGGCAAGGATACCAGGTTAGTCCAGTTTGGTGTTTGAGCATCTTTTGTTCTTATTCCTATTTCTATTCTTATGTTTTTGTTTGTTTGTTAATCAATTCAGGGAGACAACAAAGGCTTTCTTGTCAGCAAGAAAAAGATGGCGACCTCTCCAGAATCTCTCTGTGGCATTTGTCCACAATCTTTTCGACAATTTGTCGAGTATGTCGTGAACTTGAAGTTTGACGAAGAACCCAATTATGCAAAGTGCATCTCTCTTTTTGATGGCATTGTTGGTCCAAATCCAGACATCAGACCGATAAACACTGATGGTGCTCAGAAGGTACATTTTCTCCCAACTGTATGCTTACTTGCATGAACTTTAACGACTCATGTCCATGCCAGTTGGCAAGTAATATGAATCTACCATTGGTGTGGAGAGCTATACTGTCTTACTAGAGACAATATTACTTCCAAAGAATTTTAGTAGATTGTTCATGTTCAGTATATTGGGTAATCTTGTGATTTTGTAAATTGAGTTAACTCAGTTTTGCATCTTCCATTGAAATTTTTTCCCAGCTCAAAATTTGTATACTCCCTCCGTTCACTTTTATAAGCCATTTCAATATTGCCCACATGCATTTTAAAATGAGTGAATCTAGACTCATTTTATACATAGATTCACTCATTTTACTATGTATGTGGTCAAAAGTGAATGGAGGGAGTACTGTAAAAAGTCAAATATTGGATATGCTGTACATGGGACCCCTATATTAATATGTCATGTATTGGAAAAATATAGAAATGTTAAAAGTTCAGCAATGGACCCCATATAGACCACAAGAAGATATTTTGTATTTTTAGTGTATATGGACAATGGTATTCCAGATGTTGTGTATATGTTTTGGAAAAATATTGAACTCGTAAATTTCAGCAACCCCACCTATTTTACAGTTTCTTGGTAGCTTTCTGTGAATCACATCATTTTTCATTAATTTAGTAGTAAGTTAGCTGCCTAATGTTTTATTGGATTGCTACCAGCTTATATATCAGGTTGGTCAGAAGCGAGGCCGCCTCATAGGGGAGGAAGATGATGAACAACCTAAGAAGAAGATTAGAATGGGAATGCCAGCGACGCAGTGGATTAGTGTCTATAGTGCCCGGCGGCCTATGAAGCAGAGGTTTGCTTCGAACAGTTATCTTCTTTATGGTAGTGAAGACTGAGAAACTTCCTGTCTTACTGAATTTACTTTTCAGGTACCACTACAATGTTGCAGATGATAGATTAGTACAGCATATTCTGAAGGGAAATGAAGATGGCTTGTATATAAGTTCAGTTTCCTCTTCCTCAAATCTGTGGGCTTTAATAATGGATGCTGGAACTGGTTTTACTGCTCAAGTATATGAAATTTCTCTCCACTTCCTTCACAAGGTGAGCAATTAGTTCAGACCATCCTACTTCTCAGAATGCATCTTCTCTGTTTATGGTTGGATAGCAATGCTAATAACTTGCTTGTTCTATGTTAGGAATGGATACTGGAGCAGTGGGACAGAAATTACTATATCACCGCCTTGGCTGGTGCGACTAGTGGAAGTTCCTTGGTAATCATGTCAAAAGGTAATCTTAACATTTTAACTTGATGGCTTGACTGTCACTTGCATACTTTGTCCCCAGACCGCAACGATATCACCTGCGGTTAAGTGCCCAGGTCAATCTCAGAAATCAACTCAAAGATACATGTTTTGTAAAATTCCCCCACCTATGTGCCTTTCCCCAAGTTTATGGTGAATAGCCTGAACTAATGTCCCACTGATTATGTGTTGTCCTACAAATTCAAGCTCTTGGCCGTAACAAGCTATATGAGATTGCTGGGAACCATTTGGATACCTTACCTTCTTAGCGTCTTTCCTTTCTGCCCAAAACAATGCTTAATTGAGCTAAGTCGTGCCAATATGGTGTTAGGCACGGAAAGGGCACAGCTGTTTTTAGCTTTCAGCTCGCTGTTTCTTGTGAGAGTTACTAGAAGCTTGCTCTTGGCCGTAACAAGCTATATGAGATTGCTGGGAACCATTTCGAGCGTGTTTCCTTTCTGCCCAAAACAATGCTTAATTGAGCATTTGAGCTAAGTCATGCCAATAGTGTTAGGCACAGAAAGGGCACAGCTGTTTTTAGCTTTCAGCTCGCTATATCTTGTGGGAGTTACTAGAAGCTTTACACATGTTTTCCTTGTACACCATCAAAGTGGAAACACTTGGATCTTAGAATATTGGTTGTTGGTATATCTATGTGAACTGACTTAAAGTATATCTCCAGGAACATCATATGCACAACAATCCTATAAAGTTAGTGATTCATTTCCCTTCAAGTGGATAAACAAAAAGTGGAAGGAGGGCTTCTATGTCACATCCATGGCTACAGCTGGAAGTCGATGGGCAATTGTCATGTCCCGAAATGCTGGTTTCACAGATCAGGTATGCGTATTCTTCATTTTGGTTGCCCACTGCCCACGAGACTCTCATAGTGCCTTGCACTTTAGCAGCAGGCTCACTTTTATTGTTCAAGTGGACCTGGAAATATTTTTTTCTTGAGGGGGGATGTGGAAAACAAATCAGATATTTATGAATATATACCTGAAATGCTGAAGTGGAAATGGCAAACTGATGAAATCATTGTATTTTGCAGGTAGTGGAGCTAGATTTCTTATATCCGAGTGAGGGCATCCATCAGCGTTGGGAAAATGGTTATCGCATCACTGCAACAGCTGCCACATTGGACCAGGCAGCGTTTATCTTGAGCATACCTAGACGAAAGCCTAACGATGAAACACAGGAGACCCTAAGAACATCTGCTTTCCCCAGCCAGCATGTGAAGGTGACTTGGCATTTCCTGCATATTGTGTAAAATCTAAACTCGAGACAAGGGGTGTAATCACCAGCTGATCAATCTGCTTGCAGGAAAAATGGTCCAAAAATCTATACTTAGCATCCATCTGCTATGGAAGGGCGGCGTCATGAGAGGCCCATTTACTTCAGTTGGTTCTTGGCGAGGTCTACTAATATGGACCACCGGTTCCTATGCTAAGCTGGGGGTTGAAGTGCTAACAATACTAATATACTTACCCATAACTAACAAAAGGTAACCGTGACAAACAACTTGGTTATGTTTTGCTAGCTCGACATTTGGTTGTGTAAATTATCCATAGGATAATTTTGTAAGCAAAGATAGCAGTGTAATTGATAAATTGTATGCATATAAAAATTCTAGTCTGTATCTGTGTTGGCTTGGAAGCATTCTGCTAATTTAGCTGTTCCTGTTACTCTGGCTACTTGGAAGGAAAATTTTCAGCATAAAGCATTAATTTACTAATTTTGCATGGTATATCTTGCTCAGAAAAAATTGCAGGAGTGATGCTTAGTTACCATTCGTGTCGGCAGCAGGAAGCGGTGCCTCCTCTTTTGGCCACACAAGTTGTTGCCTCTTATTGCCATGTGAGTTCCTGTAATCATCAGAAATGGCGATCTGATGACTTGGGAGTTCTTACAAGCATTTGAGTTGAACACAAGATGATGTGGGTGGCACCTGAGACGTAGAGAGGACGTACCCAGTAAATAATGTTTGTAATTTTATTTTTTGTCTTGGAGTTCTCTTTTCATTTGAGTTCTTACAAACATTTGAGTTCTTACAAGCATTTGAGTTGAACACAAGATGACACGGTCGCGGTTGAGGTGCCAGTCCTCTGGCAGGTGCATGTCCGACCAAAATCGGACCGAGGCCAGAGGTGAGCAATTCCATAGGGGCTTGCTTTTAGCCCGGCCTGGTCAAATCTATCCTGTCCAGGGCATTTGAGCAGCCCCGTAGGAGATGACCTTAGGGCCTGGAGTTGGAGCACCGAGGCTCCGTTTGTTTCTCAGGTATTAGCTGGGATTAGTGGGGTTTATCCCCTAGGGGATTGGGTGAATCCCCTCCCTTCGTCTAGGAGATAAACCTCACTAATACCCAAAATCAGAACGCAGCTAATACGAAGGGAGATGGAGAGAATCAGCTTGGAAACCCAGCAGCCGAATATGTTGCTACTAGCAACACCGTCGCTCTTTATTAAGAAAAAAGATAGTCCAGTGCTTCGTGCTGGTGCGCCGAGTCCAACGACAGATGTCGTTCCTGCGTGATCCGATTGTGTTTGGTTTTTTTTTGCGTTTGTGCTGGCTAGCTTTGACCTGGACCTGTCCACGCACACCGGCCAGTCACCGGATCATCATCTGGCAATTGCGAGATCGATCGGAAACTGGCAGGCAAGCAAGCAGCTCCGTTACCAAGACAACAGCAGCCACGTCTCTATACATATCCTCTCCCGAAAACACGAGACAAAACCAGACGCGAGTAAGTTCCGGCTGGTTTCCGGTCCAGCCTGGAGAGCTCTTTGTTGGAATTTATGTTGTGCCTCACTTAGCCAGCCCACCTAAGCCAAAATAAATCCTTAAATCCTGAAATTGTCATGACCCATTCATGAATAATACAAGTGGGGAGTGAGACTAAAGTTTAGTCCCACATTGCAAGTTTGGAGAGAGTGGAACCACCACCTTATAAGGTGAGTCATTCTAACTCATGTATGAGTTGGCAAGACAAGAGGAGAGGTGTGCTACACGCGCGCTCCTTCTCCGCCGCCCGTCTCGCCAAGTCACGCCGCGCCGCGGGTTGCTGGAATGAGCCGAGAGCGTTTATTTCGTCGGTTGGGAAAATTTAATGAGTCATTAACTTAGTAATTAACGGACGCGTTAATTCCAAAACCGTTTTCCGTTTCCTTACCGACTTAGACATGGAGTTACGCGGTAAACCAGCCGCCATTTCGTCATATGGTTTCGCACCACCGTTCCAAAAGCATTGCACCGCCAATCAAGTCTTCTCCATCCCTCCTTCCGGCGTGCACCGCGAGAAGGGACAACAGGCCTCCGGAACCCGCCTCTTGTGATCCTGTACGGGAGAGGGGCGATCAGGTTTTTGGGGAGCGCACTCGTGCGACTGCTGACGGCGACTACTTCCCCAACGAAGATTTCTTCCTAGACCTCGGCAGCCTCTTCATCGACGACATGGACGACAACAACGGCGGTGCCGCTACCGCTGCATCGTACGTATCTCTCTCTCATCTGTATGAGATACAACTTCAATTCTTTTGCCTACTGTTTGCTATCGATTGGATCGGTGTTAATACAGCATTATATTTCGATATTTGCATGCTTAGTATAATTGCTACTCTCATGATTTACTTCATGTTATTTGAGATTAAATCATGTGCTAAATTGCTAATATATTCAACAATCCAAAAACCTGATTATAGGTAATTTCTTGCACTGCACCGTCTGTCATTGCGGCGACAAGGCCAATCCCTTTCAAGGGTGTGGACTATAAGAGGTGGCGCACGAGAGCAGTGCTATGGTTTCAAACCTTGTGCTGCTATGCGGCCACCAAGGGCAAGCCTGAGGGCGATCTCAATCCAGCACAGCTGGAAGCCTTTGAGAATATGGATACTATGTTTAAAAGTGCCCTCCTCGGTATTATCGATGATTCCATCGTGGATCTGTATATGTCGTTTGATAACGGCAAGGATATGTGGGCTGCACTCGAGGCCAAATTTGGGGCCTCGGATGCTGGCAGCGAGCTGTATGTCATGGAGCAATTCTATGACTACATGATGACTGATGAACGCTCTGTTGTTCAACAGGCTCATGAGATACAGTCACTCGCTAAAGAATTTGAGCAGTTTAAGTGTATGTTGCCGGACAAATTTGTGGCCGGAGGCATTATTGCCAAGCTTCCATCTTCATGGAGCTCCTTTGCTACTTCTCTGAAACACAAGAGACAGGAGTTCTCCGTCTCGGACCTCATCGGATCTCTTTATGTGGAAGAGAAGGCGAGAGCAAAGGATACACGTGCTCGGGTTGCTGAAGTAGGTTCTTCTGCCCATGTGGTACAGAAGAAACACTACCCACCCAACAAGTCTAAATATAATAAGAAGAAATCTGAGGTTAAAGGCAAACCCGATGGCAAGTTTAAGCCGTCGCACTCTACCAACTTCAAGAAGAGAAATGGGTCATGTCACGTTTGCGGTGACCTAACTCACTGGGCTCCAAAATGCCATAGACGTTATGAGTTGCAGCAGCAGGAGAACAGCGGCAAGACCGCTAATATTGTCATGGCTGACACTGAGATGAAGGATCTGGGTACGGTATAGTTCCCACTATTCTTTCAGTTTGTCATTCACCTGAATGGTTAATTGACACAGGTGCCAATGTACATGTTTGTGCTGATGCTTCAATGTTCTCTTCTTATCAGGTCACAGGGACTTCCCCCGTGCTGATGGGGAACGGGTCACATGCTACTGTTCATGGTGTTGGTACGGTCGATCTGAAGTTTACTTCGGGGAAGGTCGTGCGACTGAAGAACGTTCATCATGTGCCCTCCATCAATAAAAATCTCGTCAGCGGCTCACGTTTATGTCGAGATGGTTTTAAGTTGGTTTTTGAGTCTAATAAAGTTGTAATTTTCAAGTATGGACAATTTATTGGTAAAGGCTATGAGTGTGGAGGCTTGTTCCTCTTATCCTTGTCAGATATTTGCACCAAAGTTATTAATAATGTTTGCCTCGATAATGATTGTGACGTTTGGCATTCACGACTTTGTCATATTAATTTTGGTTGCATGACGCGGTTAGCAAATATGAGTTTAATTCCGAAATTTAGTACTATTAAAGGTTCCAAATGTCAGGTGTGTGTTCAAGCTAAGCAACCTCGCAAATCTCATAAGACTGCGGAGGCAAGAGACTTGGCACCACTAGAACTTATACATTCTGATCTTTGTGAGATGAATGGTGTATTGACAAAAGGTGGAAAGAAATATTCCATGACACTTATTGATGGCTCCACTAGATACTGTTATGTGTATCTTCTGAAATCTAAAGATTAAGCTTTAACTTATTTCAAGAACTATAAGGCCGAAGCTGAGAACCAACTTGATCGTAAAATTAAACGGCTTAGGTCTGATTGTGGTGGAGAGTATTTTTCCAACGAGTTTAATTCTTTTTGTGCGGAACACGGTATTATTCACGAGAGGACGACTCACTACTCACCTCAGTCAAATGGGGTGGCTGAAAGAAAGAACCGAACGATGTCTGATTTGGTTAACGCCATGTTACATAATTCGGGTCTCTCCAAGGCATGGTGGGGGGAGGCGCTAATGACTGCGTGTCATGTCCTAAACCGAGTTCCCACAAAGAATAAAACCATCACTCCATTTGAGGAATGGGAAAGGAAAAGGTTGAAACTCTCCTACCTACGTACTTGGGGTTGTTTGGCGAAAGTCAATATACCAATTCCCAAGAAGCGCAAGCTTGGACCAAAAACTGTTGATTGTGTTCTTCTGGGCTATGCTTTTAATAGCATTGGTTATAGATTCTTGGTAGTAAAATCTGAGGTATCCGACATGCATGTTGGTACGATTATGGAGTCGAATGATGCGACTTTCTTTGAGAACATATTTCCTATGAAGGATATGTCTAGCTCATCAAATCAGGAGAAACCTGTTTCATCTAGTCAGGAATTAGCTGAGATTCCTGAATCCACCATTCCGATAGAACACGGTGAGAATCCCGAGGAGGTTGACAATGAACTTCCCTGTAAGGAGCAAGAGACAGAGGACTGCAAAGTCCTTTGGTAATGATTTCATTGTGTACCTCGTGGATGACACACCCAGGACTATTTCAGAAGCCTATGCGTCTCTTGATGCTGACTACTGGAAGAGGCTGTTCGTTGCGAGATGGATTCCATCTTGGCTAACGGAACCTGGGAAATCTCTGATCGTCCTTATGGGTGTAAACCTGTAGGATGTAAGTGGGTGATGAAGGGATGGACCTTGGACCCTGCGCGTAAGGATACCCCGGTCCTAGGCCCAAGGATAAAGCCCAAGAAGGGAAGCCCTTGGAGTATTCTGGAAGACCCACTTGAAGCCCACCCGCAATGCCTTGCGGGTTAAGATAGGGAACTTGTAACCGACATAGGGTTACAGTTCGAATCCTCCCCGGGTAGGGTTTGAGACCTGGCCATCTATATAAGGCCAGGAGAACCACCGGAGGAGGACCAAGCAATACCGCACCACCAAAGCCTTGAGTTCGAGATCGTACTCTCGACTTGAGCAACCACCATTGTAACCGATCTATTCGATAATACAGATCGACAGAGGCAGGAGTAAGGGTTTTACCTCTACGAGGGCCCCGAACCTGGGTAAATCGTGCCCCCTGTCTAGCCGACGATCGTCACCAGCGCTCATGGGTTCTCCTATTTGAAACCCTATAGGTTCACCTAAGGGAATTGCCGATACGCAGATTCGACAATTGGCGCCGTCTCTGGGAACAGCAGGCGCTGGATCTTCGGCATCTTCGGCTTCATCATCCAACTCACGTTGGAGACCTTCGACTTCGGCTCCGACCAATCCTATCCGGATCGGATCTGTCGTGGTCACCCCTCACTCGCTAGAATCACGCCCGGTATTCAGCGATCTGGAAAAGAGTGTCACCTTGACGTTCGGAAGCTTGAAGTTCTACACCAACAAGGACGAAATCCTCCACTTCCCTGAATAATCAGGATCAGAGTCAGGAGCCGTCGACTCGCGACCCTACCTAGAGAAAAGCGGCGAGTCCATCCGCTTCAACTCCAGCAACTTCCATACCCTCTCGACAGAGGAATCCTCTCGGGTCAAGAAAGCTCTTCAAAACACGCCTAGGACTCACGGGCCACGACTGGCTCAAGTCTGCATGGCAGGATCGGAACAACCACCCCCAGAAACAGAACACAGCGCAGCAGAACGCGCTGAGATCGGCGTCTCGCGGGACGCTTGGGATCGAGCCAAAGAAGCCATGCGAACAAGCAAGCCGTCTGTGGCTGGAGCGCCACACGAAGATATGGTCGCCTACCACTATCATCTAGTGAGAGCGGCCACAACTATCAAAGAAGCTCGGATAGACCTAGCCCATCGGAAGAGATTGGCAGATGAATCAAGTCAACACCGTGCCGAGCTGTCCCTAACACCTTCGGTCGGAACTCGACCCGCAAGGAAGGGATACCCATCGAGAACGGCATCCATGGACGCCGAGTCTCTGGGCGGGATCAGCAGGTCACTCGGACCTTCCCTTATGCAGGTTGACGAGGACGGAAACGTCTACCCGCAAACTCCTGCTGCCGCAGTCCTGGCCGCAGCAACCTACATGCAGATGAACCAGCCAGGGGAGAACGATCCTCGAGCGGAGCAGTACAAACAGGTTCGAAAAGGATTGGGCATGGCGGCTGATGTCTAGGTTGAGACTCCAAGTGCAGAGTGTGTAGCTAGTGGCAAGCCTTCTTCCCCACGAGGGTGACTCGAGGGTTTATATCGAACTCTTGGGGAGCCAGTATTTCAGCAGTTGTCTTCCAAGCTTCCTCCAGGATCATGCAAACAAGTAGAGAATTTTGTGCCCTCAACCTCACCAAGTGGTTGTCAAGCACAAGGTGTGAGACTTCTAAATTGCAATGCAAAACTGAAAGTAAATGTGCAATAATTAAATCTACTACTAAATGCAAATGAGAAAATAAATATGCAGTGGATTGTTTTTGTATTTTTGTGATGCAAGTGGTGATGGAGATAATGTAAATTCGAATTGGAGATGCAATTAAAGTAAAGTGCAAGTAAAGTAAACTGCAGCAAAGTAACTAGAGTGTTTTCTTATATTTAAAATAGGATCGGGGTTCATGGTTTCACACTTGCATTCTCTCAAATAAAGTGATAGACGGTGGACATAAAGAATTACATGTGAGATTAAAATAACATGTTTAACATTGAGTACTTTCATATGGGCATCACGTCCTAGCATAGAGATCTCTACGGTCATATTGATCCCTCTTATACTCCACCAAGATGCGAAATAAATCATAACACCTCGATAATTAAGGAAAAACCAGAGTATAGCTTTAAGCAATGTGACATGAAGTTGAAGTAAGAACTTGCTAGATCTAGTCATGGAGATTGATTAGTGTCACTTCAAATCCCCGGTAACAAGGTACTCCTTTTTATCCCTAGTGAGGTAACTAAGAAAGGTTTAACAAAAACTAAGTGGATCGCTGAACTTCTGTCACTTTCACAGCACTAGCCACCCCCTGTTACTCTAACTAATGCACCCATCACCCCACACACGATCTCAAGAACTAGATTGATCAAAGCTAGCAAATAAGAACGGGGTACATAAGATACATCTACTCAAATAACTCAAGAGAAACAATTGCAATCTCAGATTCAATAACTCATAGAAAAGATCCACCACATAGGAATTACAACGGTGCCCGTAATCATGTGAGACAGCTCATACGGATCTAATTAGTGAAGCACATAGAGATATAGATACACGTGCTACTTCCACAAACCCATAGCCCTGGGGTGGACTACTCCCTCTTCATGGAGATGTCGATGGAGATGACGTTGGAGGGGTAGGAGATCACACCGGCGGCGCCCCGCCGGAGTTTTCTCCCTCCAATCTGGAACTTCTGGTCTCTGTTTTGGTGTTTCAGGCGGCGCTCTCCTCCGTAAGGGTACGGGGGACCCTTTTTATAGTCGGTTTTAGGTCAAGACGGAGTCGGTAAGTCGAAGATGGAAGGAATTGGGGCCACAGGGGCCAAAAGGGGGCCTCTCACGCGGCCAAGGAATCTAGCCGCATGGAGGGTTCTCTTTTGGGCCTCCTTGCCCAATTCTCGTGGATCCTTCGCCCGCAAGTCTTCTCCTTCCAAGAAAATGACCCCCGCAGATTTTCAGGTGATTTCGCGGAAGTTTGCCCCCTGAAACGTCAAAAATATAGAAAACAGGGTTTCCGACAGGCAGGGTTAATTCCATAAAAGTTGGGGGACTTTGTAATTTAACCCCAAAATACTATAAAACATTGAATTATACCCTTATATGATGCAATATGTAATAGAAAACCATGTGAAAATATGCAAAATTCATCTATGCATTTTACATGCATCAACATCCCCAAGCTTAACCCATGCTCGTCCTCGAGTATGAAGGTGATAAAACTAAGATGGGTTTTGCATACTGAAACAATCATGGGATATCAAGGAGGATTATTCATGCTACATATAATCAAATGATTAATACTAGAAATGAGTAGCAATATACAATTCATGTTGTAAGAAGTATCAAATATGCAAGCAAAGATGCTTCATGAAAGTTCACAAAGTGTATAATGAAATAAAAGCACTATGGACCAAATGCATACACAAAATGAAAAATAAAATCCTATATTGGTCAAAGAATAGCAGAATGGAGAATAGAAAATATGGTGTACACTTTGGAGAAAATTGAGTGGAGGTAAAACATGATCAGGTCTTATTTAGCCTCTAAATTATTCAACTAAAATTACTAATTGAAATGTGGTATCCATTGATCTAGGACTCTCATTGCCCCTTTATCACTAGCATCTTAAAATTGTGAGTATTGAAGTAATGAGAATGACAAGGTGGTTGAAAGCCTCATGCCCCGTGAGTGTGAAAACCTACTCCATGATTACTCAACTTAAAATTGCTAATAAGCTTTGTACAATCATAATAAGTATTAATAACATCATAGAGAACCGCAAAGAGGTACCTCTTGCCCCATGACATGGAAACAAGCCCATGTTACAATGACAAGATGAACAAACGGAGTAGACTCATCATCATTTTTATTTTCATTCACTATTATGCATAGCTTCTTATTTTATTATAGGATGTGTTGTAGAGTCACTCAAGCTGTAAGTAAATTTCCACCATGATAAAGCATGGCTAGGGTTAGCGGCCCAATGCGTTTCTCTAGTCATATAGATACTTACTCATCAAAACTTACTATTCTTCTATTTCATTTCGGCATGGCAGGAGTCCAAAAACAAAAGTACATGATATCAACCAAATGTAAATTTTTTGTGCAATGTTGAAAGCTTTCCGGTGATACACGTTTATAGCTAGCTCCCAACCACACACTTGTCAAACGCAAAACTTGTGGCTCCCATTATTGGGTCATATTTATTAGATGCATAAAAAGTAAAGTGTGCCTTCAAAAGTTCGTGAGAGTCCTATCCCAAGTTCAACCCATGACAATTAATAAAGTGAATATCTTAATTTAGAACATAAATAACACAATAACATGGTGAACATACTCGGAATAGCAATGAAGCTAATGGGAAGATATGGTGGACTCACTGGAAATACTTGGCTAAGGAGTGTTGGAAACAAGTTTTTACTTGTTGGAATTTTTAAATTTTTGGGCTAGCAAAAGGGAGATAGTTGACCGGCTACTATGAATGTATATGTCCATAGAACTACTTATTTCATGACAAACTAAATAAACCAGCAATTAATATCAAGGACATGATTAAGAGATAGCTCAAGACAACATTATTGCAAATTTCTACACATAAAAATGCTATAAATCATGCAAACATATGTAGCTTTTCAAATCAACCATGGCGTCCCTATTACAAGTCATAATACTAGCATCCAATACATTCCAACCCCAAACTCCAGTAGCTCAATCTCATATAAAATGATGGTGGTGGTCTTATCAAAACAAAAATAAAAACAAAAACTAGACGCTTCAAGTCTCTACGATAAATGCTTTGCTTAGAAAAACAGAAAGTAGACATGTGCTAACCAAAAGAGTGTAGCTCCAGTGGGGTGTTCATAAGATCCCCAAGCTTATGGTTTTCACCATTCTTGGATGTCTTGAGGCGCAGCTCCTCTATTCCCTGTGAAAAAAACTTCACAAAACATATTTCTCCCATTTTTTTTCTGTGGGGTGAGATTAGTAAGGACAAACAAATCACATGCTTGCTGTGCAAAATTCCAAATCAAATTCTCCAATAGATAGACAATAAGGTTCATTATGTTGTATGTTCACTCTCTTGTTTGAAAGAATCATGGAAATTCGATTCCCAAGCCCAAAGAGTGCATAAAACAAAAGAAGGCAGAATCTGTCCAGAAAAGCAACAGAAGCAAAACGAACATTTTCCCCTAAGCTATATTCGTCAAAAAATTAAGCCAATTTTTGTGCTTACAGAGGACAAAAAGCTGCAGAACATACTAAAAAATTAGCTTAATCCGACATACCAATAAAAAACGTAAAATCATATGGTGAGCAGACTCGTGCTGAAACAGAAATTTCATGCACTAGGATAGCAACTTATAAGTCCAAATGAGTTTGACTTGACTCTTTATTGAAAACTCCAGAATTAAAACAAAAAACTAATCTCTTGAGACAGAAAGAGGACACTAGGAAAATCCAAACAAAAACAACCGGGTTGCCTCCCGTAAAGCACTTTCTTTATAGCCATATAGCTAGGCTTTACTTACTTGATAATCAAGAGGGATAAAGCTCATGAGTGAGCTTGTTCTTCAGCGTGCCCCTCTTCCTTGGGAAGTGCTCCATGCTTTTCTTGTGAGGGAACTTAAACTTGACATTCGCTTCCTTGGAGTCTATGATTGCACCTGTAGTACGAAGAAAAGGTCTACCCAAAATAATAGGACTAGGGGATTTATCCCCCATATCCATAATAATGAAATCAACGGGTACAAAAGTCATGTGCAATTCAATCATAACATCTTTTACTTGTCCTATAGCATGTTTAGTAGAGTTATCAGCAAGGACAAATTCACTTGAGCACTTTTCTAAATTTTCTAGTTCTAGCAATTCATATAATTCTTTAGAGAGTACCGATACACTAGAACCTAGATCTAAAATAGCATGGTGAATTTATTTTCCAATTGAAACTAGCACCTTGGGGATCCATGCATCCCCAATCTTAGGAGGTATCATGGCCTCATTATTGTACCTAGCAATTTTTTCTTGCAAGACATTATTAGCAATATAAGATCCAAAACCAGGTTGATTAACATTATAGTGGGATCATTAGCAAATTTTTGTAGAGTAGCAATAAGTTCTTGCAAGCTACTTTTTTCTAAATCAAGCAATGGATCCTTAATTTCAGTAAGCATCATAATTTCCTCTACTTTACTTTCTAATTTAGCTAGCATGCTTGATTCATGAGGACTAATTTCATCTTTGCTAGCAAGATAAGACATATATGGAAGTAAATATTGAGGATACTTCACTATTTCATTCAAAGTTTCTTCTAACCTAGTAGGTACATGCTCACTTGTATTCTCAGCAATATGATCAATATTTTCAATAATAGGAGCAGAAATAGTAATAGAATTCATTCCTACACTAGGTTGTGCTTGTGGCTTTCCTGCTGACATGCTTAATAGAGTTGCTTGATTATCAGCTAATTTTGACAATGCTTTATCTAAATTCGAAGATTGAAGTTGCAATCCTTTAATATCATTACTAATGGATGCAATAGACTTATTTAACTCATGTATCATAGCATTGTGACTAGCAACTTGTTCCATAAGCAATTTATTAGATTCAGAAATTTCACTAGAAGGCTTCCACTTATTTTCATTAGCATTAGGATATGGAACAAAAGGTTTATTTGGCACATAAGGAGGTTTACTATATGAATTGTAAGCATTACCAAAACCATTGCTACCATAATTCCTAACAAAATTAACATCCACACTTTCAGAATTACTACCAACTAGCTCCTGCAAAGGCACATTCTCCATATTTTGTTTATTAATAAAAGCAAGAATAGTGTCCATTTTAAAAGACAAATCATTGGTTTCTTCAATTGAGTTTATTTTCTTAGTGGGATTGGGTGCTCTTTCAGTATTCCATTGACTATAATTTTGCAATATGCTTTCTAATATGCTCTTAGCCTCACCTACAGTTTTACTCATAAAGGCACCTCCAGCAGCAGAATCAAGTATATTTCTAGCCATGTAGTTTAGACCATTATAAAAAGAGTGTAGTATGGTCCATTCATTTACTCCATGTGATGGGCATGTTCTAAGCATTAATTTAATTCTATCCCATGCCATGGCTACATGTTCATTATCATTTTGCCTAAATGAGAGGATATTATTCCTATTTTGCAAAATTTTAACGGGAGGATAATATTTCTTAATGAAAGCTTCTTTTAAATCATCCCAAGACTTTATACTAGCTGTAGGTAGTGAAAGTAACCATTCTTTAGCCTTTCCTCTAAGTGAAAAAGGAAATAACTTCAGTTTTAAAACACTACTTTTCACATTTTTAAATTTTTGCATATCACATATTTCCATGAAATCATGAAGATGCATAGAGACATCCTCCATAGCACTACCACCAAATTGCTCTCTAGTAATTAAATTCAATAAACTAGGACTTACTTCATAGCTTTCAGTTTGTATTTCAGGTGTAGTAATTGGCCTAGCAATGAATTGGTCATTGGGTGTATTTGTGTAGTCACTTAATTTAGTTCTATCACCCATTTTAACAGTTTTTATGTAATTTTTAATTTTTTATGCAAAACAAAAGTAAAGTAACTAAGCAAATTAGAAATACTAAAATAATCTAGATAACTAAATGCAAAGCTAAAATGCAAACTAAAATAAAATATGCAAGACAAAACAAAAACAAGAACAAGAACAAAACAAAAACAAAAACAAGACAAGAAACAAAACAATCTACTTGAAAGAAGGTGGAGATAGAAAGGACGGTACTCACGTAGGTGAAACCTCCCCAAGCTTAGGTGTTTGCACACCTTGTTGGTGATGACGACTTCTTGTGAGCTCCCTTGGACAACTCCTCCCCGGCAACGGCGCCAGAAAAACATTTGATGGCTAGTTTGAGACTCCAAGTGCAGAGTGTGTAGCTAGTGGCAAGCCTTCTTCCCCACGAGGGTGACTCGAGGGTTTATATCGAACTCTTGGGGAGCCAGTATTTCAGCAGTTGTCTTCCAAGCGTCCTCCAGGATCCTGCAAACAAGTAGAGAATTTTGTGCCCTCAACCCCACCAAGTGGTTGTCAAGCACAAGGTGTGAGACTTCTAAATTGCAATGCAAAAATGAAAGTAAATGTGCAATAATTAAATATACTACTAAATGCAAATGAGAAAATAAATATGCAATGGATTGTTTTTGTATTTTTGTGATTCAAGTGGTGATGTAGATAATGTAAATTCGAATTGGAGATGCAAGTAAAGTAAAGTGCAAGTAAAGAAAATTGCAGAGTAACTAGAGTGTTTTCTTATATTTAAAATAGGACCGGGGTTCATGGTTTCACACTTGCATTCTCTCAAATAAAGTGGTAGACGGTGGACATAAAGAATTACATGTGAGATTACAATAACATGTTTAACATTGAGTACTTTCATATGGGCATCACGTCCTAGCATAGAGATCTCTACGGTCATATTGATCCCTCTTATACTCCACCAAGATGCGAAATAAATCATAACACCTCGATAATTAAGAAAAAACCAGAGTATAGCTTTAAGCAATGTGACATGAAGTTGAAGTAAGAACTTGCTAGATCTAGTCATGGAGATTGATTAGTGTCACTTCAAATCCCCGGTAACAAGGTACTCCTTTTTATCCCTAGTGAGGTAACTAAGAAAGGTTTAACAAAACCTAAGTGGATCGCTAAACTTCTGTCACTTTCACAGCACTAGCCACCCCCCGTTACTCCAAATAATGCACCCATCACCCCACACACGATCTCAAGAACTAGATTGATCAAAGCTAGCAAATAAGAACGGGGTACATAAGATACATCTACTCAAATAACTCAAGAGAAACAATTGCAATCTCAGATTCAATAACTCATAGAAAAGATCCACCACATAGGAATTACAACGGTGCCCGTAATCATGTGAGGCAGCTCATACGGATCTAATTAGTGAAGCACATAGAGAGAGAGAGAGAGATACAAGTGCTACTTCCACAAACCCATAGCCCTGGGGTGGACTACTCCCTCTTCATGGAGATGTCGACGGAGATGACGTTGGAGGGGTAGGAGATCACACCGGCGGCGCCCCGCTGGAGTTTTCCCCCTCCAATCAGGAACTTCTGGTCTCTATTTTGGTGTTTCGGCGGCGCTCTCCTCCGTAAGGGTGCGGGGGACCCTTTTTATAGTCGGTTTTAGGTCAAGACGGAGTCGGTAAGTCGAAGATGGAAGGAATTGGGGCCGCAGGGGCCAAAAGGGGGCCTCTCACGCGGCCAAGGAATCTGGCCGCGTGGAGGGTCCTCTTTTGGGCCTCCTTGCCCAATTTTCGTGGATCCTTCGCCCGCAAGTCTTCTCCTTCCAAGAAAATGACCCCACGCAGATTTTCAGGTGATTTCGCGGAAGTTTGCCCCCTGAAACGTCAAAAATATAGAAAACGGGGTTTCTGACAGGCAGGGTTAATTCCATAAAAGTTGAGGGACTTTGTAATTTAACCCCAAAATACTATAGAACATTGAATTATACCCTTATACGATGCAATATGTAATAGAAAACCATGTGAAAATATGCAAAATTCATCTATGCATTTTACATGCATCAGCGGCCTCAAGGCTTGCCTCCTATGATCGCCGAAAGGCTGCTGAACAGAAGGAGAAGGAGAAACAAAAGGAAGCCTCGCGCAAAGACAGGAGCGCTTCGCCCAGAAGAGACAAATCACCTCGCCGTGGTCGAGGAAAAGAAGCCCGGCAGCGCGATGACAGTCGAAGCAGCAGCGAAGGTAGCCCGAGAAATAAAAGCTCGCGGCATCACAGCAGCCGCTCACGAAAACGCAGCAAGGAACCAAGGAAAGAGACCGATCGTGATCAGCCAGGATACAACGCGCGGTCTGACATCGCGCAAAACAAAGTGGACAAGGCGAGGGCAGCAAGGCACCGCGCGCGCTCCTCATCCGGATCTTCGGATGACGAAACCTGCGGTGCACTGTGCTTCGCCCGCAGCATCCGTGTGGCACCTCTACCCAAGAGATTCAAGCTCAGCATAGAAGTGACAAAGTACGATGGCTCACTCGAACCTTCGTCATGGCTAAACGACTACCTCACGGCAGTAAAATGCCAACGTGGGAACAAGAACACGGCCATGCAATACCTCAACCTGCACTTAGTAGGAGCAGCACGTAGCTGGCTGGAGGCAAGACAAAGATCCTGTTACGCATCGTGGGACGATCTGCACTTCGATTTTTGCAAAAACTTCCAGGCCACCTACAAAAGACCAGCAACACTCGAGGGCTGCGAGCTTGTAAACAGAAAAGCGGTGAATCCACTCGCGAGTATATCCAGCGATGGACCACGCTCAGGAACACTGCGGGAAATATCTCAGAAGAAGTAGCGGTTGAGGCCTTCGCAAAAGGCGCCCGACGAACTTCTTTCAGAGAAGAACTGGGACGAGCCGCACCCAAGAATATTGGAGAGTTGATGGTCATAGCCGACAGATGGGCTAGTGGAGAAGACTCAGTGCGCAACGAGAGGACATCGTCGCCCGCACCCGAGGACGACCGCCATGGTCGAAAGAAAAGGAGGAAATATTACGATCACGACGATCGGAAAGAGATGGTAGCGGCAGAATTCACGCGAAACCGCGATAGTGGGCGCGCGGAAGTCGCGAGTGGAAACCAAAGGCTGAAGACAAGACTCCCGAGGAAGACCTTGACGCATACTGCTCGCTACATCTATTTACAGATAAGCGAACGGGCAAAACCAAGGCAACACACCTCCTCAAGGATTGCCGGAAGTTCATCGACATCCACGAGGCCTTCTCGAAGAAAAGTAGATCAACAGCTAGTCAAAATTACCCGCCACTTCCAGTAGGAGGACACCAAGGATTCCAGCCGCCACAACCCCTACCTCCACCAGGAAATCCAAACATGGCGCTAGCCGCATTACCCGTGCCACCAGCCCCAAACGCCGGAGCTAACGCATACCCGAACCCGGCTGGATAGTTAGGGATGATACAAAAAGTCTGCCCATCCCGCAGAGCTCAGAAGACAAATACGCGGCAGCTATGCATGGCTGTGCAAACCCCACCGACAAGACCCGAGTACCTGAAGATGGCAGACCAATCGATCACCTTCTCCATGGAAGACCACCCCCCGCGAGTCTATTGACCCGGACACGCCGCCCTAGTAATCCAAGCGCAAATTGGTAATTACGAACTGGCTCGCGTATTTATGGACGGAGGCAGCGGCATCAACATCATCTACGCGGATACACTCCGCCGGATGAACAGGAACTTGGAGGGATTCGCAGAATCAGAAACATCCTTACACGGGATAGTTCTAGGAAAGGCGATCCGTTCACTCGGAACAATCAACCTCGAGGTTGTGTTGGGCAATCGACGCAATTACAGAAGAGAATTCCTCGACTTTGAAGTAGTCGACTGGCCCTCGCAGTACCACGCCATTCTCGGTCGGACAACGTTCGCAAGATTCATGGCAGTACCACATTATGCGTACCTGAAGCTCAAGCTGCCCGGGGAATATGGTGTAATCACCATCGACGGAGATTTCCAGAAGTCCAACAAGTGCGACATTGAGTTCAACGAGATCGCAAAATCTTTCGGGATGCAAGAAGAACTAGAGGAGATAGCAAAGGCCACGGACCACTCCGTGATGCCCCTCACAAAGAAAAATGCACCAGAGTTGGAATTTATCGCCAGCAGCGAGACTCGAAAACATCAAGTGCACCCGACAGATTCTGCGAAAACAACGATGGTCTCAACTACCCTCTCGCAAGCATAGGAAAGCGCGCTTGTCGAACTCCTCCGTGAGTACTGGGAAATTTTCGCCTGGCAGCCCTCAGATATGTCAGGAATACACAGGGAGTTCGCCGAGCACTCACTCGAAGTCTACAAAGACGCAAAGCCCATCAAGCAGACCACTCGACGGTTCTCAGAACCCAAGCAGAAAGCGCTTGGAGAAGAAGTTAACAGATTGCTCGCAGCAAAATTCATCAGGGAAATCAAGATATCTACTTGGCTAGCAAACCCAGTGCTGGACCCAAAGAAGAACACCAACATCCTTCGAGTGTGCATTGACTACACGTCGCTGAATAAGCACTGCCCCAAGGATAACTTTCCCCTCCCACGAATCGACCAGATCATGGATTCCACTACAGGCTGTCAACGCCTCTCTTTCCTAGACGCCTACTCGGGATACAATCAGATCCGGATGAAGCAGGAAGACGAGGAGAAGACAACATTCATCACACCTCACGGTGTATACTGCTACACGACAATGCCCTTCGGGCTCAAAAACGCAGGCGCAATATACCAGCGCTGCATGCAAAAATGCCTCGCCAATCTCATTGGCAAGAACGTACAAGTATACATGGACGACATCGTCATCAAGACTCGAGTGGAGGATACACTCCTCGAGGACATCAGAGAAACGTTTGACGCTCTAAACGCATACAGGATTAAGCTCAACCCGACAAAATGCGTCTTCGGCGTCCCAGCAGGGCAACTTCTCGGGTACCTGGTATCCGCCAGAGGAATTGAAGCCAACCCGGAGAAGATACAAGCAATTTTGACAATGAAGGAGCCCACCAATCTACGCGGGGTCCAACAGCTCGCAGGGCGACTAGCCGCCTTGAGCAGATTTATCGCACGATTGGGCGAGCAGGCGCTACACTTCTACAAGCTGTTGAAGAAGACGGATAAGTTCGAGTGGACACCAGAAGCTAAGCAGGCATTCGCAGACCTAAAACGATCCTTACAGAGCAGACGCATTCTCGCAACACCACAAGAAAGGGAGCCACTTTACCTATACCTAGCCGCAACAAATCAGGTCATCAGCACGGCCATCGTGGTCGAGCGACCTGAAGAGGGCAAGGCATATGGAGTCCAAAGACCGATATACTACATCAGCGAGGTGCTCTCGCCGTGCAAACAACGATACCCCCTACCAAAAGCTCGCATATGAGTTGTTCTCACAGGCTCGAAAGCTCAAACATTACTTCCAGGAACATACCATAACAGCGGTTAATGATGCCTCACTAGGTACAATCATGAACAACCCAATGGCATCCGGAAGAATAGCAAAATGGAGCATCGAGCTGGGCACCTGAGACATCATCTATGCAGGGCGCAATTCCGTCAAGTCCCAGGTACTTGTGGAGTTTCTGAGCGAGTGGACAGAACTACAAACACCCGGGCCGCCAGAATACACGAGTAACTGGATCATGTAATTCGACAGATCCAAGAGAAACGAAGGAGCAGGAGCTGTGATCGTCCTCATATCGCCCAGAGGAGACAAGCTGCAGTACGCCCTACGACTGGACTTCCCACCCGACGATCCAGCATCGAACAACGACGCCGAGTACGAGGCCTTGTTGCACGGGATGAAGATGGCAATTGCGTGCGGAGCCACCCGACTGATGATCTATGGCGATTTCAATCTCATCGTGCAACAGACAATGAAGGAGTGCGACGCTATTGCAGAGAACATGGTTGCCTATCGTGACATGTACAACCTACTCGAAGAAAGTTTCAAAGGATGCGAGCTGAAGCACATTGCGAGATCCAGCAACGAAGAAGCAGACAGGCTGGCGAACATGGGTTCCACAAACACACCCATCCCACCAGGAATATATTTCGAGCGGATGATCAAACAATCAGTCAAAGTCAAGAAAACTGCAGGAGCACCCGCAGCACTGGAAACAGAGGTCAGCACGCAAATTGCTATCATCGAGCTCATTCATAATATTTCATGACAAGTTTTTCTGGTCGAGCCAGTCTGGACGCAGAAATACCTCGACTACTTGTCCGCCAAACAGCTCCCAGCAGACCCCCGCGAGGCCCGACAAATAATCAGACGCAGCAAATCCTTTCGGGTGCTCAACGACGAGTTGTACAAGCAGAGCATCTCAGGCATACTGCAACGGTGCATAGCACCCGAAGATGGCAAGGAATTGCTGCGAGACATCCACCAAGGAGATTGTGGACATCATGCTAACTGGAAAGCAATCATGGGAAAAGCTTTCCGAGCAGGATTCTACTGGCTCACAGCAGCCAGAGACGC
The DNA here is from genome assembly GCA_028641055.1 of Alopecurus myosuroides. NCBI lineage: Eukaryota > Viridiplantae > Streptophyta > Magnoliopsida > Poales > Poaceae > Alopecurus > Alopecurus myosuroides. The sequence goes on from CM054058.1 coordinate 420,577,300, forward strand.
AAAGGAACTGGTCGACACATGCAACGCCTGCCAGCGATTCGCACCAAAACCGCACGCCCCCGCTACGGAATTACATATGATACCCATCGCCTGGCCCTTTGCACAATGGGGGCTGGACATGGTAGGACCATTACGCAAGTCCACACCAGATGGATAAAAACACTTGCTGGTCGCAGTCGACAAATTTACAAAGTGGATCGAAGCTATGCCAGTAACCTTGGCTAGCGTCCAATACGCCGTCAAATTCCTCGATTCCATCGTATGCAGATTTGGAGTACCGCACGACATCATTACTGACAATGGTAGCAACTTCACGGCAAAGGAAATATAGCAGTTCTGGAAAGAAAAAGGAATCGTCTTGAAATTCGCTCCAGTCGCTCATCCATAAACCAACGGCCAAGTCGAACGATCGAAAAAATTAGTTTCGGCTGGCATCAAGAAACGTCTACTCGATCGCCTACATCTAGCAGCGAGACATTGGGAAGAAGAGCTACCCTCGTGCTATGGATCCTTCGCACAACTCCAAATCGATCGACAAACTACACACCATTTTTCATGGTATACGGGGATGAAGCAGTCCTTCCCGAGGATGTCAGGTTCAGCGCCCCACGGGTCGTTGCTTATAGCGAAGAAACCTCCAACAGGGCACTCGCAGATGATATGGACGCACTCGACGAAATACGCGATATTGCACTCGCAAGATCCGCAGTTTACCAGCAGTCGCTGCGAAACTATCACAGTCGACGAATACGTCACAGAGCCTTCGCAGTAGGAGATCTGGTGCTACGGCTCAAGCAGAAGGAAGGACACAAGCTCGAGCCACCATGGGAAGGACCCTTCATAATACACGAAGTTATCCTAGGTGGCGCCTATCGATTGAAGAACCCGACGACTGGAGACATCTACTCCAACCCTTGGAATGTTGCACAACTTCGCAAATTCTACCCCTAGACTTACTTTACTCATACAAATAAGGCTATATTAGCCATCTTGTAGCTCGAAAGAAAACACATGACTTCTCAGTCATTGCAATAACATACATGGTTTTTCAACCATAGCTACTCGCGTTCTACATCCTTACATGCCAAAAATAACAGGTATACATCCCACAAACACACGGGGGATACGCCTAACTTAGCATCACAGGAAGAATTTTATATATACAAGGTAGACACCTTACAACAGTTTTTAAACAACTACACAAAGCGACAGGATACATACATCCTACAATTACACATGGCGCTGAGTATTTTCAGCCGCCAAAACCCGTTCCACCTCTTCCGAGGTCAATCGAATGATTTCCTCTGCTGCAGGTCGAACAACCCAATAATGGGGAACAATGTTGATTGGACCATCAGGAAGCCTGGCTACAGAGTTGAAATTCACCTCAGGATGCCACAACCGGACGAAGGAAAGAGCCACTACCGAGCCGCAGATCATCTGACTGCGGAGACACTCGCGAATTTCTCCTTCTCGTCCGAAAATCCCGAGAAGATGGCTCCAATCTTCGGGACCACTCTCCAACGGATAGAAAGCGGAATTCATGGCAATCAAAATTTCGTGAAAAGAACTCACGAGCATCTTCGCCTGGATAACTCGAGACTTCACGCTCACGTTCAACCGCAAGTTTCTGTTTGGACTTGGCTACATCCTCTACCCCACACAGAGCTTTTAGCTTCCGCTCACCATCCGCAACACGGTCACGGAGGCCCGCAAAGGTACCAACAGCGGCAACAAGAGGATTCGCTTGAGCAGCAAGTCCACCCGAAGATTCCGCGGCAACTCCGGTTACCTGGCAGAATATAAGGAAAGTGAAGGAATAAGATGCCCCATTAGAGATATAACAACCACCTATTTGACAGGTGCTCGGGGGCTACTCCCATCGGGAGGAAACACACAGCAAATCGGTCACAGGAAGCATCCCAGAAGGACATTTCGATTAAACGATGAAAATACGGGAATACATCCCAAGGTTCATTACAATCGAAAGAGCGAAATACGAAGAAAATATACTAAGGAGATGCAGTTGTGCTGCCACTCGCGGCAGTGCTTCCCCTACTACTAGCACGGGCAAACAACTCGGATAACTTCCGGGCAAAGACTCCGGCTGGCTCGCCAAAACGATGAAGCCATACCTTTTTGCCCGTAGAAGGATCGAGGGGAAGGTCCGAGTATGCCTCCTCCAAGCCCGTGACTCCGTGTGCCAGCGCAAACTGGATGGCAGTCTTCGCCCTAGACTCTGACTGAGCAACCGCGTAGGCGTCAAGGAGGTTGTCATCCGAGAAAACCTTCAAAAGATCACCCAGCGCAGGCTGAGACACATCGTCGACCAGAAGACGACCGTGAAGCTGCGTCGGCACTCGAATGGCATCGCCGGTCAAGGTGCAAACCCCATCAGCGTGCTTCTTGAGTTGGGCACAGGAATCGGTCAAAGCATCGACCCGTTGGACCCCAGGCAGCTCCAGCGAGACGCCCAGAAGACCTGCAGAGAGAAATATTAAAATCCAAGGACCTACTAGACGATCGGAAGACAACAAAAGACCAAATGCAGCTTACCCGCAAATCGTTCTGCCAAAGGGCGAAGGAAGTCGACAAGGTCGGAGTCCGCCTTGGTGCCAGCCTCCTCTAGTTTCTTCAGAGCGTCCTGGGCGCTCGCAAGCCTTCCTTCGAGATCAGTTGACAGCTTGCGAGAGGACTCGAGCTCCTGTCGAGCAGCTGCCAACTGAGCCTCCTGAGCACTTGCCCGAGTGGAGGCATCCGCCTTCTCGGCCTTCATAAATTCAACTTGAGCTGCACGGCAATGAGTTTTCAGAACTGTTGAAATTGGCATAACTGAGGAGACGAGATAGAAGGAGGCGATAAACTTACTTCGAAGGAGCTCGTTTTCCGCGACTAGTCGATCGCGATCCACTCAAAGAGTCCCGCATTCTGTTTCGTCCAGAATAATGCGGCAGCCAACAGCCACAAGGGAATCAAGGAGTGACTGCAAAAATATGAAGATAGAAGAATCAGAGAAGGAAAATATTGAGCCTATACCCGATTGCAAACATTCGAGTATAGCCTCGGGGGCTACTGCCATTGGGAGCACTGTCGTGCACCCGATAAAGCAAGAAGAAGGGATAAAGTTTACATCTTTGAGCCTGTAGCCAATCGCATACGATCAACTACAGCCTCGGGGGCTACTCCCATCGAGAGCACTGCCGTGCACCCGATAAAAAATCCAAATTAACGGAGTACAGTTTGAAGAAGAAAGCAGCAAGATTTACCTGGCCTTGAGCTAAGGAGAGGGGATCCGCTGAGCTACCCAACACTTCCTTCGGAGTCAAAGCTCCGACAACAAAACTAGGAATTCTGTATTCCGTAGTCGCCGCTGTGGGAGCTGCACTCGGTGAATTTTGGACGGTGTCGGCGGTCGGAGTCCCACCCGCAGCTGCAGCTCTCTTCCTCTTTTCGAGAGGAAGGGAAGAGACGAATCGACCAGGGCTGATAGCTTGTAGACTACCATGAAGACAATACGTCAAAAAGCGCAAAAAGAGAATGTTCGACTAAGAACAAGAAAAAAGACTTACTCGTCGTCATCTTCGTCATCCAACATGTCCGCATTCCAGGCGGTTTGGATATTAGGAAATGAAGGAGAAGGGGGGCGCGTGTGTAGCGGAGTCACGATGAGAGGCCCCTTCCCGGGTGATTCCTTATCCAAGGAGTTATCCTTGGAGGTGGCCTCATAGTTCTCCACTCGACGGCGTTTCCGATGGAGGAGATCGCTGCCCGACTCCTCCGCGTCATCGAGGAGTTATGCTCGGAACTCGGCGAGGCGTTAGCAACGCTGGTGTCGGCTGGACCATCCAAGTTACTCTCCAGCCAGTCCGAGGCTTCCTCTCCACACATTGGCGGGTAGCAGGTGGCCATGGCTAAGCTCTACGAAAAGAAGATAGAAGAAAAGGAAGGAAAAAATTCAGTCGACAAGATTTTCAAAACAAGAAAGAAACGAAGTCAAAGTAAAGCACAAACTTACTTCGGGTGGTGGAGGCCTTGACGCCTCAAAGGCTACGACAGTGCAGTCGGCGAAGGTTTCACCCACCTTCAAGCTGGTGATGGCCGCGATCTTCTTCTCGAATTCGGCATTCGGGAGTTCTTCGCGACTCACGCGACTGGGGTCTTCAGTACCCTGGTACTCCCACATCGTGGAAGGCCTGTCCCGCAGGGGCTGAATCCTGCGCTTGAGGAAAATGCTCGCCAAGTGCAACCCGTTCAACATAACTCCAGCGGTTTGGTCCTGAAGGGCGGACACCTTGGCGAGTAGCGGGGTGACAACCTGGTTCTCTTCAGTCGATAGCTTATGCGCCCAGGATTTCCGCCTCTTCAGAACAGCGAATGGGTGGAACTCGTGGACTCCATCCGTGCTGTTGTCGGTGAAGTAGAACCACTTCTTTCTCCACCCTTGGGCAGAGTCGATGAAGTGCATCCCGAAGTCGCTGCTATCCGACTTCGCATGGATTCCGAAGCCGCCGGTGCGCAGCGGTTCACCCGGCTCATCCTCTACCCGTGATTTCTCGCGGAAGACGCGCACCTTGAAGAGGGCCTTCCAAAGGCCTCAGTGTGGGCGAATGCCCTAGAAGCACTCGCACAATACAATGAAGCACGAGATGTGCTGCACTGCATTCGGAGGCAGATCGTGGAGCTGTATGTCATAGACATACAACAACGCCACGAGGAAGGGGTGAAGAGGAAAGGAGAGCCTGCGCGATACGTGGTCTGCGAAAAACCACGCGTTCATTCGCGCGGGGATTGGGTACCTCCTCCTTTTTGCCGAGGCGCACCCGTTTGTCAGCTTCCGGAGGCATCAACCCCTCCCGCTGCATCTCCTTGATGCTCTTGTTTGTGGTGTTGGGCGAACGCCAGTCGCCCGAGCGCGGTGCGGGTGGCGCGGGAACTTCCTCTGTCGCCCTCGATGAAGAAACAGCGGCGCCGCGCTTCTTGCCTCCTGCCATTAATGCTGGTGCGAGCTCGAGGAGAGAAGGAGTAGAGAACGAGGAAGACGAAGGCTGGGGAAATTTTCACCGTTTCACCTAAGGCCTATATTTATACACAGAGCCGCCTGATCCTGACCGTTCGCTGAGCCACGTGGCATCCATCGCGGCTACCGCGTGCGAAGGGGAAATGAAAGGGCGGCGGATGCTATTTCGTGCCACGATCCTAACAGTGGATCATGCGCATTTACTGCACGCAGTTCGCGTAAAAACCGGGAACGACGTCTCGTTTCCGGTCAAAAAGCTGACAAGGTGGGCCAGCACTTCTGTTCTCGCTCCGTCACGTCCCATCGGGAGGATAAAGTGCGCCATGACGTCATAGCATACATCATCAAGCTGGCAAATCTTTCGAATGAAAGCTCCAAACACGAAATAACTTCGTATGGACAAATCGTGACGTGAAATTTCTTTCACAAGAGCGACAAGACCCTAAACACGAAAACTCTTTCGTATGGGCACAACAATCCAAACACGAAAACTCTTTCGTATGGACAAAAATAGCTTGGTTTTCTTACTTAGGAAACCACGGACCTAAAATTCTGCGGGTGTGCAGATCCTGCCACTCCATCACGCAATGTCTACACATCACAGACCTTGATTGTTCAGCCGACTAGGCACATCCGGATGCCATATTCTTTCGAATGTGAAGGTAAGACCCAAAAGATCTCTCTTGAGGTCCTGGAATCGCACTCAAGTTGCATCCTCCGGTATAATTCCGTGTCAACAACATGAAGAAAAATCCTAGCGGACGCGCCGGGTACCCCCATAGGTTAAGTTCGACTCGGTAAGACCTCCACAGCCCAGTCGCAATGATCACCTCATCGGGTTCGAGTCGGAGGTCTCGAATCTGTGTAGGACAGAACTGTTTTTGCCCTAGTTGCAATTAATTGGCCCTGATCTTTCGGGAGAGCCAAGCTGCTGCGCCACATCCTTCTGCGAAAAACAGCCATAAAACACAGGCACTTTCATCACTCGATGCCCGGGTATAAAAAGCTTATTGCACAGGGTATAAACCCTCCAAACAGAAAACGACCATAAAATGGTTATCCAAAGGAAAGCAAGACGAAGAATCTGACCGTCTACTCGTCTAGCTCGGGGGCTACTAACGAAGGGATGGACCTTGGACCCTGCGCGTAACGATACCCCGGTCCTAGGCCCAAGGATAAAGCCCAAGAAGGGAAGCCCTTGGAGTATTCTGGAAGGCCCACTTGAAGCCCACCCGCAATGCCTTGCGGGTTAAGATAGGGAACTTGTAACCGACATAGGGTTAGAGTTTGAATCCTCCCCGGGTAGGGTTTGAGACCTGGCCATCTATATAAGGCCAGGAGAACCACCGGAGGAGGACCAAGCAATACCGCACCACCAAAGCCTTGAGTTCGAGATCGTACTCTCGACTTGAGCAACCACCATTGTAACCGATCTATTTGATAATAGAGATCGACAGAGGCAGGATTAAGGGTTTTACCTCTACGAGGGCACCGAACCTGGGTAAATCGTGCCCCCTGTCTAGCCGACGATCGTCACCAGAGCTCATGGGTTCTCCTATTCTAAACCCTATAGGTTCACCTAAGAGAATTGCCGATACGCAGATTTTCGACAGTGGGTGTTCAAGAAAAAGCTTAGGCCCCCGATGGTACAATTGAAAAGTACAAGGCAAGGCTTGTGGCCAAGGGTTATACCCAGAAAGAAGGTGAAGACTTCTTTGATACTTACTCACGTGTGGCTAGACTGACCACTATTCATGTGCTACTCTCACTGGATGTCTCGCACGGTCTTCTCGTTCATCAAATGGACGTTAATACGGCTTTCCTTAATGGAGAGTTGGACGAGGAAATTTATATGGAGCAGCTAGATGGTTTTGTAGTACCCGGTCAGGAAGGAAAGGTGTGCAAGTTATTGAAGTCATTATACGGTCTCAAGCAAGCACCTACGCAATGGCATGAAAAGTTTGAAAGGACTTTGACTGCTGAAGGCTTTGTTGTAAACGAAGCTGATAAATGTGTGTACTATCGCCATGGTGGGGGCGAGGGAGTTATTCTATGTCTATACGTTGATGACATATTGATATTTGGGACCAATCTTGATTTAGTCAAGGAAGTTAAGGATTTCTTATCTCGCTGTTTTGAGATGAAGGATCTAGGAGTAGCTGATGTTATCTTGAACATCAAGCTGTTGAGAGATGATAATGGTGGGATCACACTGCTTCAATCTCACTATGTGGAAAATGTCTTGAGTCGCTTCGGGTATAGTGACTGCAAGCCTTCTTCAACTCCATATGATGCTAGTTTGTTGCTTCGAAAGAATCAACGGATTACTAGAGATCAACTGAGATATTCTCATATTATAGGCTCGCTTATGTATTTGGCGAGTGCCACGATGCCTGACATCTCTTTTGCTGTGAGCAAATTGAGCCGGTTTGTTTCCAATCCGGGAGATGATCATTGGCGGGCGCTTGAGAGAGTTATGCGCTATTTAAAAGGCACTGCGAGCTATGGAATTCACTATACTGGAAACCCAAGGGTTCTGGAAGGATATAGTGATTCTAATTGGATATCTGCTGTTGATGAGCTTAAGGCCACTAGTGGTTATGTTTTTACACTTGGTGGTGGCACTGTTTCCTGGAAGTCTTGCAAGCAGACCATCTTAACGAGGTCAACTATGGAAGCAGAACTCGCAACATTAGACACAGTCACTGTTGAAGCAGAGTGGCTTCGTGAGCTCTTGATGGACTTGCCTATGGTTAAAAAACCAATACCCGCAATCCTAATGAACTGTGATAATCAAACTGTGATCATCAAAGTGAACAGTTCTAAGGATAATGCAAAATCATCAAGACATGTGAAGAGGAGATTAAAATCTGTGAGGAAATTGAAGAACTCCGGAGTTATTGCGTTGGATTATATCCAAACATCTATGAACCTGGCAGATCCCTTCACAAAGGGTTTATCACGGAATGTGATAGATAATGCATCGAGGAGATGGGTTTGAGACCCACATTATGAGTTGCCCACAGTGGTAACCCACTCTATGTGATCGGAGATCCCGTGAATTAGAAGTGGGAGACAACCTGTTGGTCGGCTGAGAGGAGAGTATCCTTATATTTTATTCCACTGCATAAAAGATGCAATACTCTCCTGATCTGTATGGTAGGTTGACATTTGTCTTAATGTGTTCCAAGTGGCTTATTTATATAAGCAGAGATGTGTCCTACAGAACATCTCCTGAGGAACTCACCTATATGAGTCTGACCGTTAAACGTCGCAATCTATGAGAATCGGGTGCTCTCTAATAAACTCATGAAAGGCCTTCGGAGTATAACGCATACGCTCCAAACCGCGAGGAAGCATTGCGGCAGCCTAGTATCGGGTTAGACGTCGTGTGAAACTGGTATCACAGCAAACTTGTAGTTCAAAGCGTAGTCCACTATTCAAGTTGTGAACTAGTGTAGCATGATGTTCTAAGTGGAAGTTCAACTTAACAGTCTCCATTAACACCGGTATATAAACAATATTTTGGAACAGAGTTTATGAAATATGGTAATGACACTTTGTGGGGGATTGTTGGAATTTATGTTGGGCCTCACTTAGCCAGCCCACCTAAGCCCAAATAAATCCTAAAATTGTCATGACCCATTCATGAATAATACAAGTGGGGAGTGGGACTAAAGTTTAGTCCCACATTGCTAGTTTGGAGAGAGTGGAACCACCTTATAAGGTGAGCCATTCTAGCTCATGTATGAGTTGGCAAGGCAAGAGGAGAGGTGTGCCACACGCGCGCTCCTCCGCCGCCCGCCTCGTAACGACACGACACGTCACGACGCGCCGCGGGTTGCGGGAATGAGCCGAGCCGAGAGCGTTTCTTTTCCGTTTCCTTTCTGGATCGTGGAACCGAACCGACTCAGACGTGGAGTTACGCCCACGTCTCTTCCAGCCCGCATATAAATACGCGCATACGGTAAATCCTAGCCGCCACTTTGTCATATGGTTTCGCACCACCGTTCCAAAGCACTGCGCCGCCAATCAAGTCTTCTCCATCCCTCCTTCCGGCGTGCACCGCGAGAAGGGACAGCAGGCCTCCGGAACCCCGCCTCTTGTGATCCTGTACGGGAGAGGGGCGATCATGTTTTTGGGGAGCGCACTCGCGCGACTGCTGACGGCGACTACTTCCCCAACGAAGATTTCTTCCCCGACCTCGGCAGCCTCTTCATCGACGACATGGCTGACGTGGACAACAACAACGGCGGTGCCGCTACCGCTGCATCGTACGTATCTCTCTCTCATCTGTACGAGATACAACTGCAATTCTTTTGCCTACTGTTTGCTGTAGATTGGATCGGTGTTAATACAGCATTATATTTCGATATTTGCATGCTTAGTATAATTGCTACTGTCATGATTTACTTCATGTTATTTGAGATTAAATCCTGTGCTAAATTGCTAATATATTCAACAGTCTTGAGGATACTCGCACCGTCCCTCTCTCCCCTTCCCTCCCCTTGCTCTCGCCGCTGCCTCTGGCCGGTTCGTCGCTGCGGCCGCGGCCATCTCTTGCCGCCGTGTAAGCCGCCGCCGCCCTGTCGTCTCAGGCTCGGGGATAAAACGCGAGGCTGTACTAGCGTATCGACGGGTGGAAGAAAATCGGGGAAAGAGGGGTTCGTCTGGGATAAAACCGGCCCAAAGACACTAGAAACAAACGGGCCGATAGCCACTTGCGGGGTTTGGGGAATGGGCCGGGATAAAACTTGAAAATCCCCTGCAAAACCCTGATAAACAAACGGGCCCTGGCACTGAAATCAGTTTGTGCTCTGTAACCATCAGAACTGAGAAAAATCCACTTAGCTAAACCATTTGAATCACAATCCCTATATATGGCCTATTGCGAGTCGGTATTACGACTCGCCCGTGTTCTGCGTCTTAACGGGCTGGCCCAACTAGGTCGCACTAAATACTCCTAAGTAGGAGAGAATTGGGACTCCAACCTTGGACTCGGAACGTGGAGTGATAGGGGCTCAGCCATTAGGCTATGACACATTTTGTGTCTAGCTTCCTTTTTCAAGGTTTTTATTGTCTTATTTTTTATTTTTTTCTCATTTCTTTTTTGTTTATTTTTTGTTCACCAATTTTTTTTGTTTAGAATTATTTTTGGTTCAAAACTAAAAACTGTTCAAACTTTAAAATGGTCAATTTTTTTTCAAATTCGAAATTTGTTCAGATAAGAAAATGTTTAAATTTAAATTTGTTCCGATAAAAAAGTTCAAAATAAAAATTGTTCAAATTTAAGAATTTGTTTCATTTTTGAAATCGTTCGAACTTAAAATTTGTTCATCATTTAAAAAATATTCATCTTAAGATAATAAATTATTTCTAACAATTAAAATTGAAAATAAATAAAATAAAAATGGGCCGGCCTAGGTGTGGAGCTGTGCCAACTGGCGGAGGCGGGCGAGCGAGGCGTACGCCCCACCTCGCTACAGGCGATAGCTAGGAAATCCCATTTGAATTGGCTACAGTGAGTCGCATGGTTTAGCCCGAACATGAAACGAGCAAACCGGTACTGCCACACATCATCCTGTCGCCGGTCGAAATGGACGGCAGCTGTAGATGAATTTGAATTTGCTATCGTATGATTGTATGTGTATTTTTTTTTCTCAAAATGTAATTTCTAGTGAGTCCATTTATTTTTATTTTCCTGCGACAACTTAAATTTCATTCTTTCTTGAGCTCAAACGTCATTTTTGCAACACAGTACAAGCTTCCTCGTTAGCATTATCGTTGACTTGCTATCTGGTGGAACAAGATCCTGATATCGTGCAAATCATCCGAGAAGGGTTCGTGTAGAGACAGTCTCTTTGTTGATGTGTCTTGCATGAGTTTGCAAGGAACTACTAGGTTAGAACAACTCTAGTCGGTATCTGAAAACACCATGTATTGAAAAAGCTTGGTGGCAAGTTTTTCACTATACATTGTATCCCTAAGAATTTTGGCGGGTGGAAAATTTCTAGTAGCACGATGTTCGAAAGCCGCCCTGTCCATCCGATTTCTAGCAACTTCTGTCGTGCCACCTTGATTCCGACCAAATGTTCGTAAAGTTTATGATGCCATGGAGGCGTCAGTGCTCGCTACGCCCTGGGGGATCTCCTCTCTCTGGCGCCGCGGGTTCATGGGGGTGCTTCAGGTGGTGGGGAAGGCCCCGCAACCAATCCATCGGACGGGCTTGGCTTGACATAGGTGGCAGCGGGTGGCGGCAACAGGCGAGGCGCGTCATTTTTGGTGTGGTGGAGCCGAGAGGGCAAAGCGGTGCGACGGGAAAGAAGACAAAAAAAAAATACTGCCATTTGTTTTCGCGTGATAAAAAAATTACAACAACGACTTTTACAACATCTGATCTGAGAGGATACCTTCCAAAATCAGCATTTTCAGTAAAGTAAAAACTGGTTTTTCTATAATTTTTTTGGAATGCATCGTTAATAATTATTAGTGTATTACTTTCCATTTGACTCCTCCAAGATAACAAAATCGAACAAAGGGAAGGTACTGCATGAGTTAATCTGCAAAAATAAAATAAAATTACTGCATGAGCTGACTAGTCACAACGGGCAGCTACTTTACTCTGAGCCTACCTACACGGCCGCACTAGCACGGTGCAGTGGTCAGTGGCCCATTCCGAAGCGCATCTGTGCTCGCCACGTGGCGTTAGATTCCAGGTCAGCCGTCACTTCTCACCACTTGGCACGCCACCTCCTTTTCTCCTCCTCCTTCCCTGCAAGGCTGACCAACGGTATACACCCCCGTAGGCACTGCCGCGCCGGCGCGCCGCCGTTCTCTCGGGCTCCTCCGCTTCGCGCGGCCGGACATCCTAAACCCTAAACCCTGATGGGCTCCCGTGGCCCGATCACCCCGACTCCAATGCGCGCCCGGGCGGGCCCGCCGCTGCCGCCGGCGGTGGGCTGGGAGCTGGCGCGGGTCGAGAGCCTTCTGGGGCAGCTCGCCGACCCAAAGGCGCGGCAGCAGCTCGCGGATGTCGGCGAGGCGTCCGCGCTGCGGGTGCTGCGGATGATCGGGGAGTCGCGGGTCCCCGTCAAGAACTTCTCCGCCTACATCATGTGGACGGCGCGTGAAGCGCCGGACGCCGAGAGCGCCGTCTGTAGCTCCGGACCATCCCGGGGAGGTACGATTATGTTGTTCCCCTCCCTCGGACTTGCTATTTTGGGCCATTCTGGTGGGAAGCGTTTCTCGTTTGATTTTTTCCCCATTTTGGGTTTGTCGGTGCTATACTGAAATATTTAGTGCTTTTTCCCCCCGGTGCACATTATATTGTGCAAAGGGGGGAACGCCTCTTCTCTGCGGATATTATACTCCGTATTTATTTTTAACGGAAGGAATCATTTTTTCATCTGTTTTAAGTTAAAGTTTACATCAGCTATTCTGCTCGTACTTGTTGGGTTTCAGAACTTCAATTTTGTTTGATCCGTTTGTTTCCCTGTTAAAATGCTCTTGATATGCTAATGAGCACATTTTCAGAACTTCAATTTTGTTTGATCCGTTTGTCTACCGGTCATTTCTCGTATCACAGGCATTATGCCGCATTACACCACTTTCATTTCTAATCTTGAGGTCTTTCCTCCAACAGATGACTCTGTGCAGGGACCAATGCGCGAGGATGATATTCGGATGGACGATGGGGTCGTAAACAGTGAAATGGCCTTCAGTCTCTCAAATCATGCCATGATCGAGGTCGAAAGCTCTGCCCGTCAGCTGCCATATGGTTTGCATAGCCCATGGGAGTCCTGCTGGAGTAGCTCCTTGTTTTGTACCGAACACCTTTGGGATGGAGGTTGAGGAGAACCCACCTGGTTGGATAAACTCTGTCCCATGGCAGTTGATTCCCACCTCCCAGAAATGGCACATGTGATGCCAAACCAAGGAGGAATGGAAGGGTTTGCCGGAGCATCTGCCTTTCAGGATGCAAGACCAGGTACAACCATTGTGGGCTGCTAGTCCTCCTCGGTCAGTTGCTCATTGGGTGCCAGATCATAATGTGATGCAAGCTGGGAGCCCTGACCATAGCGTGGTGCCTGGGTTACAGAATCAGGTGGGGTTCGACAGCCCAGTCCGGCAGACCATTCCTACGTCCGCAAGGTTTGACAGCCCAGTCCGGCAGATAATTTCTCCGTCGGGAAGGATGGATTCCACCCCAAGCCCTGTGCATGAGATCACAAGACATGTGCAGCAAATAGGGAGCCCCGACCATAGGGTGGTGCCTGGGTTACAGAATCAGGTGGGGTTCGACAGACCAGTCTGGCAGACCATTCCTACGTCCGCAAGGTTTGACAGCCCAGTCCGGCAGATAATTTCTCCGTCCGCAAGGATGGATTCCACCCCAAGCCCTGTGCGTGAAATCACAAGACGTGTGCAGCAAATAGGGTGCTTGTCGGGAACTGCGGGGGTCGAAAAAACACCGACAGTGGAACCTCTTGTCACTGCAAACACATTGTCGGCAACAGCGAGCCCTCAGATGTTGGCGCTGGGGGAGCTAGAGTTTGTTCGAGTTTTCCTGATATATGCCTACCTTGCAGGGTAAGTCTTCATTTGGTTTATGTTTTTATTTAATGAACAGATATTTTGTTGTTCTACACAGGACATATTTGTATAATGCATGCACCTTCTTTGTGGATATGTGTTGTCCCTGTTTTGTTGTTTCTAATCCATGTTTCCTTCATTTATAGCAAGAAGACAGAGGATGTGGGTGTACTGCATGAGGACTACATTAGGTTCTTGAATTCACTCCCCATGGATCAGTTTGAGTCAGAAATCTGGAACAAATTTGGTCGGCAGTTTATAGCAGAATCAGATAGAAGAAAGGTTTCATTCTCTTATTCATCATCTGTTTATGTTTGCTGCTGGCTGCAACTGCAGCATGTCCTTGTATGGCATAAGCTTTTATGTTTTGTTGGATATCCATTCTCTTCTCTGCTCGACAAATTTCTGTTTGTTAAAATGATGCTATTTAGTTAACTAACTTAAAAAACAACGATTTCTTGCTTTTTTTTTTATCTTGCCAATTCATTTTATAAGGTTAATGAGAAGAAATGTTTATACTCGTGGTGATAGGAAAATATGGACCTCCGACTCCGAGCACATACTGTAGGCTCATGTTGTAGTAGTACCCCCAACATTAATGTCTATGGGAGTGGGAAATTTGTAGTCCTATTCGGATAGATCAAATACACCTATGCCTTCACGTGCTTTTTCTTTATAGACACTAGACTAGATGCTACCATCTGCCTTATGGTATGATTTTTTAACTGATGATTGTAGAACCTTGATTGGGACCCAAGCAAGACAAGAGTGTACCATTGCAATATCGAGAAAAGAGGGGACTCTACAGTCACAATTTTTAAGGTTTGAAAGTTAGCTTTGTCCTCTTGAACCTTTGATATTCATTACCTCCTCATGATACACATCAGCTTTTTGTTATCTCCTGGTTGGAAAATTCGTTGGTGCTCATGGGTTCCTTGTTTTGGAGAAAGTGCATGATTAAATGATCTAGTTATGGAGAGAATTTAATGTGTGCAAAGTTATTTGTACTTATAAACTTTAACTATTATCATGCATATTTCATATACATGGATGTGAGCTCTCCACTGAAACCATGTTTTGTATGTGCACAGCTGTCGAGTGGTATTTACACCTTGTTAATCAGTTTTGTAGCTGAACATTTTAATTGCTCAATCATTCAGTGCACTGAAGAAATTAATTGAGGTCAAGTTCGCGCGCCATTTCTTCTCTAATGTTTTAAAGACTGAGAACATTATCTGCCTATTCTTTATGGTAATTTCCAATTAGCAATTGATAAATCCCACTCGACAATTATTAAGAAAAATGGGAGCCTTGTTAGTTGACTTGCTGTGAATAGACAGTAGGACACCATCAGTAGAGTTTTATTTGTTTTCTTATTCAAGATTGCATATATTATTTTATTGGTTTCAGGGGCCATATATAGAGAAGACAACTACTCGTCTACATAAAGTTGTTGGTGACGACAACATTCTTGTCGTGAAATTTTCAGATATATCTTTTGGGCACACAAACGCCAGTGATAACTTAGGAACCTGCTGTGATGCTTACCATCACATTTTTGAAGATGGCATCATGTTGGGTTTGCATCGCTATCGCTTTTTCAGTAAGTTTCTATGTCTTGGAATGCAGCATCCGTTTGGATCTATTTACAACGGTAGACTCAGTAATTGGTATTGAAAATTTTACTCCACTACTATTGTGCAGTCACACTTAAGCCAATTCCAGCTTTCACATATGAATTATTCCAGTAACTGAATCATACCCATTGATGACCGGAACTGGGTCACTCTAATTAGTACTACTGCTACATACAAGTACAAAATCAGGTTAATTCTAAAAAAACAGGTTAATTACTAATAACGCTACAGACTGTGTATCGAGATTTTCAGCTACAACTATTCAAACTTTATCTGGAACACAGTTATTTCCACTTGCATGTTCTGGTTGAATCTTTATTTACCAGAGTAGATGCATTGTGTTAGTGTAGACTACAAATCCTATGTGCAAGAAGTCAGCTAAATGTGCAAGAAGAAGTCAGCTAACCTACCTTGGCTCTACAACATCTCACTACCTCACTCAGCTCTTCACATTACTCTCGACTTATCCAGAGAATTAAGTGTGGCAAATAGAAATCACATAATGCAGCATCCCCTTTTCGCATGATGTGGTGACCACGTAGTAGTCCTAGTGCAATAGATTTTTGATTTCAAGTCCGAGTTGTCCCTATATGGGCTATTTAAGCCAAAAGACCTTTTGGTTTAAACAATAAGATAAAACGTTCTTCCCCAATTCTTTCGGTCTTTCCTCAACCCTTCCAAATTTCTAATTTCTCACCTCCTGCCAATAATATCTCACTGGTCAAAGCACCCACTCGTCGCTGCCGGCCCCAGCCTCCAACAGGCTATACATCACAGATCCATGAATCAACTGCTGACGCAACAATTATGTACCGTTCGTGCTACTATTCTGTTATAAAAATGTCACAGCTCATGTATAGTAACTACACGTTCATTGAGTTGGATCATTTGTCTTGACTGGTCTGCCTTTATTGTCAGTTTACAAAGATGGAGGGAAGGCCGAGAAAATAAAAGAGGAAAGAAAGAGAGAGAGTAACAAGAAATACACTTCTTCTGTTAGGTGCTATTTTGTTCGCACCGAGTCTGGTTGGGGCAGGGATGTGCCTTATATCCTCTCCAACAGAACAATTAGTGACGCCCGCAAGCTTTTTATGCACATTCACACTGTTCCCAGTGTGGCAAAATATTTGGTCAGGTTAGCTATTTTATTTATTTCGGTTTACCCAGCATCAACTAATAATGCATATCTTTGAGCATATTATTCTAGGATATGGCATGCTGTTGCTTGTTAGTATATCTTGTGCTTTTGCTGCGCTGGAGCTTGGGCCGCTTACAAATAAGCTGAAAAGAGGTGCCACATTGTGAAAACATGTAATTTAACTTGATTTGACAATACGTTTGGTGAATGTTACTGTGCATGGACTGTTACAACACCTTTTATGATAGAAAAGAACATATGATCGTTTTTTCCTTGTTTATGGCTGCGATCACCGTCTGTTTTGGGTGATATTCATATAAATGTTTTCTTGGAATGACAGGTTTGGTTTGATATTGTCCAAAACTATTACACTACTAGACGCTGAAGACCTAGCAACAGTTAACATTGTAACTATTGATGATGTACCTTGCAAGGTTAATATCTGTCCTTTGATGTTTTGGCTTGCCACTACAATATAATATTGTAAAATATGTTCATTAAATGTATTTCAGGATGAAAACGGAAAGAATGTTCTCAAGCATGGGGAGGTTTTGATCCACACTGACGGGACTGGCCTAATATCGGAAGATTTAGCTAAGAGATGCCCTGCAAGTGTCTTTCAGGGAAACTTTTCGAGGGCACATGACATGCAAGTGCGTGCTCACTCCCCTCTCCCCTTGGCAAAGGTTATGGTTTTGTGAAGATAAGAATAAGTTGCATGTACAATTTCATTTTACTTTGCAACTCACTTGAGCATGGATTCTGGGTTGGACCTTACTGGAATCTTTGCATCCTAATAAGCTTGCCACACTATGATCCATAGACATCCACAGATATTAGTTTCATTTCTGCTTTCATGTTGTGAATCATTCAATCACACGCTCCATATATAAGGACCCTCTTTAGTTGTTGGCAATGGAATCATGTGCTGTAGAGGTGAGAGTCTCCACTATGTCCTAAACGAACTTTAAAAAATGGTATGTCAATGGTATTCACGATACAACTCAGTGATTTCATGTCAGATCAGCAAAGACATTATCAGTAGTTTGATGATATACAATGCGATCTCAACATTAGTTGCGATGTAGTATCATGTTACATTATCAAATCCATTGCAATGTTGTTGAACAGAGGGCTAAATTTAAGCTGATATGGGAAGTTTGTGGACTAGTTGTATTTTAGGAACAGCTAATAGTTTCCAAAATTGTTGCTTGCTATTTTAGCCAATACATGCCTTTTCACCTTTTATTCTCGTCATTATTTTGTATTACTTATTCAATTCTTTGTTACAATTTGCACAGGATACTGTGGATTCAAAGGAGGATCAGTTTGACATCAATGAACATGTAATCGCTGGGATAAACAATACGATGATCTTATTTGTTACTTCTCATGAGCTCGGTGCACTCACTTGAGTGCAGTGGCCGGACGCAAAAAACCCTCCCTTTAAAAAACTTCTTTTACTTACCTAATCTATTTATTGTTCTTCCCCTCCCTCTCTCTAGCCTCTTCTTATGCAGGTCCGTATGTTCTATAATGGACTTGCTGTGAAGGGAACTCTTCTCGTTGTTAAAACGGTATATATTTATCAGTTATCACTTTGTATGGCTTGAATGTAATTGTCTTAAGAGTGTTATTGTTTAGCAAATAGCCGTTTCAATGAACAAATGTCATTTTAGCTGGAAAACAAATGTTTGCATGGAAACATTACCTTCATTTCATATCTTTCATATTAAGCATTTTCGTTGGTTATACTTTTTGCACATCCAATTCTCCTGGCCCAAAGCTTTTTACATTATATCATGAGTTTATGACGGCTTCAGATTCAATATTAGTAATATGATTGAGCAATCACATCAAGGATTTGTCCCCTTATTCTTCGTTATATTATTTTCAACATGCATAAGTTTGAAACAACATGTGGTTATCTTTTTACAAGCACATTCCCTCAACATTTTAATAAGAATATATTTGTTACTGCAGCTTCCTAAAAGGACTATCCATATACGACCATCAATGATAAAAGTAAATCCAGACCCTAGTTTATTAGGTGGGCTCTCCTTGAACTCACTGGAACTTGTTTCGACAAGGTAAGTAATGTGGACATACATCTTTAATTGCATTAAGGTATGAGTAGGGCTGTAGGGGCCATATCTAACGCAGATCATAATTTAGATGCCATTGCTCAAACCTCTTTGGTTTCAGCAAGAACTTGGAAAGTTCCCATAAAACTGTGGAAGGGATTTTCTTTATTTGGCGCATGGTCTATCTTCGATTTATAGTTTTATTTATGAGTAGGGTCATCCATGCTTACCTTACTGATTAAGCTTTCAGAATTATTTGGTGGCTGAAACTGAAAGACACAAAGTTAATTTCTTTCTAGTGTAGGCAGATATGGTCTTGATACATGTTGAGATTTTTCTTGATTGTTTTCTACAGTAGGCTCTTGTCTTTTGTTGACACTTCAACATCTTTTCCAGTAACCGACCAAAAAGGGCACTGACATCGAGGTTCTTAATCACACTACTTCACTATGGAGGGGTTCCAGTGGATTATTTTATGGACCTTCTTGGGAAGGCACTAAAAGATGTTGAGAAAGCTCGCCATAAAACTAGAGATTCCCTTGAAGGTTGGTTTGTGTTATGAACAAAACAGTTATTCATGCACCATTCTCATTGCAAAAGCAAACAATCACATCACATTTATTTTTATTTTTGTATGGAAAGAATGGGCACATCACCAAGATGAATAAATTGTTACTTTCAACTCTTCGAACATCTGTATGCATTTACCTAGTGGCACTTATGCCTTGGCTTGCGCATTCTATTAATGTGATCCCTCTTGCAGTTGCATTTAACCATGCTGACATGGATGATTCAATGTCTGCACGGATGATCCTTTCGGGAATTCGACCAGAAGATGATGCATATTTACAACACCAGCTTACTCTAATGACTAAAGAGGAAAGAAAAGGAATCAGACAAGGCAGGATCCCTATCGACCAGTGTTATAATCTGATGGGCTCAACAGACCCAACAGGGACATTAAAGCCCCACGAAGTCTGTGTGATACTGTAAGCTGCAGCAATATACCCACCATATCCTTTCTACTGCTTGATCTTTCCTTTATGTCTTCCTTATGATTTTCAAATTTCGCTTTTCGTAATCTCACAACGCAACATGAATAGGATATAGGTTTCCGTAGTTTTTGAGGGAAGTTTCTCGATGGTCCCTTTTACCTCCACACCCTTTTATATATAGCTCAAGTCAGGCCAAGAATTGCGAGTCAACGAGTCGTTCTGGAGGACCGACCGGTAGACTAGTTGACATGAGTAAACATTAGTATGTAGTAGAAAATACCAAATTACACATCTGTCGGTGTGCAAATAAAATGTTGGGGGCAGGGCAGTGGGTGAAAACCTGGGCAATTCACAGGAAAAGGGCGCTCGATCTAGGCTTCAAGCCGGGTCAAAGCAATACTGTCGGATATATGCTAACTGGGGGTAATATCCGGCATAGGCCAAAGGCCGGATTACCAGGGTGGCCCGTAGGCAATGGAGCAAGGTCCATTGGGCGGTCTAATAAGCTGACGCATGGGAAGCCGGATTCTAGAATAACTCAGATCACGGCCCAATACGTGGTCCGGCTTGGAGAAGCCGGATGCCTTACTTTCTAAGAATAGGAATACTTTTCGTAGTCTTCTAGGTTTCCTTCATGTAAGCCCTAGTCCGGCTATCTATATAAAGTTGGACGGGAGTAGTCGAAAGACAAGAGACAGAGAACGAGAGTTCACATAGCTAGAAGCCAACTCGCCGGGAAGTTCATCCCCGCCGAGTTAGCGAATCCATACTCATATTGTACTTTGTATACTTCAGGCTTCAGCCCTGATTTAATGAGATTGCAGGAGTAGGAACGTCGCCATAGTTGTGACGTACCAAACCTGGGTAAAACCCGTGTCCTCGTGGATTGGTGGTTGATGGTTCTATGCTGTGCGCAAGGGTACCTCGTCGGTGATCATGCTCACGGCCTGGTGGATTTGGAAACATCGCAATGCGATTGTCGTTGACAACACGAGACCCTCGGGAGAGGAGCATAATTTCCCCTGGGACGGCGGCGTGCAAAAACGTGGATGATCAGGTCAAGGAGCGAAACCGCTCTAATACCATGTTATGGATGCAACTTGTCCATATTGATAGCCCATGGGGCATATATATATTACATATGACTTGGGGAATAAGGAAATAACATCTAGACTAATACGGACTCCTAGACCTATACTAATACTCCTTAACAATTATCAGGGCAGAAAATATGTGGAGCTTCTAGACTTCAGTGATGTTCTATATTTGATTATAGACCATACCGTTCTTTGAAAATATTTTGAAGATGGAAGTATCTTGTTCTTTTTTTCACCAATTGTCTCATCAAACAGTGACCATGGCCCCATTTCTGGAGAGGTTCTTGTCTATAAACATCCTGGGTTGCACTTCGGTGACATACATGTCTTGAAAGCAACGTTTAGTGAGGATATACAGGACGCCATTGGAGACTCCAAATATGCTATACTTTTCCCTATTTCTGGGTCACGATCTTTGCCTGATGAGATGGCGGGTAGCGATGTAGATGGTGACATATTCTGGGTCTCGAGAAACCCACAGGTTGGTCATTCTTTCTGACATGTTCCAGTAAGTACTCATTTTAGCTATCCTTTGCTAGCAAACAGAATTTATTGGTGAATTATGCTTGCTAATAAATATATCTTCTATTCATGGAACATGGAATTGGGGATGCTATCTTTTTGGTGATAGTTGTATTCCGTTCCTACTTACTACATGTATTGCTTCTTTCCACTATCTTGCTATCCTGTTGCATTTTTATTTATACTTGGTTTCTGCAAATTGTATGAAATATGTATTTTGTTGTCTTAATTAAAAATAAAACTACAATATCCTAATGTTCGCATCTGGTGGATAAAATATAACATTACACAGTTAATATTGTTTTCCAAAAGTTGCATCATTCAGGATATAGCCTATATTTACCAATTCATATTTTTCTCTAATCTTTCCTGGTAATTTTTACAGAAAAGTACATTTGGTCTATATGTCATTTCTTATTTACCCGAGTAAGTGATATTTATCAGGTTTTATGTTCTTCAGGGGCACTTTATTTTTGGTTATATAATTAAAAAAAAACATTGCATTGTTTTTTCATAGTTTCTATAGTGTATCTTTGAAGCATTTAAATATAAATATAGATCACGTTATTTTTTTTCTTCAGTGTATCTTTCGAACGTTCATTTCGTTGAAACTAAGTAATGGCCCTCACTTGCATGCCACCTTGAGCTTTTGGGTGAACTGATTGGTGCATGGTATTGGATATGGTACAAGAGCCAAAAAGTTCCCAAGTTCAGGACTCTGGCACACTTTTTTTTTCAAATATACTGCCCACTGGTGGTCCATGTGTTACTGTCGCAGGCATCAGATAGTCCCACATGAGGAGAGTGTTGAACTATAAGTACCCAAGCTTCTGGGTGATGCATGATACTCAATACATTTGGCACTAGAATGTTTTGTATGACATCATACTATGCGCAGAATTGTCATTATCACTGAATGGCCTTTTCAGTTACTGAAGTACTTCAAACCATCTGAACCATGGGATCCAAGAGACCCACCAAGGAAGACTGAACAACAGAAGCCCCAGGGACTTGATGGATCCGAGCTAGAACGCGTGTTAATCCGTGAATTTTTTAGAACTAGGTTTACACCCAGGTACTATTTACTCGTGCATTTATGACCATGTTATTGCTGTTATTTGCACCTAAGCCTTCAGAGTGTTTTCACATTAAAAGGTCCTATGCATCCAATGTTTTTAGGATTTAACAAGTTTAAGGTCCAATTACCTAAATTGTTTTGTTCGAGCATTACCTAAAATGTATGTTTGATGGCCCATTTACAATGTATGGAAAGTTGAATAGGCAGATAAACCAATGGGATCCAGCTCATGTGGCTGTGATCGCATCAAATCTACTGCATTTATAATAGCTCAACTGTAATTTTTCAGATTCAACCATGGATTAAATTACCATCATTGTCCCTTTCTGGGAAGTTAACATCAATACTGTTATGAAGCTACCCTTTCAGTGTTGGGATGTGCTATCGAGCATGTGCTTAAGAAGGGATGAAAGAACAATGTTGACATGTGCTAGCCTTTCAGTGTCTTTCCCTCATCTACATATACACTGTAGGTCTCAGTTTTGGCTGTTTGATGTGACCTATATTAATAAAGTAAGAACGGTGTGATTTTCTTCTTTATTGCAGAATGTTCTAATTTTGTCATTCTTCATTGTTATCCCAACTTTGAAGTATCAGTATGCCTTCTACTCCCTCAGTATCATTTTAACTGACACGGAAAGTGAACTGAGTTAGTGCGAATTCATAGTACAAATGGCGTCAATTAATTGGGAGCAGAGGGAGTATTAATTTCCTGCTAGTATCACATATATTTGGACAGTAGATCTGATCAGCATGTTGTGATATATGTGATCTCTGAAATTTATATGGTCTAACGTTGTTTGAGATTTTTTTGTTCCTTCCTTCAGTTATGTGCTGGGTGCAGCTTCAGAGTCTTGGTTGGTATATATGGATCGGCTATTGACATGTGAAGTTGAAGAAAACAAAAAAGAATGGGGGTTGATAAAGGCTAAGATGCTTGAATTAGTGGACATTTACTATGAGGCTCTGGATGCCCCAAAAACTGGGAACAAGGTTGTTTCAAATCCTGGGTTCATATACACGCTAGCTCAGGCATTTTCTTTTTTACTGTTCACGTGCTGGTATATGATTAAAGACCCTGAAAGGCTATGCCCCACATAGTTAGTAATCCGAATTAGTGATGATGCGCTAGTAAGGATGGAGTTTGATTGTGTATCCACTCCAATTATATCTCCAGTGAGTTAGTCCTGGGCTACGAAGAAATTGCTCAAATCCCTCTAGAAAAAAACATTTAGTCCTATAGCTGGGAATAAGAAAGCAATGACTACCCTACCTCCAAAGTTCTTATCCCTATTCCTTGACTTTAATTTCTTTGCCCTATTCCTGCTTTCCTTTTCTGTAACCACTGCACGAACTCGCCGGTGGCACTCTTGCCACCGTAGAGTGCATCTGAACTTTTCTCTAGAAATAATGATGAACGGTGACTCGGATGGTTCATGGGTAAACATCGTCGTAAAGAGGTTTCCAGGGAAAGTGAGCTAACTCACTTGGTTAGGTTGGTTAAGGGGTATAGATGTACAATCTAACCATCCCAGTTCAAATCCCCATGGACTCAAATTTGTGATTCTGTTTACAGTGTCCGGACTTTCCTGACAGTTTTCCTTTAAGAAAAAGAGGTTTTCAGATTGGGGCAACGAAAGCACCGGTTGGGCGAGTAGGTTTAGAATAGGGAATAGGCTAGTCAAAGAAGGAAGAGCAAGGCAAGACTTGAATACAAGGATATGCTTATTATTCTGCGTCTTCCTGACTCAAGAATATGTGCCTCCTATTAATATCTACTCGTAGTCTGTTGAAGTTCTGCTTGCTGCCACTGGTGTTGTGTTAACATGCATTGTTATGGCTGTAACTTGCACATCATGGAATGACACAAGACTCACAACTATGGTGGACTAGGAGTCTTCCATCTTTTAGTGTCTATTTTCACCAGAGTTCTCCAATTTTTCTTCTGGTGTGAACAGTCAATCCATGTGCATAGACATGGTACAGAAACCATTTTTTGTCTTCTATGATTTGGCGGTGCATGTTAGTTCAGAATTTTTTAGTATTGCGAAATGCTTTGAGCATACTATTCTTTTTTAACTACATTATCACTAGCTAGTATTGGTGACTGGATATGTCATGATCCAGGTAAAATGTAGGCTATTCCAAAACCTGCATACAATGGGTTCTTTGTATAATATCATCAATAGAACTTTACATGCCCGGTTTAGTTTCATTTGCAAGAAAGGTGCATTCTTCTTTAGCTGACTGTTTTATCATTCCTTCATCCATCTTCCAAATAGATCACTATCCCTGGTGATCTGAAGGCAAAAGTATATCCACACTTTATGGAGCGCAAAGGATTTCCTTCCTACCATTCGACATCAGTGCTGGGCAAAATCTTTGATGAAGCAGAGTCGCAGCAGTCTGAAACTGTTCATTCAATCAGTAAGCTGCTATTTCTAGTTGGCGCGTATAATTTTCCTTTATATAACCTCTTGCCTAGCTAGCATTCATTTTTTTTCCCTTGGAACTGATCTTTGTCAATCACGTGTCATTGTGTGATGCATGTCTGACGTGTTTCAGTGAAATTATCTTTTAGCCAATCAGGTTTTGGTGGTGCAGAGAGGATAGGGAGAAGGGTTTCCTTTATTATTAGTTCTTGGTTAGGAAATGCATAGAAAACTCGTATTCTTGCTATAAGGTAGACTATCCGATTAATCTGTGCACCATTGGGCCATATTCGTTGGGTTTCTAGGAGTTACACTAACATGAGTTGCCTAGACATGTGGTAAATTTATTAGACTATAACACCTCATTGGTAAAATATTTCAGCAGAAAAAACAGACATGTAAATTGTGTATACATGTCATCATCATGAGTTCAATTAGACGCGAATATATGAATTCCGAATGATCATCATGTTTTCCATCTCCATTCTGTTTTCCCAGAGATATCTCCCTTGACATGCTTCACCGAGGAAGAAGTAGCCGAAGAGCGCAACCTCTGGGGTCCGCGTTACCAGGAATACCTGAAGTTGAGCTCATCAATATGTGACCGTAATCGCCCTATCTCCAAGAAGAGAAGAACATGAGGTTCCAGGAGCTCTTTAAAAACTACAAGCAGGTAGTTAGTGTCCCCCCACCCACGCTCCATATATACACCCACTGCTATAACAACTCTGCGATCGAAAAACATTCCACAGACAGACGGGCTCTGAAAAACTCGGTCGGTGCTGTTGCTGTTTGGTTGCAGATGCTGTACGAGGCCGCGGAGCTTGAGGAGAGCCAGAGGAACCGGTTCGTGGTGCTCAAGGAGGCCTGCGCTATCTACCAGCTCGTGTACGAGAACGCGCTGCGATGGGCCGACGTCGGCAAGTGCGGCTTTGCGTGGAAGGTCGCCGGCCACGCGCTGTGCCAGTTCTACGTGATCAAGCGCGGCGGCGACACGGCGCTCGTCAACATGCAGGTCGTCCGCGACGCCTTCAAGAAGGGTGCGTAGCTGCATACATCGGCCAAGGCAAAGCGGCCTCGCTAGGTGACATGGCCGTTATTCTTCGCCTGTCAGTCATGGTTAATCTCATGTGTTTGTATATCTATGTGGTAGCAGCGGTGTTAGCCGATGGATGAGAGGTTTTTTTTTGAAGATAATACAGCCCTTTTTTTATCACCTCATATCAATACATAAAGTCTGCCGGATCCAATCCGGAGCATAATATCAAGAATAAAACGTAGGCTAGCATCACTACATGATCTAGCAAGAGCATGTGCCGCTACATTGATGGAACGACTGACATGACGAAAGGAAACAACCACAAAACCTTTTGCCATACTTCTGGACAAATACTCTGCGCACTTGATTAGATGTGGAAGGGTGGAGGAAGGGCTGGTGTCGCAGGTGTTGCATTGCCTTATCCTTCGTTTCCCACTGCGGTACCTCGGCTTACCGCTCTCCCTGAGGAAACTTTCGGCGGCCCAGCTGCAGTATATTGTGGACAGTGTGGCGGATCGCTTGCCGGGCTGGAGGGCAAGCTTACTAAATAGAGGGAGTCGACTTGAGTTGGTAAAGACCACCCTCGCAGCTGTATCGGTCTTTGCCATGATGTCGCTGGATCTGCCAGCCAAGACGGTTCTAGACATTGAGAAGATCCTTCGGGACTTCTTGTGGAAGGGGAGAAAAGACGTCCGCGGAGGACATTGCCTAGTGGCGTGGGAGAGGGTCTGTCTGCCCAAACAACTGGGAGGACTTGGCATCCCCAATCTCCGTTTGATGAACCAGGTGCTTAGAGCACGATGGTTATTGCTTAGGAGGACAGATGCCTCAAAGCCGTGGATAGAGTTCAACATCCAGGTTCCTAAGTTGGTTCGAGAACTTTTTGAGGCCGCTACAACTTCTGTGCTTGGAGACGGAGCCAACACCTCTTTCTAGAGTGACAGGTGGTTGGCACAGGGAAGGATCAAAGACATTGCGCCCAACCTGCTCAAGAGAATCCCCAAGCGTGCCCTCAACGCTCGACGGGTGAGAGATGGTCTGGATGGTGGATGGCTCGCGGACGTTACGCCAGACCTGAGCGAGGTCGAGCTCAGAGAGCTCCTGGTACTTGCCGACGGTATCGCCGGAGTTACCCTCACGGAGGGCGTGGAGGATGTGGTTCGGTGGAACTGGGAGGATAACGGCGTTTACTCCGCGAGATCCGCCTACAAAGGTCGGTTACAAGGCTTGGAGGGATTGGATGGGTTCCAGCAGGTCTGGCGCTCCCGTGCGCCGAACAAATACAGATTCATCCTCTGGTTGGCCTTGAAAAACCGATGCTGGACGGCTGACAGGTTGAGCCGCAGGGGTCTTCCTCACCCAGCGGCTTGTCCCTTTTGCGACCAACAGGACGAAGACATCAACCAACTGCTGCTTGGTTGTGTGCTAGCCAGGCATGTGTGGACGGTGCTCATCGACAGCTGGAGGTTGGCTCACTGGGTTCAGATCAACATGACTCGTTGTCTGTTTGGTTGCCCTCCCGGACCTCGGCAAGGGCCGATAGGAGGGACTTGTGGACGGCGATAACCCTGTCCTGCTGGTGCCTCTGGAGACACCGGAACGGGGTGGTTTTCGAGGGACACAACCCATCAGTGGAGTCCGTACTCGGGATGATTAAGAGAGAGGCAGCCTTGTGGTGTGCAGCCGGTCTTTTTAGAGGTAGGCTTAGACAGGTGGATAAGTGGAGGTTTGGCGAGTAGTCCTTTTTATTTGTACGTGGAGCGCTCTGTGCGCCTGTGCCAGAGACGCGTTGTAATTGACATCTTACCACTCCTTCTATGAAACAGATACGTCTATCCATGACGTATCCTTAAAAAAAATACTTCTGATGTCCGCCACCATCGAGCCTACTGGAGATCGGTCCGGTGAAGAAGAATTGATACGCTTGATCAGTGAGAGACAATCAGAAGCAAAAATCACCTTGGAATAGCCTTTGTCTTTGGATAGAGTCACTGTCGGGCGTAGAGCGAGGGCTTCAGCTAGCTCCGGTGTTGGGAAAGCAACCAAAGGTTCACGACATGCACACATGCATTCACCGAAATGATCGCGAACCACCACGCCTACTGCCACACGTCGATTAGCTTCAAAAAGTGCAGCATCACAATTAACAAGAACCTCACCTGGTGGCGGCGGAGACCATCTAGGACGGACATTAGCCTCACGCCTAGTACCAATTTCTTGCTTGTAGCAGTGTTGCACGGCCATATTGACATAGGCAATTATTTTCCCAGTTGTACACTTAGGATCGGGGGTCACCTGATTATTACGAACATCATTCCGGGCTTCCCAAATGTGCCAGCAGCCGATCGCAAGGACTGTTGCCTCCACATCTGTTGCTTGAGCTAGGAAGTCAAATAACCAGAATTTTGGAGCCATAAAATCATGCCGATCAAGCCGAATAGAGTAGGAGTTCTTGACCTCATGCCAAACGTGCCGCGCAAACTGACAGAGGAGAAGAGAGTGCTCAATGCTCTCCTGTCGGCCACAGAAAATGCAGCGGTCGCTCGTAGGTATATGGCGTCAAGTCATTTGAACTCCACTAGGAAGACAATCATGTGCAAACCTCCATAGATGAATCTTCATTTTGTTAGGCGCCTTGATCTTCCATATGGCCTTCCAATTTCGCTCCTCTGCACAATAATCGGATGCCATACCTCTGCCCCTCTTGCTCCGTGCAGATAGAAAGCTAGAAGAGCGGGCAAAATTGTAAGATGACCGTACCGTGTACAAACCGAACTTGGTATGTGGCCAACAGGCAAAATCTCCCCCCCCCCCCATGAAAACTGATCTGGACCTGGAAGATCTTCTCTGCCGTCTCTGGATCAAAGAAGGCATTAATAGTTTCAGGAATCCACGTTCTTGTCTCCTCATCAATCAAACCGAACTTGGTATGTGGCCAACAGGAAAAATCTCCCCCCCCCAATGACAACTGATCTGTACCTGGAAGATCTTCTCTGTCGTCTCTGGATCAAAGAAGGCATTAATAGTTGGAATCCACGTTCCTGTCTCCTCATCAATCAAACAGTTGACAATCGCCATTTCTGGAATAGATTTAAGTGGGCGAAGAAGATATGGGAGCCGGTCAGGTATCCAGTGATCTGATGTGATTTTAACTGAGCGCCCATTTCCAATGCCCCACTGTACACCTCTGAGAAGCAGTTCCCGTCCGAGCAGGATGCTCCTCCAAGTGAATGACGAAGTTCTGGGCCTCGGTGCATGCCAGAAATCGGTGTTAGGGTAGTACCTACCCTTAAGGACTCGGGCACACAATGATGATGGATCAGTGAGAAGTCGCCATCCTTGACGACCCAACATGGCCTGGTTAAACAAGGCCATGTCACGAAAGCCCATGCCACCGAGGGACTTCGGAGTCGAGAGCCATTCCCAGGATCTCCAATGGAGTTTCTTTTTTCCCTCTTCCACTCCCCACCACTGGTTTGCAATGGCAGATTTGATTTTCTCACAGTTGTGGATTGAGATCTGGAAACAACTCGTAACGTACGATGGATGAGAGTTGGGAAACAGTAGGCACAGGATATCAGAATGATTTTAGACATAAGGCACGTTGTGTCCTTTTTTTTTACTTGGAACACGTTGTGCCCTGCTTTAATAATAATAACTTAATAAAGCCCCACAACAGAGTGTAATGGAACTAAGATCGTTCAAGACTAAGACTTAACTCCTCTAGATGATAGAGAGATACATGCTCTGGTCCCTCTTAGTATCACAAATATCAACCCATTGGGAGACCCCAAGAGGAAAGTATGATGGCGTGAAATCACACACCCATTGCGAGAATCCCCAAGAGGAAAGTATGATGTAGTATAGCAACTAATTTCCCCCAGTTAGGAACCAAGGTGATCAATCCAGTAGGTTGCTTGTGGAACATCGTCAGAAATATAATAGGAACCTTTCGGTGTTTTTACTAATTTTATTTGAGGGTAAAAAGAAGAAAAAAATGAAAAAAAAAATGAGAGGAGGTGGAGTTGGATTCCCATTTGGGAGTCCAATCTGAGTTGGGCTAGGAGTCCTCTTCCCCTTGGGGGTTGACCGCATCCCCCCTCTCCTAGCCCAAGGAGTCCCCCTTCCCCTTAGGGGTTGACCGCATCCCCCCTCTCCTAGCCTAACTCAGATTGGACTCCCAAAATTAGGAGAGACACATGTGATCCTTGACGAGGAAAGCTTAGCAACATCCTTGCAACTAGGCTAAGTCATGAGGATCTACGATTGTTCAGAACTCTTCTACGACTACATCGATTCCGCTGCCCATTGAGTCTGATCTTGATCCTTGCATGAATGGCATGCCTCGTTATCTTCATAGTGATCTTGGCGGACTACGTAAGGAAAAACATTAAATTCTATAGCATAGACCAACAATGTTAATCTAGCAATGAGATTAAACATACCTCGAATTGCGTAGGTAATGATGATAGTTTCTCGTAGAACATACAACGATGCTAAAACTTGCAAACAAAGCGTTAGAGGCGTCTAACTTGATTTTGCAGTGTGTGCGTGTGGTTTGGTATAGCTATCTTGTTAGTATGTTTTGACATCATGGCCAATACCTATGGATTGTCATTGTTTGACATCGACAATCAGGCGTTCATCGCGGAGCTCGGAGCAAGTACATGATAGGAGAAAGTGATTGTTTCTCCATCATGGAAAACTTGGAGAAATTTTCACCGCTAGCGGAATTTCCTCGGTTTTTCTGTTGTGGTGATAATAACGAAGATGGAGGATCCCGTTGGAAATGCGTCAAGAATGCCCGAAGAAAAAAAGGCTATACCGAATCAGCACAAATTATAAATTACCTGTGATATTTATCCTTTGTTGTTTGCACCTTGATTGCACAGTAGTCGTTTACTAGGGTGATCCATCACTTAAAATATCAAGGTTGTCCGTGTTCTCCCTAGTAACTGTCATAATAGACTTGGGTTCGCATTCATCGCTTGTATCCAAGTGCCAACGCGTTCTTATCGTCTGTAGGAGGGTATGTATTGATAACTGATGGCTGCCTAGACATGAGGTTTCTATTCGTTGGAAGACCCCAAGTGTAGGGTGTGAAGAGTGCAACGACAAGTTTTCCCTCAGAAAAGAAACCAAGGTTGAATCGACCAGTAGGAGAAAGAAATCACTTTCGAAGGTTGATGCAGCTGATATTGGCAGGGCGCGCTACCGGTTCAGCAGCAACATGGAACCTACACAACACAATCAAATCACTTTTCGAAGCAGTGAGGTTGTCAATCTCACCGGTTTTGCTGAAAATAAAGAAATTAAACGTATGGTGTGGAAAATAGTACTTGTTTCCAGTAGATGAAAAGAGAACAGTGATGGCAGTAGGAAAACAGTAGGAACAGGTATGAAAACAGTGATTGCAGTGGTTGTATTATCAGTATAGAGGAAATGGACCGAGGTCCATATTTCACTAGTGGTGTCTCTCCCAAATAGATAGATAGCATGTTGGGTAAACAAATTACAGTTGGGCAATTGACAGATATAAAGGCTCCACCATAGTGCATATGCATGACATGATGATTACTATGTGATTCATGTGGGCATTACTACAAGATACATAGACCGTTATCCAACTACATCTATGACTAATAATCCACCCTCAGAATGTCATCCGAGCAAAACTTGGGTATTAAGTTGCAAGCAACAGATAATTGCATTAAGCAAAGTGTGTAATATAATAATGTAAACATCATTGTTTTCTCCCTAATGGCAACAACACATCCCCCACCCGTTTACGTTTCTGTCACTCGAGCGTGAGTGAAAGGGAGGCATGAACCAACTATCGAGCGTAAATACTCCATCTTGGAGTTACAAGCATCTACTTGGCCAGAGCATCTACTAGCAACAGAGAGCATGCAAGATCATAATAACATACACATGAAAGAACATGATAGATTGATAATCATTGGACATATCATTCAATATTCATCGGATCCTAGCAAACACAACATGTAGCATTACAAATAAGATGATCTTGATCATGTTAGGCAGCTCACAAGATCTAAACATGAGACATAAAGAGGAGAGAACAACCATCTAGCTACTGCTATGGACCCTTAGTCCAAGGATGTACTACTCACGCATCATTCCGGAGGCGGGCATGGTGGTGTAGAGCCCTCCAGTGATGATCCCCCTCCCGGCAGGGTCCCGGAGAGAGCTCCAGAACCCTCCCGAATTAGGGTTGACGATGACGGCGGCTGCGGATGTTTTTGGTGGAAAGGCTCCGGTGTTTAGGGTTAACCTCCCGAGAGGTATAAATAGGCAAGAGGGCAACGTCGGTGGGAGGCCAGGGGGCCCACACTACCCCTGGGAGCGCGAGAGGGAGCATCGCCCTATGGTGTGGGGCCATTGTGGCCCCCCTCCGGGTCCCCTCCAGACTCCATGTGCGCGACAGATTTCTAAGACTTTCGGGTTTCGAATCGTCCAATTCCGAGAATATTCCCAGAACAACTTTTCTGAAACTAAAAAGGCAGAAAAATAGGAACTGACTGTGTGGCATCTTGTCAATAGGTTAGTCCGAGAAAATCGATAAAAATGGAATAAAGTGTAAAGAGAACATGGAGCATATAGTATGAAAATAACATGGAACATCAGAAATTATGTATACGTTTATGACGTATCAATGACTTGTATCCAAGGATCAGTCCGTACATGCGGTATAAATGGTTGACTTGACGTTCACGCATAACTACTTATGAGCTTGGAACACATACATCCAAACGTGAGCAAGAATCACATTGAGTGATTAGCATAGTGGTCTACCCTTTAGGTTGTGATTGGTTGAGATGTATCCATCCTTCTTGTCATAATTTATTGGGATCTCATTTCACTGAAATTAGATCTTGAGAAATGTTAGTTTCAGTGGGATCATATCTTAATTTCTATTTTATTGAATTAAGGAGTGCAAATTAATTTTGAATTATAGAGTCTAAATAAAGTTGTTTAATTGTAGAGATGGATCCAGTTGAAAACATAAGTATGAATGAGTTGTTTAGGATAAAGAAACTAACTAAGACAAGCGTGAAATTCTGTGATTGGGTTCACGATCTGATAGTTGTTCTCAGAGGTCTTGAGGTAGAGCATGTGACACGGAAGTCACGACACCTAATGGATAATATTCTCCATTGGATGACGAGGAGTATTAAGTTTATGTGATCATGCTAGACAAGGTGAGTTCTGAGCTTGGTGATTATTACCCACACTGTCGCCCCTTCCGCCCCATGGAAGCTTCGAAGGCTTGGTTCTCCATGCAAGTATGTCATGGTCGTCATAAGATTACTGCCGAACTATTGAGGTGCAAACTCATGCGACTTGGATCATTGAGGGAGCACAAAGACAAGTTCATAGGGATACGACAGAGGCTTAAGGATACTGCTTTTCCAATAAAAGAAAAGCAAGCAGTTGACACACTCCTCATGCCACTTCCATCATATTACTTTAGTTTTTTTGACTTGCTACAATCTAACGGAAGTAGAGAAAATAGTTGAAGAAGTCTTCCAGATGCTGATGTTTTCGTCCATACCGTGATGAATACACCAATTAAGAAAGACAAGTGACGAGTCCACATGAGGTATAAGAGTTATACTAGTTATTGACATTTTCTTGTCTCCCAGATATTTTGGTATTGGATACTAAAATTTCTCAATTTTCAATTTATTGTAGAGTGAGAAGGAATAGAGGAAAGAAAAGAGAAAAGCATAGAAGGCACAGTGGAAGACACATTTAATTGCGCCATACAAGTTGCATCATCTACGAAGTCTAAGTCAATAAAGAGAATCAACACTAGGACTTTGAAATAATAGTTATTTTGATTTCGATAATTTTTAATGAACATTTTATGTTCAAAAACCATGTCGAGTTCAAATTATAAAATATGTGTGGGAATTCCAAGCTTGGGAATTCAAAATTTATGATCTTCTTTATTGTATTAGGTCATTAAGTTTTATTATTAAGTCTTGAAATTTTTGTTTCAATTATTGGTTAAGTTTAAGTACTCCCTTAGATCCATATTAATGGTCGCTAAATTGGATGTATCTAGCACTAAAATATGTCTAGATACATCCGATTTAGCGACCATTAATATGGATCGGAGGGAGTAATAGTTTTATGGCTAGTTAAATAAATTGGAGATAAGTCTTTTATTAATTTATCAAGTTTTGGATATTGTCTCCGAATTATTTGATAAAGCTAAAAATCCATAAAGTGCTATTCACTTGTGAATTTCGAAATTCACATAAAGGATGGATGTTTTCTCAATTAACTTGTGATAAGTTAATCATATTGATGAAATGGAATAGGTGAAATAATTGAAGTTTCAATGTCTCATAAAAGTTAGTGGGAGTATTTTAAATAAAAAACTAAGAACATTTTTTTTAATTGAAGTAGAAATGACTTAATAGAATTATACCATGATTGACAAAGAAAGTTTTCTTAGTCAAAATTAGTCATGATACTCAAAATTATCGTGATAGTAAAATCTTCGTGAGATAAGGATTTAAGAAATATTTTAATGAAATTGTCAGAATGTCTTGGTGTGATAAGTAAAAGGGTGAAATGAAAATAATTCTCATCCCACTAAAGAAAATTATTTTGTTTTTTTGTTAAGGATGGATCATTGTCATTAACTGACTTAGAGTTTTTTAATGATTGATCCAAGAAATCAATATTTCTCTTGTTTGATGCTTAATTGATTAAAAGATTTTTCATAAAACCTATATATTTATTGGTAGTAAATTTCCACTTTGACTCCAAGTGATTTAACATATTGGATTAAGGAGAAAAGTGTATTCTCATGATACAGAGGTGGAAATTATATTAATTTTAGGTTTCAAGTCGTTGGAGAAAGGAATAAATGAAAGGGGTAACATGCAAATGTTTTCAATTCATCGCCTTATCCGGGAATTTATGTATGAGATACATAAAGTTCAAAGTTAATATTGAATAAAGGTCATATGCGACATTTGATGTAATTTTCGCCTTGTGATGTAGTCATCGAAATTCTAGGACAATAACCATGAAATGCAGAACAAAACAAACACGCTAATAATGAGCAGTATAAATATGACATTGGATTGTAATATAGATACATGATAAGGGAGATATTTATGTTGACTCCAAGATTTTATCTTGAGAGTAGTTGGAGTGATATTAAATCACATTAACATGAATATTTTCACAAGAATAAACATATATGAATATGTTGTATTCATAAATCTAGTCTTGATTAAAAAAATTATAAAGAAAAAATAAATGACGATGATGAGTTGAAAACATATCATATCAGTTGTTTTGTGTTGTTATTGGATCAATTATAAATTTGCTAAATATAATTAATTTTGGATTACTTAAGGTATTCTGAAATATTACAAGTATGAGTGTTAAGTCACTCGTATTAATGAAATAAGAAGGTCTTCTTTTCATTATATAAAGTGAAGGGACTTAAAAGTAAGTGGGAGCTGAATATGATCTTTTAATTTGGCTCGGCCTAATTGAAGAGAGTTGCCTCACGGAATAATTTTGAAGAGTTTAAAATGAAATATCATATAATGTCTTATTAAATTCATGATTTATGAGATAGATTAAGGAGTTTAATAAACATGAATATGATGGGTGTGCTAAGTGTAATTTTGAAAGAAATTTTGAATTACAATGATATAAAGTATTTTGTCCCAAAAGAAAGCATGACATGATATTTTGCAATAGACATGGCCTTCGTATTTATTGGCTAGTGATACGTCCAAAACGTATCTCCTTTTCCGAACAATGTTGCTATTGTTTTCCTCTAAACTTGTGAGTTTTCGATACAACTAACACAGACGAACGCTGTTTTCAGCAGAATTGCCTTGGTGTCTTGTTTTTGTGCAGAAAAATCAACTTTCGGGAAAATGCCCAGAAAAGACCCCGAAGACCTTAAAACACCCGAAGACCCCCGGAGCCAAAAGGAGACTCGGAGAGGGGCCAGGAGGGGGCACACCACTCTGGGTGCCGCACTAGGCCTGTTAATTCCTGTTGAAAATATTGGTACACCTGTTAATTCAACTGAGTTTATTGATGATCTTGATGAAACATACATTTAACTTAATGGTGACTTTATTTAAGAAGCCCAGGCTACTGCTGGTGCAAGTGCTCTTAAGATTCTTCATGAAAGACATGTTGTTAAATATAAATCTTGTCATGATGCTAAGTTTGCTACATCTCCCATACACATTAGAGATAAGGATTATGATTTCTCTCTATATTTATCTTATATATTTATTGTTGAGAAGGAACCTTTTTGTGGAACTGAAAGTAAAAGTGTTATGGAACACATGAATGCGCTTTCATCTTTAAGTAGTTTATTTTCTTATGATACTAAGTTGCGTACTTATTTTGTTACCAAGATGTTCCCTTTCTCATTAAAAGATGAAGCTAAAACATGGTTTAACAATTTGTCACCTTGATCTATTACTTGCCCTATGAGTTTGGTTAATGCTTTCTTTCAAAAAAAATCCTGCTAGTGCCCAACATGCTGCTGTGTAGGATATCTTTAACTTTGAGCAAATTGAAGGGGGAGAAATTGCATGAATCATGGTCAAGGTTTTGTTCTTTAATAAGAGCTAGCCCTAACAATGCATTACGTAAAAATGAGCTCCTATATATATTTTATAATGGACTAATTGTTGAATCTAGGACATACCTGGATAGTTGTGCTGGTTGTGTTTTCAGGAAAAGAACTCTAGAAGAAGCTGAGGAATTATTGTCTAAAATAGCCAAAAATAATGATGATTGGAATATACCCGATCCTGCACCTACACCAGAGCCAACACCAATACCAACACCCAAGAAGAGAGGTATGATTGAATTAAATGATGAAGTGATGAAGGAAGCCAAGAAATCACTTAAAGAGAGGGGTATTAAATCTGAAGATGTGAAGAATTTACCTCCTATAGAAGAATTATGTAAGCCAATTCCTCATCCATCAACAATTGAGGTACACTCTCTCCAATACTTTGATAGTAGAGATATTCCCTACTCTAAACCACCTGATCAATGCTTGGATGAATTTGATAATTATGTTGTTAAGCAAGAGAACTTTAATATGAGAGTGCAAAATCATCTTATGGAAAACTCTAGAGGTATTGAAAATTTTCATGGTATTATTGAGAGAACCTCTAATGATGTTAAAATTCTTGTTAAGCATTTTCATATGGTTGAAACTCAAATTGATCAACTCACTAAAGTGCAAAAATATATGCTAGCTAATGCTTCTAGAGAAAAAATATGTTTGTGAAATAATTAAAAGAAGTGGTGTTTCTACTCAGGACCCCTTGTATCGTGAAGGACATCCTAAAAGAATTGAACAAGATTCTAAGCAACATAAAAACAATAGTTCTCCTTCTAAGAAAAAGAAGAAGAGACATAAAACTGTTGTAGAATCTCCTGAACCTGCTAAAGATCCTAATAGTATATCTAGTTCTGATGCTGAAGCTGGAAGTGGTAATGATAAAAGTGATGCTTCTGATAAAGAAGAAACTGTAGCTAAACCTGAAAAGCAAACTAAAATTGTGAAGTATACTAAGGAGGATTTCATTGCTAATAAACATGGTAATGAAAGAGAACCTTGGGTACAAAAATCAATGCCTTTTCCTAATAAGAAACATAAATCAAAGGAAGAAGAACATTATAATAAATTCCGTGAATGGATTTAACCTTTGTTTTTGCAAATCCCTTTAACTGATGCTATTAAACTGCATCCTTATTCTAAATATATGAAAGATATTGTCTCTACTAAAAGAAAAATTCCTAATGAGGAAATTTCCACTATGCTTGCTAATTACTCTTTCAATGGCAAGGTTCCAAAGAAGCTTGGAGATCCTGGTATTCCTACTATCCCTTCTTCCATTAAAAATATAATTATGTTAGAACTGCTTCATGTGACTTGGGAGCATGAGTTAGTGTTATGCCTTTCTCTCTTTATAAGAGGATCTCTCTAGAAAAATTTGTACACACTAATATATCTTTGCACATGGCTGATAAATCTAATTCTATCCCTGTTGGTATATGTGAGAATGTTCATGTTTAAGTAACTACTAATCGTTTGATATTAACTGACTTTGTTGTGCTGGAAATGCCTGAAGACGATAATATGTCTATTATTCTTGGGAGACCTTTTCTTATTGATTTCAATCAAGGAAAAGTAACTTTTAATGTTAATGATAAAGAGCACACTGTTTATTTTTCCAAGAAGATTGATAGAAGATATGGTCTAAATTCAATTGAAAATATTGAGACCATCAGGATTGGAGAATTTTATTGTCCCATTCCTATGCCACTAGAAGAATATGAAATTTTTATAATTGGGACTATGTCTATCAAGGTTGAGGTAACATAATTATTTTAGTGATAATCAAAGTTTTTCTTCATATAAAAATTGTTCTGGTAACAAGATTTGACCAACCTTGTTAACAAGATGATTTTGAATGAAGATGACAATGTTTCACTATGTTTTCACCTTCCCCATTATGTTTTCATCATGTTTACTTCTGTTATCACCGTGCTACCTTGGTACAATTATATTTTCCATCATCCATACTCATGTTTTTATCATGTTTTCATCATGTTTACCGTGGTTATGCATGTTTCCACCATCCATATTTTTGTTTTCACCACTTCCACTTTTGTTTTCTTTGGTTATTTTCCTATTGGAGTGTCATAGAACCTATGTAGTTCTGGTTTTGGTTTGGTTTTCCATGTTTCCACATTTTTTTTCTAGTTTTAATTAATTATTAAATTCTTAAAATACCTCGAAAACAAAGTTTCTCGAAAAATTATAATATTTTTTTACGTAAAAAATGAGGCAGAGAGCCACCTGGGGAACCCAAGGGGGACCTACCATTCAGGCACACCACAGGGTGGCGCCATCACATGGTGTGGACCGCCTGGCCCTCCACTAACTCTCTCCACTGCCAAAGATTCCTCTCTCACTCCACAAACTCAAAACATTTCCTGGAATCCGAGTTCTTGCTGTTCTTCCTCGAGATTTTTCGATCTCTTTGCTCAGCCCACTATTGTTGCTGAAATTTGGTACTTTAATTGCTTTCTGTCTTGCTACTAACTGTGAGAAGGGCGGAATTTGTGGAGGTATCATTGCCTCTCGTTTGCTAGCCTTGCATGGTTTAGATCCGCATCCATTAGACCTTTAGTTTCCTACAGAGAGGGTTGATCTTAATGCCATGATACAACATAAATTTGTTTCCACCTGTGCTAACCTGAATAATTTATCTTATGAAATAATTTTCTCAACGAAATGATGGTTGAGAGTACCTAAAACTGATAGAGTAGTAAAATTTCCTGCACCTCTTTTGTTTAACCTTAATGTCAGGAAAGGATGATCGCTCTGAGAGTGTGAATTTGATACATATATTGAGGAGCACCCCCAGCTTTTAGAAGACATTGAGAGGAGGGCAAAAATGATTTCGCCCAGCCCTCTGACACTACGGGGTTCTCATACCAGCATCCTGGTTATGACTATGCGCCTGTTGCTTCATCTTCTTCATGGGCGCCCGAGTACGACCATGGTAGGGACGACCCACCACAGTGGGGATACTTCCCGCGCCGTGACTGATTTCCAGTTAGGCTAAAAGCCTAAGCTTGGGGGGAGGTATACCGACATTACACTCATCAATATATCATATTTTTATCGGTTCTTTGTATATCCATATTTTCGTTTCTTTCGTTTGTTCTCATTTCTTTCGCTTCTCTTTGTTTTAATTGTTTTGTTATTGCTTTCTAAAACACAAAAGACCAAAAATATTTCCGTTGTTTCTCTTTATTTGGTTCTTTAGTTTCTTTTGTTGGTTTTCTTTACTTTCTCATTTCGGTTTAATATTAAAAAATCCAAAAAATATTTTGCTTTGTTTGCTTGTTTTAATTCGAAAAACCAAAAATATTTGTTGTTCTTCTTTGGTTTTGTAAAGGTTTTTGCAGAGTTCATCGCTCTTCCGTGTCTCCATTGGAGTTTGGTTACCATTCTATATTATTCAATCCACACGAGTGAAGAGCAATAATGACTATTTACGACAATTCAAGTTGTGGTGAGAGGCTGGTATGAACTCTATTTGTTTTATTTTTGTACATATACTCATCCATGTGAACATACTTAGTTTGTTCGTGTAATGTTTGTTATTTAATTGATGCTTAGTAGTTCGTTCTCTCACATGTT
The DNA here is from genome assembly GCA_028641055.1 of Alopecurus myosuroides. Classification (NCBI taxonomy): domain Eukaryota; kingdom Viridiplantae; phylum Streptophyta; class Magnoliopsida; order Poales; family Poaceae; genus Alopecurus; species Alopecurus myosuroides. Next base: position 420,617,185 of record CM054058.1, read on the forward strand.
TGCTTAGATAGCATGTCGTATAAATGACATTGTGGTATCTCCCTCTGATTGTTTCGCTTGAATCGTCTTGGCACATGCTCACGCATGCATATGACTGAAAAAAGTCAATTAAGCATCGATGATTTATTTTGCCTCGGAGTATTTGTATCACTTTTATGCATCTGTTAATTTTGTTTTGTCGTAAGCATGATTATGATAGTTGTTGCTCTCTTGATTGTCGCTCCCCGTATATTGGTAGCCTTCACCTGTATTGAGTATGAGCTCTACTCGTGCATCCAACTCCCCAAAACCAAAGTTTTCCAGATGTGTCCATCATACCTACCTATATGTGGTATTTAACTGCCACTCCAAGTAAATTTCTCATGTGCTACCTTTAAAACCTTCAAAATTTATTCCTGTTTTGTGACCCTGTTTTAGCTCATGAGTAAATAGAGAATCTTTATCTCACTTCTTGATTGGATTTCACGTCTTGGACTAATGGCTTCATCCGCTTATCCAATTCATAGAGGAGCTAGTAGCGGGGTGCCCAGCCCCAAATTAATACAACAAATTCTCTTCACTATTTTTGCCCCTGATTTATCAGTCAAGGCATAATTGTGTAAACAAAAGAGAAAAAGGGATGACCTTCTGCCCAGATGCGTCCTTCTATGGGAGCCGCTCTTGTGAAGTCTAGTTGGCTTATATTGTACTGTATTGTCTGTTTACCATTCATTGACATAAGCATACACCTCTCTAAAAAAATGTTTTCAATACCTCTGTTTAATAAAATAAAAAGCTCTAGCACATGAGTTAATCCATGTTTCCCTCTACAAAGGGCCTTTCTTTTATTTTTATGTTGAGTCTTCACCTTCTCACTTTATGCACCTTCTTGAGAGCATGGTTGTCATTCTTAGTGTAATGTGCTTGTCCCAGAATACAGTTGATTGTGGTATAACTTTGATGCCTGTATCTTTGATATCTTTATTTATATTCTTTATTTGAACTTCAGAGGTGCCCTAACATTTATGTTTTGCTCCATTATTAAAGGCAAGCGAGTACACCTTATCATACCCTATTATTTGCATTGCAATCCTGCAGATTGATATACTTTATGTTGCTCATTATTAGTTTGTTGATATCTTTTCATGGTTTGCATAACTGCTAGGTGACTTTTATCTTGCATACATATTATTATGAATTACCTAAGCACTTGATCATATAGTGAGTATATTTACATCATATAAAACAAATGTGTTCGTAAAAGTTCTTTTATCGCACTAAGTAGTCACTGAATTGCTTGAGGAATAGCAATAAGCTAAACTTGGGGGGGAGTTGATACGTCCAAAACGTACCTCTTTTTCCGAACACTTTTGCTATTATTTGTCTCTAAACTTGTGAGTTTTGGATACAACTAACACGTGCTAACGTTGTTTTCAGCAGAATTACCTTGGTGTCTTGTTTTTGTGCAAAAAAAAAACGAACTTTCGAAAAAATGGCCAGAAAAGATCCGAAAGACCTTAAAACACCCAAAGACCCCCAGAGCCAGAAGGAGACCCGGAGAGGGGCCACACCACCCCTGGGCACCCCCTAGGCCGCGCCACCTGGTGGTGTGGGGCCCAGGCATCCCTAGGGCTCCCCTTTCGACTACTTATCACCCGTAACCCTAAAAAAACATGGGGTTCATCATATTCCAGAGAAACACCACAGAGCACCTCCGCCACCTAGAAACTCAATTCGGGGATCAGAAGTTCCTGTTCTGACGCCCTGCCGGGACGGGGACTCGAAGGAGATCATCGCCATCATCACCGCCACCTCTTCTCCATCAACCATCCAAGATTCCCCCATCCATGTGTGAGTAATCCCCGTTGTAGGCTGAGAGGGATGGAAGGGATTGGATGAGATTGATCATGTAATAATGCTAGATTGTTAGGGCATAGTGCTTAGTATCCATTGTTAGTGTTTTCTACCGTTGTTGCAACTTGTTATGCTTAATGCTTGTCACTTTGGGCCCGAGTGCCATGATCTCAGATCTGAACATGTTATTGTTTCATGAGTATAATTATGTTTCTCGATCATATCTGCAAGTTGTTTACACATGTCATTGTCCGGAACCCGTGGCCCCAAAGTGACCTCGGGTTCCGGACAGTGACATGTGTAAACAACTTGCAGATATGATCAAGAAACATAATTATACTCATGAAGCAATAACATGTTCAGATCTGAACCTCGGGTTCCGGACAATGACATGTGTAAACAACTTGCAGATATGATCAAGAAACATAATTATACTCATGAAACAATAACATGTTCAGATCTGAGATCATGGCACTCGGGCCCTAGTGACAAGCATTAAGCATAACAAATTGCAACAACGGTAGAAAAGACTAACAATGAATATTAGGCACCATGCTCTAACAATTTGGCATCATAACATGATCAATCTCATCCAATCCCTTCCATACCTCTCAGCCTACAACGGGGTTTACTCACTCATGGACGGGGGAAACATGGATGGTTGATGGAGAAGGAATGGAAGTGTCGATGGCGATGATCTGCTTCGAATCCCCGTCATGGCAGGGTGCCAGAACAGGAACTTCTGATCCCTGAATTGAGTTTCGGGGTGGCGACGGCGCTCTGTTGTGTTTCTGTTTTATGTAGTCAAAAGGGGAGTCCGAGGGGGTCCAGGAGTGGCCCACACCACCTGGCGGCGCGGCCAAGGGGGGAGCGCCGGGGGGTGGTTTGGCCCCTTCCTGGCCCCTCCCTGGTCTCCTTCTGGCTTCCGGGGTCTTCTGGTGTTATAAGACCAATGTGTCTTTTCTGGGAAATTTCCCGAAAGTTAATTTTTCTGCAAAAAAACGAGACACCAAGGTAATTCTGCTGAAAACAGCGTTAGTCCGTGTTAGTGGTATCCAAAACTCATAAGTTTAGAGGAAAACAATAAGAAAAGTGTTCGGAAAAGGAGTTATGTTTTCGACGTATCAACAACCTAATACTAGCAATCTAAATAGCTAAAAAACTAGATGAACTAGGGATCGGGAATACCTAGAGAATCAACTGTGAGAATTTGAACCAATAAAAATTGGGGAAGGGTGGGGGCATACCTTTGGAACTTCAATGGGAACCAAACCCCAAGTAGATGGCCTCCGATCTTCCAAATAGAGAAGGGATTCGAGGTAGAGAAGAGACTGGCGGCGGGGATAGAGTCCTTCTTCTAAAGACCTAGAGAGAGAGAAAGGGGAGAAGTTTGGAGTCGGGAGAGGCGCCGCCAGTTAAGTTCATAGTTATAAGCCTTCCTCGGGGGCGTTATGCGGCCACATCATAACGCCTTTGGCGAGGGCGTTATGCGGCCAAGAGGTGGGCTCCCACGCTAACAATGCCTAGTCAATGACGCCTTTGACTAGGCGTTAAGTATGAGAGCATAAAGCCTTTGAGGCGGGCGTTATGAAAACAGGTTATTTCTTAAAATATGTGTTGTTTGGGGTTAAAGTGTGAATTAGTTGTGCCAAAAGGTTATTTGTGTAAAATTTACCCCAGACGGTCACTCCCTATGCATGGCTGGATCAACGCGGCACGTATTCTCTGAATTTCCCGCTCTAATTTTTCCCTGACTTGAGTTACTGGTGAGTAGGACCCACCGACTGTGGACCCCACCTATCAATGACCCAAAGTCAAGCTAAACAAAGTCAGAGAATCCCGCCCGGGATCAACAGAGTTTAAGATACGTCACGTTCAATACGTTGTCTAAGTACCAAACTCAAACTTACGGCATGTGCACGTAATAAACATTAAATACCATATTACTAAGACAAAACGGTTGATTTCATCGCGATTCTCTCTAATTCAAAATTTTATAATAACTTATCTCTCACACAACAAAGCTACGTTATGGCACAGATCTAAACTTTTAAAATAGTTTTCTTCTTGTCTCTCCGAAGGTGGTTCAACTTGGGGAACCCATCCTCGTCCCACGTCTTCTGTCAGCCGACTCCAGCAGTACCAGGGTCACGGTGAAGGACAAGGGTGAAATCCCTACTCGGCGTCTTCCGATGCGGACCACGGCGACGCCTGCAGGCTCCATGCCCTTCCTAGAGGCGTGGTTTTGGTTCTTACCATGCCTTGCTCTCCTCCGACGCCGGGCAAACCCTAGGCCGGGTTCGCCAGACAAAGCGGCTGCAACGCTACATCGTCGTTTTCTTCTTGTCACCTTGGTATCGGGAAAGGACGATGTGAGTATGTGACAATGGGTGATGGTATAGGTCAGTGTGATGCGTCGCCGGTGTCGGCTGCTGACTAGAGAGAGAATTAGATGCGCTATGTACGGCATGGCTGATGCAACCTAGTCAACTCATTCCCTGAGTCTGGTCGGATCTTGCTTTCTACTCACCGAATCTTAGCCTCACGGGGGAAGGTTGCGTTGGTCCGAATTGTCTTGGAGTCGCTATCGTGCTTCCGTAGTGTCTTTCTTGGTATGTGACATAGTCTTGTAGGTCAATAATTTTTCCATCCCATTTAAAAGAAGACGGTCCACATGCCGGACATTCACGATTCCCGCCATCTAAAAACATAACGCAAAAAATGCATCAACGGAATTATATTACCGCAATAGCAAAGCATTCCGAACAAGCCATGCCAAATTTGCTACAATCTAACGGTGACCTACAAACTATAACCCTAACTAAACCTGCTAAATCCTTCACCATAGCCTACAAATCCTAAGCCCTAAAATTTTATACCTAATGCCATCCCTTCGATCAGATTGTAATGGCGGTAGCCCCGGTTTGACGTGTTTCGATAACCTAGAAATGTATAAGAAAGTCCTCGAAAACGTCTGATGTGACTTCACCTGAAAGTGCACCTGGGAGCGCTCCGAGTGCTGATTTACATGCTTTCCGGAACAGTCAACTATCGCTTGAACTTGCTTTGATGATATTCCTATTTCCGAAACCGGATGAAGAGCTAATCTAATATTATTATTTTCTATAATGGATTCTTATGTGGAATACTAATGGATATGGCCTAGTTGCTAAGTGCTACAAGATCATTGACTCTGATCGGAACCTGGCGACCAAACAAGTTCAAAGAAAGAGATGTACCGGTGGGTAGTGAAATAGAACGTGAAATCGTGATGAGATCCCAAGCAGTGGGAGGGGAAAGTGATCTCTGACCGCGTGCCTGTTGAAGAATGAGCCGGCGACAGTGGCTTGATTAAGGGGACGGAACCCACCGGAGCCGTAGCGAAAGAGGGTCTTTATAGGGCAATTGTCACTGCTTATGGACCCGAACGTGTGATCTATTCATGACTAGGATGAAGCTTGGATGAAACTAAGAAGAGGTCCGAACCGACTGATGTTGAAGAATCAGCGAATGAGTTGTGGTTAGGGGTGAAATGCCACTCGAACCCAGACGCTTGAGACCTCCTCTTTCGCTTGGCTATCCGAGGAAAGATGTCTTACGAGGTGGGTTGGACAATGTACGTAGTGAGCCTGCTGCTACCGGTGTGAAGATGAGCATCTATCTTTCTTTTCAGAATTTAGTGTGCGTGTGCTTGTTCTTAAGGGAACGTGCAAGTCACCCAATCATATTAGGATGGATTGGATCTAATGGGTGTGATTTTTATCTGTTAGGGCAAGAGATGATAGCGACTCGGTTAGACTCGAACTGGCATAGGCGGATCGGATCCATCATATCAACCACCTAGGGTCAATCTAAAGATAAAAAACCAAAGTTTTTTCTAACTCTAATTTATAGGGTTAGAAAACAAGTACAACCAAATCTCATTATACTAATTAGATAAAAACTAGGATAATATGGGGGATTGCCTTATGGAATGGAGATGCGACGAAATCCACGAAGAAACCCCTTTGATTTCGTATGTAATAGAGGGGAGGGTTCAAGATGGAGGAACGAGAAATGGGTGGCTGGGTCGCGAGAAATGCACCTGGCCTAACGACCAAAGCCATCTCCCAAAGAGCACCGCTAGATGTGCGAAATTTCGCTCTACAACGCATGTCTGACGGATTGATCCATCCGTTGCTTTGCAGCGCTATTCAATCAACAATGTTCGGATTGGTGTGTCATACAAAGATCATAAGGAAAACGTCGGATGCAAATCATATTCGTGCCGAAAATATATATGCATGTGGACTACGAGGCCATGCAATGCAACTATAGCAGGTGCGATGAAAAAGAAAGTCGGATTGTGAAATATTTTCATACCCTATTTATTTTGTGCTAAACTTTCATACTTATAGTTTTCCACCACTATGGTAGTCCTTTCGGGGTGGCGTTTTGGCAATCGGGAGCATATGCTCCCGGTTTTTAAATGTATCTTTAAAATGTCAGAAAAATTGGAAAAAAATTCAGCCTGTGCAAGTCGACATTCTATATGCCCACGAAGTCGTTTCACGAAAACACGACATTTTTTTGCGTCCTGCGTGATAAAAACAAATATTCGGTGTTAAAAAAAGCTTTTCATGAGAATTTAAAAATGTCGGTTTTCCGGAAAACTTGATGTAGATACTTGGAATGTCGAGATATGCATGCTAAATTTTCGTTTCAATTTTTTTGATATTTTAGCAGCAATTGCTCTCATGTTTTCGAATTGAATTTCCACTTCTGGGTCCCTTTGAAACGGTACTACCTTGTAGACTACTTTTGAGTTAAAGAAAGATGAAGCCTGTCTATGACGCCTATTGTTTTTTTTTTGCAAAGCCTGTCTATGACCTGATGTGACAAGACATCAGACAGCAGCAGGCATCTACACTGGTAGCCTTTTCTTTTCCCTGGCACGGAGAGGGCTCGGAGAAAATGTTTGTGTTAATCCCATCCGGTTACTACTTTGGTTAGTTGTGTCGTGCATGGGTATAGCTGGTAAAAGCATGCCCCAAATATTCTTCGTCGTTCATAAGCATGCGAAGTTAAGGGCTCCTTTGACTCAAAGGAATGTGATAGGATGTTTGGAGGATTAAATCCTATAGAAATTGATTCATAGGATCATTTCCTATAGGAATTAATCCCATAGGATTCCTGTAGTGCAAATCCTATAGGAAAAAAACATTAGGTCATACCTCATGGAAAATTCCTACACTACAATCAAAGAAACATCCAATTCCCATAAGATTGAAGTAGACATGACATCCAAATCCTCCAAGTTTCCTATTCCTATACATTTTCTATCCTATGAATCAAAGGGGGCCTAAGTGCGTGTACTCCCTCCGTCTCAAATTAAGTGTCGCAAAGTTTGATAAAAGTGAATGTATACAAAATTATGTATAGATACGTTCATTTTGGTCAAACTTTGTGACACTTAATTTGAGATGGAGGTAGTAGTTATTAGGTTCAGCAAGTTCCTAGGTTAATTTGTTGACAATGCGAACGTAGTTAATGTGTGTGGCTGCAGTACTTAAGCCAATGTATATCCCACCCTCACGGACGATCTCACCACCGTATTGCCCCGCGCGCTCCTGCATTGTTCGTTTCATTCGTCCCGCCTGCATTCTCCGGCCATTAGAAGAAAGAAGAAGCTTCACTTTGGTCAGGAAAGCACCTTCGGCTCGTCAGATAGACGAGCTTGCCAGCTCCCGGCGGGCGATGGAGCGGGAGCTGGGGCACCTCGAGGGGCGGCACGGTCAGCGAGCTGACCAGAAGGCCCAGGAGCGTCTCGCGGGCCTAGGCGAGTCGGCGGCCGTACGGGTTCTGCGGAAGATCGGGGAGTCCCGGCAGCCGGTCAAGAACCTGTCCGCCTACATCCATTACATGGCCAACCTCGAAGACTCGGACTGCGCCGCCGCCGGCTCCGCCACCTCCCGGCCAGGTGCGATGCTCTTTCTCTCTCTCGATTTGGAGGCATAATAAGTGGACGGAGCTGTGGAGCTGGGCGTCCCCCGGGGGATCAAACTTTTCCATCCCCCGGGTCACCAAGCCAACACGTGTCCCTTTTTTATACAAATCCCGTTTTTGCTCCCGTAGCAAAAAAAAAGTCCCGCTTTTGCTCACATGTGCAAAAAAAACGTTTCGGCAAAAAAAAAGTCAAACCTCGCCGGAGACCTCGCCGGAGTCACTGTAGCAACTAAAAATGCTACTGTAGCAAAAATCAAACTTCGCCGGAAAACGGCGCCGCCGGAAAATCTCAATAGCAAAAAGTTTGTGCTAAAATAGCAAAAAATTATACTTATCAGAGCAAAAAAAATTGGGTATTGTAGCAAACCATCGACCTCGCCGGAGATATTGCCGGAGTTATCGTAGCAAAAAAATTACACAAAAAAAGCAAAAAAATTACAAAAAAGTAGCAAAATTTTTTATCTTCGGGGAGCATCACCCGCCGCCGATTGTAGCATGTTGACTCCGACCGGTAGCATCTCCGCTAAGGGCAGCAGCTTGAGGCACTCTTGTAGCAAAATCCGGCAAGCGGCGGCCAGACATGTGCTCCCCGTCGACATCTGCTCGGGGCACACTGGAGGAGGAGCAAGGGCGGCGGCCGCTTCGGAGGAGGAGCAAGGGCGGCGGCGCCGCCCCGTGCGAGGCCCAAGCATCGGACGCGACGTGCAGCGCGTCCACCGACCCGGCGCACACGTGCGCCTCCAGCTCCAGCGGGACCATCGTCGCCGGCGAGCAGGAGACATGGGGAAAGGCGAGGAGGTCGTCCTCCCGTCGCGGCCTCCCGTCGCGGCCTTCTCCTCGGCGCGTCCCCCGGATGTCGTCGGAGCGCTTGCAGCGGAGGACGTCGTCCATCCCTCCCCGCCCCGCGGCGGATGTCGTCGGGAGCTTGGAGCGGCGGCGCGGCCTCGCCGGGAGGCGCGGCGGCGCGGCCTCACCGGGAGGCACGGCGGCGCGGCCGTAATCTCCTCGAGCCTCACCGGGAGCTGCGGGCTTTTCCCCTCAAGCGGTTCGTGGCCTCTGTAAACAACGCGTACCATCGCTAGGAAAAGGAGGAAGAGATAAGGCAACCAGCGCACGTGGGTGGGCCCAAAGCAACGGGTGGATATCCCCAGACCCGGACGATCGTCCCCGGGCTTATTGTTAGCGTTTCCCTTTTTTTTTTCTTTTACCTGTAGAGTTTTTTTTTAAATTTTTTTTACCCGTAGAGCTTTTTATTTTATTTACTACCACTCCGTAGTAGGAGTAATAATTGTATTATATTTCTCAGTGCTCGGAGGAAAAAAAAAACAGTGCTCGGAGGTTTCTGAGTTTTTTCTTACCGGATTTTTGGGGAAAAAAACGCACCCACCATTTCGTCGCCCGTCTCCCTGAAACCCTGGGTGGCCGGCGGCAGATGGGCCTCGGTTGTCGATGTTAGGTTGGCGGTGGCACGAGAGCCGGGCGGCACCGGGAAGAGCCCAGCTCTTTGGCCGTTGTGGGGACGAGGGATGGGGGAGGTGGCGACGACGGCGTGCGCGCAGGAGCGATGAGAAGTGGCGAAGGGAGCCGAAGTGAGATTCCGACGGCATATGGTTTTCGCCATATCGAGGTTCCACCACAAAGCTAGTTCAAACACTATGTTCGTGTCAAATTACGAGGGCTTGCTCCTTTGATCCGTGTGTGTGGGGGACTATAGTTAAGAAGTCTCTGGCATCCCAATTTACACCTCTCCCTAAACATTATAATACTAGTGGTTAATAATTTCTAACCATCAAGTATCTGATGAAACAGACCATGCCAGGAGCCCCGCCCGTTCGAGGCCTTACGGTTTGCATCACCATCAGGAGGGGACTGGGAGCCCAGTCCGCCGTGGGCATGCCGTTTTTTCACCACCAAGAATGGCTTCCACCCCAAGCTCTGTGCGGAACATCACAAACAGTTTCTCTCAGATGGGATGCCCTTCGAGAGCCACCAGGTCTGAAACACCGCCGAACCCGCCGCGGAGGAAGACATCAGAACCTCTTGCCAATGCAAACGGATTCAGCCCAACAGCGAGCCGTCAGATGGTTGCGCTTGGGGAGCTAGATTTCAACAAGGTTTTCCTCATCTATGCATACCTTGCAGGGTAAGTCTCCTTACTGCCTCCAGCTTTTGCAAATGAGGGGTTCTGTCTGTTACACCTAATAGCTAATATACCAATAAGCATTTTGTTTTCATTTATTATGAATTTTACCTAAAGCTAAATAATTCTACACCAATCCAGAACTTGTTCTGGATTTTTGCTGCCCGTGTTATGCTGTTGCTAACCGGTCCTTCCTTCATTTATAGCAACAAGATAGAAGATGTGTATGAACTACACGAAGATTACATTAGGTCCTTGTATCCACTGCCAATGGATGAGTTCGAACCAGAAATATGGAGCAAATTTGGCCACAAATTTATAGTACAATCTGAAAGAAGGAAGGTAGTATTTATATACTCTTGTATTATTATTCATTATTACCAGTTATGTTTCCTCATGGCTACATCGCATTACGAAAATTCTCAGGTTTGAGATTCATAATCTAATACATAGATATATGCAGGATATCAAACCCCCATACCCCAACCCAGCCTGTGTCTATGCAATTTTATTAGATTTGTTTTCTGCTTATGATGTTTTCACATATATAAGCTCGTTAAATACTATTTTTTTTAGTTAATTTACTACTTAACCAAGGATGGAACAACTAAATATTAGTGGCACCAACCTGACATCTTCCTATGAAGAACCAATAATAGGATCACTAACTAGTACTAGCACCAGCCATAATCTTCATACGCTTTAATAATCGCAAGTTTTGTTTGTATCTTTGAGAAAGCACATAACGCTTCATATGTTTCATATGTTTAATGTAAACATACATTCTTACGAAATTTTCTAGGGAAATAAAAGAAATCAGCATTATAATGTTTATTTCAAAGCTTTGTGGCCATAACATTTATACACACAATCCATTATGCATCTACTCTTAACTTCCTGTAAACTCAGTAGTAGTAGCAGTCCCGTTCAGACAAGTCAGATATACTTCCTTTGTTTATGTGTATTTTTCTGTATAGTACATGCTAACATGTGTCTTATGGAATTATTGTCCAACTGATACTTGCAGAACCTTGATTGGGATCCTATCAAGACAAAAGTGTACCACTGCTACATTGACAAAAGAGATGAATCTATACTCACGATCTTTAAGGTTTGAAAGTTCTTTAGTTCGACTTTTGTTACTTTATACTTACTCATGATGCACTTCTATTCTGATCTTCTCTTCAATCTTTTTTTTATCTCCTACTGGAACATTTGGTTTGTACCCATGGGTGCCCACATCACTGTTTTATGGAAACTGCTTGTCTGATGCACTACCCCAAAGATATCCAATTTTTTTTGTATATCGATGTTATAGGCACCTGCAAAACTTCATGTTAAATTTCAGCGTCGTGTCTTCTTCAACCTGGTTGTGCGCAGCAAACCTGCCATTTGTATATGCAAAATCAATATTCCCATTGAAACTTTTTTTCGCGGGGGACCGTTAAAACTTACTGAATGCACATGCATTAATCAAATGATTGCATGGCCAACTTTGAATGTATTGTATTCTTTAATGGTGGAATAATAGATAGATATTCACTTTTCTATTGTAAATGCAAGTGCAAGCTTGCATCGAATCCACTTTTAGGAAAAGGCAAGTCCTGACTGTGACTGTCAAGTAGACGCGATCAATACAACGACTTATCTTCAATCTTTTTTTTGAGATTGAACTTATCTTCGTTCTTATTTGTTTCATACAACTTATAAAGCCGGCTTACTCTATTTTCACATTGCTCGTGCATACCAGTATATCAATATATTAGAAGTTTAGAACTTCAAGTTTATTTGATTGATTTCAGGGGCCATATTTTGAGAATGCAAAGAATCATCTCCAAAATGTTGTTGGTGACGATAATATACTTGTAGTGAAGTTTCCAGAAATGCCTGGTCACACAAACGTCAATGATTACTTTGGTACCTACCATCAGGTTGCCGAAGAGGGGATCATATTGGGTTTGCGTCGTTACCGATTTCTCAGTAAGTTATCACTTTGAATATGGCATTTACTTGGATTTATTTACAATTCCATACTCAGATATCCCATTTTGAAATATTTAGTGGACTACTATTCCACAAGTACACTGAAGTCCATTGCTGCTTTCAAAACCAAAGCATTCCAGAGTAACCTGTAATGTGCCTATGATTTACGGTTGATGACCATTAAATTTTACTGCCTAGGACAACTACGGAAAGACTGTAACTAAGTTATTACTTCAGGCCACAGAGTAAGTGTTAGCGAGAAGCCAGAATATTTAAATCACCCAACAGAATCTTATTCTAGTTTAATGTTTTTTTTACCACAGTAAAGCATTTTTCTGACAGAGATTCTATATCCTACTGGCAAGTAGAAACTAGCTGATTTACCAACCTGGGCTTTATCTTCACAGCTTAGTCAACTCTTCAGTTAACTTCTGCCTTTGCTCACATTCTCGATATAGATCTGTGAAGCAGGATGTAGGCACCATGCCTAGAAAGAATGCTATGGTACTAAGTACCAAGTGAATCCAGAATAATACTGAGAAATAACATAAAACTCCCTCCATCCCAAATTAATTGTCTCAAAGTTGGACAAAAGTGGATGTATCTAGACATGTTTTAGTGTTAGATACATCTACTTTTATCCAACTTTGAGATAATTAATTTGGGACGGAGGGAGTACAACATACCCTCTAGCTGTTGGCGCTCATGCCAAGAATTTAAACAACATGCTTCCTAAACTTCTTTCATTGGCTGATTGCAATACATGGTGATCATGGCATGTAAGTAGCCTTTTCTCATTATAACATTATCCTTGTCCTTGTTTCTGATGTGACATATTTGAATGAAGATTAATTGTAACATAATTTTTTCTAGCAGAGTAGCACATCCTTGTTATGTAAACTATAGTGCAGTAAGTTGATTGAATCATGGGAAGTTTCTCTGCTTATAAACTGTCATAAAACATGTGCTGTTTTAGACAAAGAGATATTTTCAGTTCATAGTTTAGGATTTTGCAATAAGCCACTCGGTTACTTAGATAGAACCGGACAAATTTACTAGTTCTCCATATTTCTATACCTATGTTTACCATTGATGCTTCTCTCTTTTGTATTGAAATGAGCTGTGTCTCGTGTTAAGTAACTTCATTTGTTCAGTTGGAGTTTGGCTTGATTTGTCTTCCTGTGTTGCCAGTTTACAAAGATGGGGGGAAGGAGAAGAGAAAACAGGAAAAAGGAAAGAACGAGGGAAACCACAAATATAGTTCTTCTGTTAAATGCTACTTTGTTCGCACTGAGTCTGGCTGGGACAGGGACGAGCCTTATATCTTCTCCAATAAAAATATTGATGAGGTCCGAAAGAGCTTTATGCATATTCACACTGTTCCAACAGTTGCAAAATATGTGGCCAGGTTAGGAATCTTAATAGTTCTGTTTCACAGTTACAACTATATAACGCGCAAGTTTCAGCATATATTAGGATATGTCTTGTTAGTAAAGGAGTGCTTTTGTGATCTGCATTGGAACGGGTACTGTAACTGATAAAATAAGCAAAGAGATGTGTTGCAGTATTCAACAGGAAATCTGATTTAATTTTACAACACGGACGATGATTTTGCACAAACCTATGGCCTCTTTTCTTTTCCCATGTTTCCCATTGTTACTGCGTTTGGGATGATTCAACATCCTATACAATTAAAAAGAACATTGATACTTCTTCTGTCTCTCTTTTCTCCTTGTTTGTGGCTGCAACAACTTTTCCTTTTTTATGAGTGGAAAAGGAGGTGACGTAACGGGGGGAATCTTGCAAGGAGGTGGGCCCTACCATTGTTAAGGGTGTTACTTGGGCCTAACATGACACAACCAAGCAACTAGTTCCACTTTGCTACCCACTTCCGGCTCACGCAGAGGGGGCTAGACGCCGGTTCCGTCTTTTTCTACACCGGGGCTAGTGTATCTCACGTAGAGGGGATCCGGAGCGTCGGGATCCCACCTAAACCAATTATTTGCCATGACATGTGTGTTAGATTGTATCATGGGTGTTGGGTGCCAAAGATACCAGCACTCTCTTTGCCGGGGCCTCACCGACGTCGGATTCTCTCTCGCGGGTTCCAGGACTGCTCACACCCCGAAACTCCCGGATCTGACGTAACGGGGGGAATCTTGCAAGGAGGTGGGCCCTACCATTGTCAAGGGTGTTCCTTGGGCCTAACATGACACAACCAAGCAACTAGTTCCACTTTGCTACCCACTTCCGGCTCACGCAGAGGGGGTTAGACGTCGGTTTCGTCTTTTTCTACACCGGGGCTAGTGTATCTCCGGAGAGGGGACCCGGAGCGTCGGGATCCCACCTAAACCAATTATTTGCCATGACATGTGTGTTAGATTGTATCATGGGTGTTGGGTGCCAAAGATACCATCACTCTCTATGCCGGGGCCTCGCCGACGTCGGATTCTCTCTCGCGGGTTCCAGGACTGCTCACACCCCGAAACTCCCGGATCTGACGTAACGGGGGGAATCTTGCAAGTAGGTGGGCCCTACCATTGTCAAGGGTGTTACTTGGGCCTAACATGACACAACCAAGCAACTAGTTCCACTTTGCTACCCACTTCCGGCTCACGCAGAGGGGGCTAGACGCCGGTTCCGTCTTTTTCTACACCGGGGCTAGTGTATCTCACGTAGAGGGGATCCGGAGCGTCGGGATCCCACCTAAACCAATGCTTTGCCATGCCATTTGTGTTATAGTGTATCATGGGTGTTGGGTGCCAAAGATACCATCACTCTCTTTGCCGGGGCCTCACCGACGTCGGATTCTCTCTCGCGGGTTCCAGGACTGCTCACACCCCGAAACTCCCGGATCCGACGTAACGGGGGGAATCTTGCAAGTAGGTGGGCCCTACCATTGTCAAGGGTGTTCCTTGGGCCTAACATGACACAACCAAGCAACTAGTTCCACTTTGCTACCCACTTCCGGCTCACGCAGAGGGGGCTAGACGCCGGTTCTGTCTTTTTCTACACCGGGGCTAGGGTATCTCACGCAGAGGGGATCCGGAGCGTCGGATCCCACCTAAACCAATGTTTTGCCATTACATGTGTGTTAGAGTGTATCATGGGTGTTGGGTGCCAAAGATACCATCACTCTCTGTGTTGGGGCCTCACCGACGTCGGATTCTCACTCGCGGGTTCCACGACTGCTCACACCCCGAAACTCCCGGATCTGACGTAACGGGGGGGGGGGGGATCTTGCAAGGATGTGGGCCCTACCATTGTCAAGGGTGTTCCTTGGGCATAACATGACACAACCAAGCAACTAGTTTCACTTTGCTACCCACTTCCGGCTCACGCAGAGGGGGCTAGACGCCGGTTCCGTCTTTTTCTACACCGGGGCTAGGGTATCTCACGCAGAGGGGATCCGGAGCGTCGGCATCCCACCTAAACCAATGTTTTGCCATGCCATGTGTGTTAGAGTGTATCATGGGTGTTGGGTGCCAAAGATACCATCACTCTCTTTGTCGGGGCCTCACCGACGTCGGATTCTCTCTCGCGGGTTCCAGGACTGCTCACACCGCGAAACTCCTGGATCTGACGTAACGGGGGGAATCTTGCAAGTAGGTGGGCCCTACCATTGTCAAGGGTGTTCCTTGGGCCTAACATGACACAACCAAGCAACTAGTTCCACTTTGCTACCCACTTCCGGCTCACGCAGAGGGGGCTGGACGCCGGTTCCGTCTTTTTCTACACCGGGGCTAGTGTATCTCCGGAGAGGGGACCCGGAGCGTCGGGATCCCACCTAAACCAATGTTTTGCCGTGCCATGTGTGTTAGATTGTATCATGGGTGTTGGGTGCCAAAGATACCATCACTCTCTATGCCGGGGCCTCACCGACGTCGGATTCTCTCTCGCGGGTTCCAGGACTGCTCACACCCCGAAACTCCCGGATCTGACGTAACGGGGGGAATCTTGCAAGTAGGTGGGCCCTACCATTGTCAAGGGTGTTACTTGGGCCTAACATGACACAACCAAGCAACTAGTTCCACTTTGCTACCCACTTCCGGCTCACGCAGAGGGGGCTGGACGCCGGTTCCGTCTTTTTCTACACCGGGGCTAGTGTATCTCCGGAGAGGGGACCCGGAGCGTCGGGATCCCACCTAAACCAATGCTTTGCCATGCCATTTGCGTTATAGTGTATCATGGGTGTTGGGTGCCAAAGATACCATCACTCTCTTTGCCGGGGCCTCACCGACGTCGGATTCTCTCTTCCGGGTTCCAGGACTGCTCACACCCCGAAACTCCCAGATCTGACGTAACGGGGGGAATCTTGCAAGTAGGTGGGACCTACCATTGTCAAGGGTGTTCCTTGGGCCTAACATGACACAACCAAGCAACTAGTTCCACTTTGCTACCCACTTCCGGCTCACGCAGAGGGGGCTAGACGCCGGTTCCGTCTTTTTCTACACCGGGGCTAGTGTATCTCACGTAGAGGGGATCCGGAGCGTCGGGATCCCACCTAAACCAATGCTTTGCCATGCCATTTGTGTTATAGTGTATCATGGGTGTTGGGTGCCAAAGATACCATCACTCTCTTTGCCGGGGCCTCACCGACGTCGGATTCTCTCTCGCGGGTTCCAGGACTGCTCACACCCCGAAACTCCCGGATCTGGCGTAACGGGGGAAATCTTGCAAGTAGGTGGGCCCTACCATTGTCAAGGGTGTTACTTGGGCCTAACATGACACAACCAAGCAACTAGTTCCACTTTGCTACCCACTTCCGGCTAACGCAAAGGGGGCTAGACGCCGGTTCCGTCTTTTTCTACACCGGGGCTAGTGTATCTCCGGAGAGGGGACCTGGAGCGTCGGGATCCCACCTAAACCAATGCTTTGCCATGCCATTTGTGTTATAGTGTATCATGGGTGTTGGGTGCCAAAGATACCATCACTCTCTATGCCGGGGCCTCACCGACGTCGGATTCTCTCTCGCGGGTTCCAGGACTGCTCACACCCCGAAACTCCCGGATCTGACGTCTTTTTCTACACCGGGCCTAGGGTATCTCACGCAGAGGGGACTAACATGACACTTGAACACACACCACTACGATTATTTTTGAATTTTACGACTAGATTGAAATTCCAAGGAAGAGGGATACACGACAGTGGATCTAAACATTCTAGGATACATGGACAAACCATTTGTCCCAGCCATCTTGTGGCTCAGGTCTAGTCATACTCCTGCCTAGGCGTATAATACATGTACTCGTAGTCGTTGAAGTCGCCACCGCCGTCGTTGCTGTCGTCGGATGGGGGCTGAAATGTCGATGGGGGAGCACGCCTGGACTGCGGGTAGCGCAGGCGGGGGTTATCGCCGTTCCTTATGTAGTTCATGACGCCCTGGAGAGTCCGGCCGCGCCACCACAGCCGACGACCAGCCTCGTTGAAGTTCGAAGGAGGCGGGCCGTCCCCCTCGTACCTTGCGAGCGCCCTCTCACGCCGATTGAAGAAGAAGACGTCCCAACCTGCACGGTAGTTGGGATCCCATTGGGGATACGTCCGCTGCGCCGGTGTCAGCTCGAAGTAGTAGTGGTTCGTGATGGCCGCCCGGCGCGCCAGACCTCGAGGGACGGGAGGGACCGGCACGCCTCCGGCGCTCAGCATCCACCCGGCGGGGACGCCGTACCCGGGAGGGCAGGGGTAGTTCGAGGCGCAGAGCTCCTCCGCCTCCGAGCAGGTTATAGTGGGTACGGTGGAAGACATGGAAGAGTTGGCGCGAAGAAATGGAAGAATGCTGGGTTGTAGATATGTGCTAACCAAGCTAGATGCATGTGTGTTTATATAGTGAGAAATGGAGGGAAGAAGCACACGGATCGTGTGTTTTCTTCGAGCTCTTCCGAGCCGTTGGATCTTTCAAGTGATTGTGAGCCGTTGGATCCAATGTGTGCACACGGATTGTGTGCTTCTTTCACTTGTTTGCCGAGTATGAGACTGCAAGACACTCGGCAAAGTTCCAAACTGGGGGCGGGAACCAATGGCGCGAACCAAAATGTTTGGTGCCAATGTGTATGCCGAGTATCAACTGGCAGGCACTCGGCAAAGTTTCAAACTAGGGGACGGGGAGAAGTGGCGCGAAGCGAAAATTTTGGTGGCAATGTGTATGCCGAGTATCCCTTCCAGGGGCACTCGGCAAAGTTTAAAACTGGGGGCGGGAAGAAATTGCGCGAAGCGAATTGTTTGGTGGCAAGGTGTATGCCGAGTCTCCGTAACGGCGACACTCGGCAAAGTTTCGACAAAAAAAAAACACCTGTTCTTCGCCGAGTCTCCGTAGCGGAGACACTCGGCAAAGTACGGACCCCACAAGAGACTGTGGCCGCATATACGTAAATGCCACGTGGCCTTCCGATGTGCCGAGTGTGCGTCTTTGCCGAGTGTCTTAGAGACTTTTGCCGACGCGTTTTCTTTGTGCCGAGTGTCGCTCACAGGGGACACTCGGTGAACTGTATTTATGCCGAGTGCCGTCAGTGTGCCGAGTGCCCGTTGCAGGGGACACTCGGCGAACTGTATCAATGCGAGTGCCTTTTGTACGCCGAGTGTTTTTGATTGCTTCTCGGCTTCGAGACTGTGTCGCCGAGTATCCCGAGAATAGGCACTCGGCATAGAGCAGGATACTCGGCGGCGTTGTATTTTCCAGTAGTGTTTGTTCTCTAATGATACAGGTTTTCTTTAATATTGTCAAAGACGACAACTCTACTGGATGCTGATGACCTATCAAATGTGAAAGTTAAAATTATTAAGGACGTACCTTGCAAGGTAAATATCTCTCCTATTTCTCTCTGATGTTTTATCTTGCTATTGGAAAATACCATTTATATCCAATGGAATATTTCAGGATAAAAATGGAAATGTTGTTCTCAATCATGGGGAGACTTCGATTCACACTGATGGCACTGGCCTGATATCGGAAGATTTAGCCAAGAAATGCCCTGCAAGTGTCTTCAAGGGAAAAGTTTTGAGCGCTCATGGCCTGCAAGTGTGTGCCTGCTTTTCTTTCCCTCAAACTACATTATATCAGAATATCATATATTTGTTAATGCATTATCATATATATATTTTAACAGAAATATTGGATCTTTCTATCATTTTAGAAACATGTAGATTTGGATAGACTCACAGCCCCTGTATGATATTACAAACTTAGTGCAGAGTAGTTGTATAATCTCTGAATCAGCACAATAGGAATTCAGAACTAGACCTCATACATATATAGTGCACATGCAATAACACTCAATCACTGACTATGGAGAGCGCTTGTCAACATGAATGTCATAGGTACACCAATTCTTGTCTTTATTAAGGATGAGATTTGTGTATAAGTGAACCCTTATTTTACTTGTGAACTCACCTAAAGATGTACCGTAATTATTGAATCCTACTGAGCTTATGAATCATATGTTTCCCTCATATTTACCTGGTTAACTACATATCCACTATATGTTGTTTTCTTGTTTCTGAATTCAAGTTGAATAATTTACTGATATGCTCCCTATATTAGGATTTACCATCCTAAATGTTTAGTGGTTGGCAGATCACATGGTATTCACGGACACAGGGTCTGGATTAGTTCCCAGAACATCCTATTATTTAAACCCCGTAGTGAACATGGAAAAATAGCATGATAGTGGCTTCAAGATATACCTTGTTGCGATATGTATTCATTGAACTGAAAACTTGATGAGTTTATCTGTTTATTCTCAAGTAATTATTTAACTTATCAGTTTGCGCTCTCTCTCTCTCTCTCTCTCTCTCTCTAGCCTCTTCTTATGCAGGTCCGTATGTTTTACGACGGACTTGCTGTAAAGGGGACACTGCTTGTTGATAGAAGGGTATGTTAACTTGAAATTATTTTTAGTAAGATTTTTCTTGTTTAGAAAATTGGCAGGCTGACTGACAATTGTCTGCTTTAACTATTTACCTTGATTCATTTTTTACTTTGCTTATTTATCATTTCTGTTGATTATACCTTTTTGCCCAATTAATGCCCTCTATGTGTACAATCTACCGGTTGTTGTGAAGTGGTATAGTGTTGTTGCAAACTTGCTAACCTCATATTGTGGAGTTGCATATTTAGGCGAACCATGTTTCTAGGTTCGGTTTACTAACATTATATCGATGCCAGTATGATGTCATTGATTGTATTGTCTTATTAGCCTGATAATTTGGAACTAGTAATATGATTAATCTATCACAATAAATATCATTTTCTAATTCTATGTTATGTTGTTGTCAACGTGGGCTAGTTGAAACAAAACCTTTGATTTTCTTTTGCAGCCGAACTATTTTCATCAAAGTCCATAATGATGTATTTCTTCTCTATTGCAGCTTCTTAGTGGAACTATTCATATAAGGCCATCAATGATAAAGGTAACATCGGATCCAAGTTTACCACGTGGGCAGTGCTTCAACTCACTGGAGTTAGTTACTACAAGGTAAGCAACTTAGACTTGTGCTTACTGGATTTAGGTATGAGTAGGGGGAAAAACCCATAATTGAGATGCGATCATTCAGGCGATGCTAGTTTGACTCGAAACCGGCGAGTTCCTATATAAACTGTGGAGAAGCAAGTTCTTAGTTTAGAAAAACCACCATTTCAAACTCCATATTTGAAATAACTTTTCATTTGAAGAGCCAAGAATAACAAATTGCCAAAAAGCTTAAAGGAACTGAGAAAGGGAAGGACAAGCTACAGAGTCCACTATCCACAGCCAAAAAAAAATTCCTTTAGTTGTGATTGACTTCAAATTTATGGTGGGAATGGAGGGATCATGTTGACTTGGTTGTCCGAAATTAGTACCGCAAGCTGTGAAGAATTTTGTACTGAGCTGGTATTGTTTTCACGACACATAAATCGGATTGGAGGTAGTAGTACGATTGGATATCATAGGTATTTTCTCATTTTATCCTACAGAACGCTTTGATTGGAGGTGGCACTTAACACAGTTGATCAAACTTGATGTATTTGGGTCATGTTCCCTCTATCCTTTGATTCAAGATTATATGCTGAACGAGTATTTAGTGTACTTTCTTGTGGGAAGGGCATGAGGCCGCCAATGGTGGAAGCCCTGAACTGGCGGGTTTGTCAACCTATCTCTCTCGGTGGTCTTGGCGTCCAGGACCTTGAGCGCGCCGGCCTTGCCCTGCGCCTTTGGCGGCTTTGGCTTAGCCGCACCGATGAGAACTGCACCTGGAGTGTCCTTGACCTTCAGTTCACCTTGGAGGAGCGAGACTTCTTCTTCGCATCTACCTCCATGTTCGTTGGTGACGGAAGGCCAGCCAAATTCTGGGAGGAGCGCTGGATACAAGGGCACTCGATCGTGCCACTCCACTTTGCCTGCGTGCCCAGACTCTGCGGCAAGCTTCAGACTCGGCATGTCTGGCACGAGGTGCTGTTCTGGCTGTGCATGACCTGCAGAACACCATCCAACGAAGCTTCGCTCTTCGACTGCTGGCATACCGCGAGACAGAACACCCTGAAACCCCTGCGTAAAGGGCTTGCTTCCATCACCCTTCTCACCCCTTGGATGATCTGGAAGCACCGGAGCAGCTGCATCTTTGAGAACGCGCGCCCCTCCGTTGGCAGCATAGTTCAGAAGATCAAAGAAGGGCAGTCCTGCCGGCGACCTGGGACGTGCACTGACCACTCCCTGCTTGTAATCTGCCTCCTAGGAGGATTTTTTTTTCGCGAAAACGCAAAAGCTTTGCATTTCGATGCATTGATAGAAAAGAGAGTTATATGTGCAAGCCCATAAAAGGGCCAACCCCACACCGTACAACTCAACCCAAACAACCTAACTAGGGGAGAAGCTGTCGAAGGCCTCGGGCACCCGCGTTCGCGCAGTCATGCGCTTCCGCCTTGATTGTGTCGAACAGAGAGACCACCGAAGGTTGGGCATTGTCGAAGACCACAGCGTTCCGGTGCTTCCAGATCCACCATGCTGTCAGCATGATCAGCGATGATGTGCCCTTACCTAGGGCGCTAGGGCAGGCGCGCAGCGCCCGGGACCACCAATCTGTGAAGGCACCCTCACCCGCGGGAGGAGCGGCTGTGGATCGTATCCAGGATAGCACCTCCTAGGAGGAATTGTAAAACCAACTCTGTCTTTTCAATGAAATGAAACGCACAAGTATTTTGCGTTTTCTCAAAAAAAGTATTTAGTGTACAGTTGTTGGGGGTGCATCAGTCCTGCCTACCAGGGTTCGACTCATGCGATTGTTCTTCTTGGGTGCTAGTAAAAGTTGTTTTTATTTTATTTTTTCGTATGAATAGGGTTGCTGCCCGCACTTACCCACTGCTTTAAGCTTTGGTTGAATTGGTTCTGGGCTTCTGGCAACCGTAATTCATGAATCCAATTTGTATATAGTGATAGTGCTATGCTTTTGATAAATGTAGAGTTTTTCCTTGGTAGTTATCCAGGCGTGCTTTGTTTTTTGTTTGACTAACACCATCTCTCTCAGCAACCGTCCAAAAAGAGCCTTTACATCCAGGTTCTTAATTACACTGCTTCATTATGGAGGGGTTCCAGCAAATTATTTTTTGGAGCTTGTTGGGAAGGCACTACAAGATGTTGAGAAAGCTTGTCAAAATGCTACTGATGCCCTCGAAGGTTGGTTTGAAATATTGTGTAACATGAATTGATCATATGCTCATACTACATTATATGGCAGGAGTTATACTTCCTTTAAATTTGGAGATCTTCGCGTTACAACTATTATCCCTTTTTAAGTATATTTTCACCTAGTCAAACTAAATCCATTGCTTGGATCTTCTATTAATGTTGTTCATCTTTACAGTCGCATATAATCATGATTACATGGATGATGCAATGTCTGCACGTATGATTCTGTCTGGAATTCGACCCGAGGACGATGCATATTTGAAACACCAGCTTACTACAATGGTTCGAGAGGAAAGGAAAGGAATTAAACTAGGAAGGATTCCCATCGATGAATCTTACAATCTGAAGGGCACAATAGACCCAACAGGGACACTAAAGCCCCATGAAGTTTGTGTCATACAGTAAGTGGTAACAATATCGAGTAATCCATCATATCTTCCTGATGTTTTCAACTTTTCCTCCATCACTATTCTTTTAACATAAAACAAGATATTGGTTTCTCCCAATTTATTTTCAAGTTTTTTTTATAGTATTGACATGCAAAATTGTATAATCTCTTCTGACTTTTATTTCTTGAGTTCATTGTAGACAAGAAAGTCTTTTTGTTTAATGCCCTAAACTTTTATAGTTGGAGTACCTAACATCTGCTTAGAAGGTTTTGTACTTTTTTATTTCATATCATAGAGATGTTACAGAACTACATTTTTGGTTCATCCGTAGTTTGACTATCCTTCTGTCGTTAACAAAAATGCATGGCAAATAGTATGTTCAGCAACAATTCTGTCATCAGATTGGTCTAAAGTCTGACTTCATGATTCCTGAACTATATATATAAGACTACTGACATAATATTAGGGTCACATAAAATGTAGGGGCGTCTCTGCTTTTAATTAGTTCTAATACAAATCCTCCAAAAAAACAGTCTTAAGACAAAGTGTCAGCTATTACACTCTTCTGATTTTTATTCATTTAAACAGTGATAATGGGCAAATTTCTGGAGAGGTTCTTGTCTACAGATATCCTGGGTTACATTTTGGAGATGTACATGTCCTGACTGCAACTAGTATTCCTAATCTAGAGAAGACAATCGTCGGCTTCTCCAAATATGTTATACTTTTTCCTATTTCTGGGCCACGATCTTTAGCTGATGAAATGGCGGGTGGCGATTTTGATGGCGACATGTTCTTCGTCTCAAGAAACCCACAGGTCAGCTTATTTCTTCTCGCATTGTATAGTGAACTATTTATTTTAGTTATCTGTTCTTACCAACATAATCCATTGGAAATATTTCTCGCTAAGTTAGTGTTTTTCTTCTCTCGATAGGGATGGAACTTGCTATATATTTTTTTGTACTTATTTGTGATAGTAGAACTCACATTACTGTTAGAGTGATATGTATATAGATTAGGGGGTTCTTGTAATATAAAGATTGTGGCTTTGGCCCCTGGGTAATACAACGTGTGCAATCCCTAACATGGTATCAGAGCCAAGTTTAGGTTTCCGCAATTTTTTTGGCCGCCGCCTCGTACGGTCTCGAAGACCTCTGCTGGTGTCCGTCTTTTTCCGTGGATTGCCTCTGTGTGCTCGCCGGAGACCGCCGCCGCTCATCCTCTCACGGCTCCGTCGCTCCAGTCCGCCCCAACCGCCTCCAGACGTACGCCCGTTGCCGATTCGTCCGTCCCCCAGTCCGCCGCCGGTCGTCATCCTTGCTATCTGCCCCGGCCGCCCCCAGGTCGCTGCGTGTAGCCGATTTGTCTATGGCTTCTGCGGGCTTTGTCGCGATTCCTCGGTGCTCCGTGATCTTTGATGGCACTAAGTATTCGGATTGCGCTGCCTTTCTGCGCGTTCATATGCGTGGTCTTCGTCTGTAGGGTGTTCTTTTTTGCGAGGTCTCCTGTCCGTCGTGTCTCGTTGCTCCTACGGTTCCTACTCCACCGACACCACCAGTCCTTGCTGTCGGTGCTTCTCAGGCCGAAAAGGATGCAGCTAAGAGTGCGGATGAAGCCGCTGTTGCGACGTATGAGCAGAAGGTTCATGACTACTCTGCCACTTTTGCGATCTATCAGAAGGACATGACTGCATACACTCAGTGGGTGGATGATGATGCTCGTGCTGCAGTTGTCCTTAGTGCCAGTGTTCTACCCCAGTTTGCTTCGGAGTTTATGGGACTCGGTACTGCCGCTGCCATGTGGGCTCACCTTGGCCAGCGCTATCAACCATCTGGGGATACTCTTTATCTGTTGTGGTTCGTCAGGAGCATGCTCTACAGCAGGGTGACTCGTGACTCCACTGTTGATCAGTTCTACATGCAGAGTTGTGCTATCTGGTGTAAGCTCGACTCTCTTCGCACTGCTGTGTGTGGCACCTGCCCGTGTTGTCAGACCGTGCGCTCTGACTTGGAGTTCTAACACATCTACGAGTTCTTGTCGCGCCTTCATCCTGAGTTTGAGGCTCGTCGTACTCAGCTGCTTGCCCGTGGTCGTATTCCTATGTCGGAGGTGTTGTCTGAGCTTCGTGCTGAGGAGATTCGCCTTCCTTCTGTCCTGGCTGCCCGTGTACCTGCCCCGTCACCCCGTGGTCCTGCTCCATCTCAGCCCGGCAGTTTGACCCATGGGTACGTCCGCCCATGGGCACCCGACCCTAATGGGTATGGTATGGGTCGCTTTCTTGCCCATGGGCGACCCGATTAGTCGTGGGTAGGGTATGGGTCTAAGTTTGTGCCCATGGGTAACCCGATGGGTCGCCCGATTAATATAAATAATTAGTATAAATATTTATTTTACACATTGTGTATATCTTTTTGCAAGCACATACCTTTATTCAAGGATTAGGATTCACCTAGTAATCACAAACAGGCCAACTGCTGTAAGAAAATGAACAAAATGGGCAGGCTTTGGTTGCTCACGTGTCCTGGTACAGAAAATAAGTCCAGCTCCAATCTTTCAACGGAACACTACAACTGATCGTTGCAAAGTGGTTCGACCCATAGACTCATTTAGCTTAGACTATGTTGGCTTGCTGGGCCTATTCTTGGACTCTGCAAATTCCCAGCACATGGAGTACACGCTGCGTTTTTTTTATGGGACCACATACGCTGCATTGCTTACACGATTCCATGTTGCTCGTTTAGTACCACCTCGCCCAGCCAATCGCAATGGAGGTACAGCTCTCCCTATAAAATGGTGGAGAGGGAACGCTTGAGACAATCAGTATACTGGCTGTGCTTTGACCGATGCGGACTCACGCATGGCGAGCTGTACAGAATAAATAATGAATTATTTTGGCACTAGGAAATATTAATGTATTTGAAATTCAAATTTTATATTAGATCCGATGGGTGCCTTGTCGGGTTGGGTGACCCGTCGGGTTCGGGAATGGTTATGATATCATACCAATGGGCAGGGTCGTGGGCAGATAACTTTGCCCGTTTAGCAAATGGGCATGGGCAGGGTCGTGGGCAGATAACTTTGCCCGTTTAGCAAATGGGCATGGGTCTGCAAGAGATTGACCCGACAAAACCCGACCCGATTGCCGGGTATAGCTCCATCACCTTCTCCACCAGCTACTCCGCGGTCCACTGCTCCACCACTGTTGCCCACTCCTCCGGGCTAGGGTCGTGGCTCTCGTCCACGATCTCACTACACCTATTGTGACCTGGATGGTCACACTAAGTCTCGCTGTTACACAAGGGAGCGTGATCTGTGCCAGCAGAGGACGCGGTCTGGCTCTCGTCCGTCTCATGGCTCATCGGGTTCATCTACGGTCACTCCTATTGAGCAGGAGATGGTGCAGATGATCAGGCGGATGCTTGCTACTTCAGGCTCTTCTTCGACTAGTATTGCTCGCTCTGTGACTGATTCTTCTGGCACTTTGGGACCATCATCTTCTACACAGTCAGGTACATCGGCGTGGGTTCTGGATTCTGGAGCTTCTTTTCATATGACTTCTGATTTTTCCACTCTCTTCTTTTCGACCTATTGATTCTCCTCTTAGTGTTCTCACCGCTGATGGTACTCATCTCCCTGCCTCTAGTCGCGACACTCTTTCTACTTCTTCCTTCTTAGTCCCTGATATTTCTCATGTTCCTCGTCTTACTATGAACCTGTTCTCCGCTAGTCAACTTACTGACTCTGACTGTCGTGTCATTTTTAACGCTGATTCTTGCTCCGTTCAGGATCGTCACACTCAGGTTCTGGTTGGAGCTGGCCCTTGCCGCCGTGATTCTCAGGGTCTTTGGGAGTTAGACTGGCTCTGTATTCCTTCCGCTGCCATCTCGCGTGCCAGTTCTCCCGCCGTCGCCGCCTCCGTCACCGGTTCCTTTCAGCAGTGGCATCATCGTCTTGGTCATCTTTGTGGTTCTCGTCTATCGGCATTAGTTCATCGTGGTCTTCTAGGGTTCTTTACAGTGTCAGGGTTGTAGGCTAGGGAAACAAACTCAGTTTCCCTATCCTGTTAGTGCGTCTATCTCTTAGCATCCGTTCGACTTAGTTCACTCGATGTTTGGGGTCCAGCTCCTTTCGCTTCGAAAGGGGGCCATAAATACTATATCATTTTTATAGATGATTTCTCACGTTATACTTGGTTGTATTTTATGTCTTCCCGTAGTGAGTTTCTCTCCATATATAAGCGTTTTGCAGCCATGGTTCTTACTCAATTTTCTACGCCGATTCGTGTGTTTCGTGCAGACTCTGCTGGTGAGTATATCTCCAAGCAGTTGCGTGGTGTCCTTACTAAGCAGGGCACGCTTGCTCAATTCTCTTGTCCCGGTGTGCATGCTCAGAATGGCGTGGCTGAGCGTAAGCATCGCCATCTTCTTGAGACTGCTCGTGCGATGATGATCGCTTCTTCTCTCCCGCCTCATTTCTAGGCTGAGGCTGTCTCTACCTCGGCTTATCTTATTAATACCCAACCTTCTACCGCCCTTCACGGTGCCATTCCTCTTGAGCGACTTTATGATGTTCTCCTGACATTTCTATGTTGTGTTTGTTTGGCTGCGTTTGCTATGTTCTCCTCGCTCCTCGTGAACGCACCAAACTAACCGCTCAGTCTGTTGAGTGTGTTTTTCTTGGATATAGTGATGAGCACAAGGGCTATCGCTGTTGGGATCCTGTGGCTCGTCGCATGCGTATTTCCCGAGATGTGACTTTTGATGAGTCTCGATCTTTCTATCCGCGATCGACCTCCACTATGGTGGATCTTTATTTTCTCACTCTTCCTGACTCCCCTCCCTTGGTTTCTCCTATTTCTTCTCCCCCTACTCCGGAGCCACCTACACCGACACTATCCTCTCCTCCTTCGTCGCCGCGTTCTTCACCCTCTTCACCGGTGTCTTCTCCCTCTCCGTCTCCTCCTACCATTCCCTCTCATCCTACTTTTCCCCTTTACTATACTCGTCGTCCACCTGTTGTGAACGAGTCCTCTGATGTCTCAGCCGACTTATTTTCTTCGCAGTCGGCCTTGTAATACGCCTGATTTCTATAATCTTGCCAGTTACAGTGTTACTACTATTCCGGAGCCGACTACGTACCGTGAGGCTGTTGTTCATCCTGAATGGCAGCTTGCGATGGCCGAGGAGATCGTTGCACTCGAGCGCACCGGTACATGGGAGATTGTTCCTCTCCCTCCTTCTATTCGCCCTATCACCTGTAAGTGGGTCTATAAGGTGAAGACTCGCTCTGATGGGTCCCTCGAGCATTACAAAGCTCGTTTGGTTCCTCGTGGCTTTCAGGAGGAGCATGGCCGCGATTATGACAAGACTTTTTCTCCTATCGCTCACATGACACTGCTCGGACTCTTCTTTCCTTTGCATCAACTTGATGTTAAGAATGTCTTTCTTAATGGTGAGTTGCGTGAGGAGGTCTATATGCGACCACCACCTGGGTATTCTGTTGATGATGGCATGGTCTGCCGTCTACGTCGCTCTCTCTATGGTCTTAAGCAAACCCCTCGAGCATGGTTTGAGCGCTTTGCTTTTGTGGTTATGGCTATTGGCTTTTCTCCTAGTGCTCATGATCCTGCGTTATTTGTTCACTGCTCTCCTCGTGGTCGCACTCTCCTTCTATATGTTGATGAAATGATCATCACTGGTGACGACCCTGCGTATATTGCCTTTGTTAAGGCCCATCTGAGTGAGCAGTTTCTTCTGTCGGATGTTCGTCCGCTTCGTTACTTTGTTGGGATTGAGGTTTCATCTACCTCTGATGGTTTCTTTATCTCCCAAGAACGGTATATTCATGATCTTCTTACTCGTGCTGCTTTTACTGATGAGCGTACTGCTGAGACCCCTATGGATCTCCATTTCTCTCTTCGTGCTTCAGACGGTGATCCTCTCTCTGATCCGACTTGTTATCGACATCTTGTCGGGAGTCTCGTCTATTTAGCTGTCACTCGCCCAGATGTTCATATCTTGAGTCAGTTTGTTTCTGCTCCTACCTCGGTTCACTATAGTCACCTTCTTTCGTGTTCTACGCTTTCTTCGTGGGACGATCTCTCTTTCTCTCTTTTTTCCTCGTTCCAGCTCGTTACAGCTCTAGTCCTACTATGATGCTACATGGGCTAGTGATCCTATGGATCGCCGGTCACTATTGCCGGGAAAGCAAAGAAGCAAGCAGACCGCAGTTTCTCGTTCGAGTGAAGAGGCTGAGTTGTGAGCGATGTCTCTTTTGACTGCTGAGGTGACTTAGTTACGATGGTTACTTGCAGATTTTGGTGTCTCCGTTACGACACCCGCTGATCATCTACTATATGACGGTGCCTGACATTACAGTATTGCACGTGACCCGGTGAAGCATGAGCTTACCAAGCATATTGGTGTTGATGCTTCTTTTGTTCGTGCTAGTGTGCAGGATCAAATTATTGCGCTCGAGTATGTGCCTTGAGAGTTACATTGGCAAACTTCTTTACGAGGGCCCAGACTAGAGCACAACATAGTTTCTTTCTCTCCAAACTCAGCGTTGTTAATCCACCATGAGTTTGAGTGGGGTGTTAGAGTTATATGTATATAGATTAGGGGGTGCCCTGCATATTTTCCCTGTACTTGTAATATATAGATTGTGGCCTTTGGCCCCTGGGTAATACAACGTGTGCAATCCCTAACAATTACTACTTATCATGTTCATTGCTTATTTATCTTGCAGCTTAGTTGCAAGTTTATATTATGATTTGGTGTAGATGGTTTCTGCAAAATTTACAAAATAAAACTATTATGTTTTAATTTTTTGAAAAATTACGAAGATTCTAGTCTGTGGTCATCCGTCCACTTCCTTCTCTCAGCCTTGACAAGTGGAACCGTGCAAACTTACGCCAGCAAAATCGGTCAATCCCCTTCCTCGTGAAGCCTCTGATCTTGAATCTCAAGATCCACCCTATGCTAAAGGCCTGCAGCACCACTTAGATCCCCTCCCATCCCCTCATGATCTCAAATGAGTTCATAGCATTTAGTAATTTTTAGACCACATTCATGTATTGTAGACCACTTTGCAGCGCCACGTCCATGTTTTTACATATAAAAGAGTGCCAAAAAATTGTAAATACTACTTAAAATTTAGTGTATATACTAATTAAATATTCTTATATGCTACATACTCTCTGGTTTGAAAAATACTATAGGTCGTAAGGAAACGCACGTGGTTGAACAAACTAATATATTCCTTTTACTCTGTTACAGCCCGTGGATTGAGAAGGTGCGGCTAGGTTAGAGGAGGGAGAGGAGACGTGAGAAATTAGGGATAACTTCTCGTCTGCTTTATTCAATAGCCAGGGGTCTCCTTATATAGATGGAGACACCCACAAAATAGGAATACATATTCTATCTCTGGAATAATAAGAGTCCTAACTTGAGGGACAAGGTGCAGCCGTGCCCCTTGCCTGATGCGACCTATACCTGGGAGCACCTATTGGTGGCCCCTCCTCTTGTAGTGCTGTCCCCACATAACATCTCTCCCCCCTCGACAAACAGCTCGTCCTCGAGCTGGAATGAAGGATGGTACTCCCGAAAAGTAGCGAGGTCTTCCCAAGAAGCATCAGCGGCAGACATGCCCTCCCACTGAATAAGCACCTGCCAGGTATCACGAGAGCGGCGTGCTCGGATGGCTTTGACTGGAGCAGGCACCACCTTTCCATGTAGAAGTGGCGGTAGTGGCTGAGGAGCATCTGGAGGGGGTCCATCATACGTCTTCAGGAGGCTGACATGGAAGACATCATGAAGGCGAGCTGAGGGTGGTAACTCCAGGCGATAGGCGACTTCATTGATTTTGGCAGTGATACGATACGGGCCATAGTAGCGAGGGCCCAGCTTGCCCTTGGCTGCCCCTAGGAGAGAACTAGCTGCACGGTGATGCAGGCGTAGCCAAACCCAGTCGCCGACATCAAAGTGAAGCTCGCGATGATGACCATCATAGTGCAACTTGGCATAATCCTGAGCTTGCTGTAAGCGAGACCGCACATCAGATAGGAAGAGATCCCGGTCTTGGAGCTCAGCATCAACAGCCGAAGTGCGGGAGATGCCCGGTTCATAGTCATGAAGGGCAGGAGGGTCCCGACCATACACCACCCGAAACGGTGTTGTCTTGTGTGCAGAGTGGAAGGATGAATTATAGCAAAATTCTGCCCATGGAAGCCAACGCACCCACTGGCGTGGACGATCCCCGGTCATGCAACGGAGATACATAGCAATCGTCTTGTTGACAGCCTCAGATTGGCCATCCGTCTGTGGGTGAAACGCGGTGCTCATCCGAAGAGAGGTACCACACATGGCAAAAAGATCCTTCCAGAAGTTGGAGGTGAACACAGGGTCGCGGTCGGAGACAATAGACACTGGAATGCCGTGGAGACGCACAATGTCATCAAAGAAGGCGCGTGCCACCGTAGACGCCGAGTAGGGATGTGCCAACGGAATGAAGTGAGCATACTTGGAAAAGCGGTCCACTACTGTCAAAATAACAGATTTGCCGCCGACCTTGGGCAAACCCTCAATAAAGTCCATCGAAATATCTGTCCACACGCTTGAGGGTACCTCTAGAGGACGAAGCAGTCCCGCAGGGTGAAGATGCTCCGTTTTGTTACGCTGACAAATGATACACGCGTGGATGTAGTCACGGACCACTTGGCGATCTTGAGGGATGTGGAAATCCCGGCGTAAGCGGTGGAGGGTCTTCTGGATCCCTTCGTCGCTGTCATCATGGGCAGCAGCCAAGACTGCAGGTAGGAAAACCGAGCCAGCTGGAAGATGTGCCCGACGGTCATGGCAGACCACGCCATCCACCATGCCCCAGGGTGACTGCAGCTCGCCCGCCAGGATGCGGGTGCGCAAGGCGCTGAGAACAGGGTCATTGGAGGCCGCTTGCCGCAAGTCGTCGAAGATGGTGAACCGCGGCCTTGAGATGGAAAAGGCCAATCCCGGTTCAGCGTCACGGCGGGAAAGAGCATCAGCCACAATGTTCTGTGCACCAGGCTTGAATTCCACCATGAAATCGTACCCAAAAAGCTTGCTCACCCATTGGGTTTGAGGAATTGTGGACAACCGTTGATCCAGCAAGAACTTTAAGGCGTAGTGATCAGTGCGAACAGTAAAGGAGCGCCCCCAAACTTATGGCCTCCAGTGTCGTACAGCTTGGACAAGCCCAATGAGCTCTCTCTCGTAGGTAGCAAGCTTCCGATGACGCTCTGCGATGGGTCGGCTGAAGAAGGCAATCGGTCCTGTGCCTTGGTGGAGAACTGCACCGAACCCCGAGCCCGAGGCATCACATTCGATGATGAATGTTGTTGTAAAATCCGGAAGCTGAAGTACAGGTGCTGTTGTCAATGCTGTCTTGAGATCTGCAAAAGCTTTGTCAGCCTCCTCCGACCAAGAGAATCCGTCCTTACGGAGAAGACGAGTCAGCGGTGCGGCAATGGTGCCGTAGTCCTGAATAAAGCGGCGGTAATATCCTGCGAGACCCAGGAACCCTCGAAGAGCGCGGACTGTGCGTGGCGTCGGCCAGTCTGTGACACCATCCACCTTGGAGGAGTCCATGGCCACACCATCAGCCGTGATCACATGGCCGAGGCATGAGACCGACGTTTCCCCGAAGAAACACTTAGGCCGCTTGAGGAAGAGCTGGTGTTGGCGAAGAAGAAGGAACACCGCGCGCACGTGGCGAATGTGATCTGCCCATGATGTGCTGTAGATCAAAATATCATCAAAAAATACTAACACAAATCGACGGAGGAACGAGCGCAACACATCGTTCATGAGGGCTTGGAAGGTGGCGGGTGCGTTGGTCAGGCCAAAAGGCATCACCAAAAACTCGAACAAGCCTTCATGGGCGCGGAACGCTGTCTTCTCAATATCAGGTGGGTGCATGCGAACTTGATGGTATCCTGAGCGGAGATCAAGCTTGCTGAAGAAGCAAGCGCCCTTGAGTTCGTCGAGGAGCTCCTCAACCACCGGGATGGGAAATTTATCCTTGATTGTCTTGTCATTGAGGGCACGGAAGTCGATGCAGAATCGCGAGGTGCCATCATGCTTTTTCACCAGCAACACGGGAGCCGAAAATGCTGAATTACTGCGGCGAATGAGCTTCTGTTCTAGGAGCGCTGCACAATGGCGCTCCAGTTCATCCTTCTGAAGTGGTGGGTAGCGGTAGGGACGTACCACGACCGCCTCAGTTCCAACGACAAGGTGGATGCGATGGTCATGTGCGCGGGCTGGCGGAAGTCCCGTCGGCTCGGCGAAGAGAGAACCAAATTCCTCCAAGAGTGCAGCCATGAGATCTTGGCCTGTAGCTGCTAGCAGGGTTGGCGTGCGAGTGGGTGCTGCCTCCCCATGCCACACGACCCAGCGGGTATCACGTCGAAAGGCCATGGAGAGTTGGGTAAAGTCCCAAAGGATGGGGCCTAGTGTACTCAGCCATTGGACTCCCAACACGACATCGAACCCACCAAGTGGGATGGCGTAGAAGTCGAGGGAAAAAGCTTCCTGGTCGATGATGACAGGGGTGTTGCAGCAGATGCCGTCGCTGGTGATGTGGTCGCCGTTGGCAACTGCAACGGTGAGCCCTGCACGTTTGCGCAACATGAGCCCCACGCGCTCGGTTAACTCAGATGCCACGAAGTTGTGTGTGGAGCCGGTGTCGACGAGAGCTGTGAGCATGGTTCCGCCAATGGTGACACGTAGCTGCATGGTACGAGAGCTGCGAATGCCGGATAAGGCGAGCAACGAGATTTTGGGCTTCTCGTCACACCCTGCATCGGTGGTGGGCTCTTCCTCATCAGAGTCGTCAGTAATCTGCAACATAAAAAGTTTTTTGCAGCGATGTCCAGGGACAAAGAGGTCGTCGCAGTTGTAGCAGAGGCCTTTGCGACGGCGGTCCTCCATCTCCGCTGGAGAAAGCTTCTTGAATGGCCGAGCAGTAACAACTGTGCCCGTGGTAGTTCCCTCAGCCGAGGCGCCCAGGGCTGCGGGACGGGAGGAGCGACCTGAACGAGTTTGCTGGGCAGCGGCCGTGACCTTCGCCAGATGCTCCGACGAGCGTGCGACGTCCATGGCATCCTCGAGCGTTGTTGGCTTGAGGAGGAGAACTTGAGCCTTGAGGGGCTCGTCGAGGCCGTTGATGAAGATGTCGCGCTCCTCGTCATCGGGTAAAACCTTGCAGCGGGAAACGAGGCCCAAAAATTGTTTTTGGTAGTCAGCCACCGTACCCGAGCGACGAAGCGATATCAGCTCGCCAAAGGGGTAGCTGCGGGAGGGAGGCCCAAAACGCCTGCTGATGTGTGCAACGAAGTCCTCCCAGGCGGGCTGGCCGTGCTTGCGCTCCATGTGGCAGTACCACAGATTAGCTAGCCCCGTCAGGTGGTAGGATGCTAGCCATGTTTTCTCGCTGGCCGGGGTGCGCTGACCCACAAAAAATTGCTCGCAACGGTTAAGCCAGGGCAACGGATCGCTCTCGCCATCATAAGTCGGAAACTCCAGCTTGTGAAAGCGAGGAGGTCGAGTATCGGAGTGATTCCCAATACGAGTACGCCACCCGACGGGTGACGTCGGCCGTGCCGCCATGAGCTCCTCCTGTGCCCCCAGCCTCTCTGAGAGAAACGCGGCGGATGCCGCTGGCGGAGGGATCCGCGGGATGGTGTTGGTGGCGGCTGGCGCCGCGGACGAGGGTGAAGGACTCCCCAGCACGGCGGCAGCCTGAGCGGCAGGAAGCACTTCCACGCCCAGGTTTTTTTTTTCCAGACGTGCAATGATGATGCGGTCCTCTTTCTGCTGCTGCACCATGTCCTGCATCACGTCTGTCAGCTTCTGGAGCTCTTTGGTGATGGAGCTTTGGAAGGAGCTGCAGAACGCCTCCATCTCCTGGTGGACGAGCTCCTTCAGCTCGCCGAACTTGACGGCCCGATCTTGGTCCACGGAATCGCTCATGGTGATGGTGGCAGCGGAGATCGTTGGCTCTGATACCAAACTGTTACAGCCCGTGGATTGAGAAGGTGCGGCTAGGTTAGAGGAGGGAGAGGAGACGTGAGAAATTAGGGATAACTTCTCGTCTGCTTTATTCAATAGCCAGGGGTCTCCTTATATAGATGGAGACACCCACAAAATAGGAATACATATTCTATCTCTGGAATAACAAGAGTCCTAACTTGAGGGACAAGGTGCAGCCGTGCCCCTTGCCTGATGCGACCTATACCTGGGAGCACCTATTGGTGGCCCCTCCTCTTGTAGTGCTGTCCCCACATAACATACTCCTTCGATCTTTGTTAGTAATATTATTTAATAAATGTACATCTGATGCATATGTTGTGGCTTCTTTAACTCAATAAGTGAGTAGAGTTATATTATTGTGTTCCTGTGTAGTCGTTCACTTATTGCAACACTTGGTGCGATTGTTTCCATATTTTTTTTGTATCTTTGTAGCCTTATTATAGTACCAAACTGTGATGTAGAATTCTGCAGAATTGCCACTCTCTTACAAAATGACCTTTTCAGTTACTGGAGCACTTCAGTCCATCTGAACCATGGGTTCCGAGGAGCCCACCAAAAAAGACTGATCAAAAGAAGCCTCAGGATGAATCCCAGCTGGAAAGCTTGTTATTCTTGCAATTCTTGACAGCTAGATTTGAACCCAGGTATTATTTTATTATCCTATTGCTATGTTATTGCCTGTCAGTGCCTCCAAGAAGGATGTATTGTGCCTTGACAATTAAAAAACAAGCACTGTGCGTCCAATTACTGGTTACTTTAATTTATTGCTAACACATACTTAAAATCTTGTGATAGATAATATTAATTGTTGGGCCAAAATCAAGGCGAGTTGAGAACTTCAGATCATAAATTATTAAATTTCGGAGCACTTCTTAAGGAAAAAAAATCTTGGCACTGCTATCCTTTAATAATGTATGTGATTATACATTTTAGGCCTCGGTTTTCGCTGTCGGGTGTGTGTCATGTTTACATATTAGTTTGGTCTCCTTTATTGATAATATTAATTTGGTGTAATGGTTGTTCAACTCCCAACAATCACCATATATATGATACAAAAAAAATCACCATAGATGCATCTAATAGTTAGATTTGACAGGTGAAATCACACACATAAATGGAAATCACTCTGATCAGTATATGCTTCAGCTGTCTAGTTTTGCTGTGACCATTTTATAGATACTTACGATTTTTACAATTTATGTGGTATAACATGATTTGGTATTTTCGTGCTTTCAGTCATGTGATCGGTGTAGCAGCAGAGTGCTGGTTGACATATATGGATCAACTCTTGACAGTTCAAGAAAACAGAAGAGAATTGGATTTGTTAAAGACTAAGATGCTTGACTTGGTCGATATTTACTATGATGCTCTCGATGCCGCCAAGACAGGAAACAAGGTCATTTTTAATCATGGTCACCAATGTTTTGTAGTTCTGACACCCTATTTTTCACTGTTTGTGTGCTGTTCTTAGCTTGTTTATGGTCGATTTCCAAAAAGACTGTTCTGTGGCGTCCAGTTCAGGAATTAGAATCTGCAAGGGTTAGTAAGCATAATTAGAGGCGAGTTATTATGGTAGAGTGTGATTGTTTAACTGAGTCCACCTGTGCAGTTGTATACTGTTTTGCATGCTATCATATTAGAACTTTACTTGCCCTGCTGCTAAATGATTTTAGTATGAGAACAATAGGGAGGGCCCACTGGATCCAAATTGGAAATAAAAATTATTTATAGATTTCAATACTTTGCATCTGGTGCCGAGCAGTTTCAGGTCGATCTCCAGGTAGGGGAGTCAGCGGTTTAACTATTACTCATTTGCATGTGCTAATAGCAACCAGATTTTTTTTTTTTTTTTTTTTTTTGATAAAGGGCTTTATTACTCAAAGAATTCAAGCATTACACCCGGCCTCTGCATCGTGAGATGCACACAGCCTCAATCTGAAACTGAAAATAAACAAGAATGACAAAGCTACAAAAATCCTCTGTAGACTGTAAAGCTACGAAATCCTCTGTAGAATGTCAAAGCTATGGAGCCTCAATCCGTAGATCAAGCGGCCATCCATGTGGGATAAAAATATCCCTCGCCACCTGCTCCAGTCGTGCACATGCCTCCATAAAAAGGCCTCGTAACTCCCCTCGCTGTAATGTGGACCACGAACGGAGAATACCTGTGCTCCTGAATAGAACCTGCATACGAGAAAAAATTTTATCATTGAAAATCTTGTCATTTCTACATAGCCAGAGCGACCAGATAGTACTTTCTTTAAAAAAATGCCTTATGCATGAGAGCTGCATGTATGGATTTGAATTTTGGTTCATAACTTTCTTATCATTTGTGAGAAAATGATGGCTTGTAACTTTAACTGATCTTTAATAGCTTCCTATCTTCCAAATAGATTGATATCCCTAATGTACTGAGGGTCAAAGAATACCCACACTATATGGAAAAAACATATAGTTCCTACCATTCCACATCAGTGCTGGGAAGGATCTACGACGAAGCAATATTACGACAGTCGGAAATTATTCCTCAAATTAGTAAGTTGCTATTTCTACTTTTCCCATGTTGGTTCCTTTTGTGTATATGGAATGGAAAACATATCTTTGGGGTCCAGTGACCCACTGACCTCCGAAGTATTAGCTTCCGTCTTAATCCAGCCCTTTAGTATTCTTCTTAGGAAGTTTCTCACTTTCAAAGGACCACAGATTTCTAATTTATTTTGTACTTCTCTATTATGGCAATGTCGATTGGATGTACAATGCATAAACATGTATTTCTGGCAGAAAATCGACAATAACAACACTTGTAGCTGGCTGCAAGTTTCAAACAGTGCTTTACCTGTTGTCTTGTTTCCTGTGTCCATTATGTTTTTTTTCAGATATATCGCTCCTTGTCGTGTTTTACGGAGGAAGAACAGGTCACCGATGAGTGTTGGGAGCTGTGGACAAGCCGTTACGATGACTATCGAAAGGAGAGCTCAGCCCTCTGCGATGATAATTACTGCAAAGAAGAGAGAGACAGTAGATTCTTGAAGCTTTATCAAAAATATAGGGAGGTAAGCATCTTGTGTTGTGTATCCATCATCCTCATCTTCCGGTGGTCAACATTCAGAGATTTTCTCGTGACAAACTCGAACCCGGTTACACTTCCAGATGCTGTACGACGCCGAGGAGTTTGACAAGAGCCCGAGGGGATGGCCCGAGGTGTTCAGCGAGGCCTGTGCGATCTACCAGATCGTGTATAAGTATGCGCTGCGGAAAAACAACGCCAGCCTTTGCGGCTTCGTGTGGAAGGTCGCTGGCCGCGCTTTGTGCGAGCTCCACCTGATCAAACGTCGCGAGGAAACGGTGATGTGCTTGCACTCCGTCCTCAGGGACGCATTCAAGAATCGTTAAGGTCATGTAACCTCCGTGATTACGGTCACAGGAGTTCTATGATGCCCTCGCTAGCGATCTAGCTTCCGTCAGTGTCTTCGGGTTGAAGCAAATAAACTCTATGTAGCATGGAAAACAGATGTTAAACGCGGGAACAATGTTCTGCGAGCTGACAAAGTGTTAAAAAAATCTTCATGCATGAGTTGCTGACGAAGATCTGCATACGATGAGTAGAGCAGAATAGACACCAAGAAAATATGCGTGGGCTAGTTCTTATGAGTGCTGATTTCGGAACATGACACCCTTGGTGGTGCCCCCAGTAAGAGCAATTATTATATCACTAGCTATAGCCAACATGTAGATGTAGCACACCAGCAGTTGGAGCAACGACGGTATCAAGAAAATGGGAGTTTATCTCCTCAGGCTTGATCTCAGACTGTCAGACAAGCTACAATTACAAAACAACCACGTATGTCAGCAAAAACAAATTCACTAATCAGCTAACATATATATACAGACACAAACAGAGATCATGATCCAATTAATGATTGCTAGTACAGTCAAATACAACAGAATAATCGTAGTAGCAATTTTGTTAAAGGAATGAAACAGACAGTATGTCTGTATATCTCACTAGAACTTCGGTTGTATCTTACTAAAGCTGTTGATTACGTAGCTTGTCAATGAAGGTAATCTTGTATGGCGGAAAGTTAATGGTAATAGTCTAAACATATAATGAAGCAATATATGCTACAAGGTGCCAGTTTATATTAAAGATGCAAATATGTCTGTCAAATTCAGACAGAATTTTACAAGTCAAATTTAAACAGAAAATAATACCAGATTATGTAACTTCATATATGTTCTAATTGTTTAAACAACAACAACAACAACAACAACCAATCTTGTAAGTCTCAAACAATTTAGGGTGGCTAGAGTTGAAACCCGACAAGATCTCGAAGCCAATTCATGGTTCTGGAACGTGAATAGTTAAACTTCCACGCACCCCTGTCCATGGCCAATTACTTGGCTCCAAATCAGGTCTCTCTTAACGGATTCCACCAATATAAGTTTGTTCTACCACGACTGCCCTTAACATTCTAACATGATTTACCCGTCTACTATGCACCGGCGCTTCCGGAGGACTCCATTAAATATGTACAAACCATGTTAGACTGTCTTGGACAAGTTTCTCTTCAATCGGTGCTACCCAGTTCTCTCACATATATCGTCATTCAAGATCCAGTCCTTCTTGTGTGGCCACATATTCATCTCGATATGCGCATCTCTGCTACACTTAACTATTGGATATGTTGTCTCTTGGTTGGCCAACATTCTGCGCCATACAACATCGTAGATCTGATAGTTGTCCTATAAAACCTGTCATTTAGCTTTTGTGCCACTCTCCTATCAAAAGGGACGCCAGAAGCTTGGCGCCACTTCATCCAACCATTCTTGATTCGGTGACCCACATCTTCATGGATATCACCATCCTTCTGCAGCATAGACCCCAAATATCGTAACGTGTCTCTCTCCAGTACCACCTGCCCATCAAGGCTAATCTCTCCCTCCTCGTGCATAGTAGAACCGAAACTGCACCTCATATACTTAGTTCTAGTTGTACTAAGACTAAGACATTTCGATTCTATAGTCCGCCTCCACAACTACAACTTCCTATTAACCCATGTTCCGCTATCATCGGTTAGCACCGCATCATCGGCAAAGAGTAATAGGCAATTAAGAAGCTTTCTTAGGGGATGTGCACGTCATAGAAGTGAGATTTATAAAAAGGAAAAGGAAATATTATTAGGTATTATTGATTACCTGGATATTAAAGCTAAAAATAATCCTCTTAACCCTTCAGAACGTGAAGAGTTAAGAAAGGCGAATGATAGTTTATCGAAATTAAGACGGGAGGAAGAATCAAAATGGGCTCAGAGAGCCAAGGTGAAACATGTGCAAGAAGGTGGAAACAAAATATTTCCACCTCATTGCGAATGGAAAACATCGAAAGAAGAAAATTTTCCAAATAGAACAATAGGAAGGAACTATAGTAGGGGATGAAAACCTTAAAGTTTATATTACTGAGTATTATAAAAAGCTATTTGGAGCACTGGCCCAAAATAATTTTTTATTAGATGAGGAAAGGATTTCGGACATCCTCCAAATTTCGTGAGCTGAGAATGAAATCCTTACGGCGGATTTTACAACGGATGAGGTACTTGATGCTATTATGCAAATGGAGCATAATAAGGCCCCAGGACCAGACGGGTTCCCCGCTGAATTTTATAAAACATTTTGGAAAGTTATTTATAAAGATTTAATGGCAATGTTTGTTCAGTTGCAACAAAGGTCATGACCATTATACAAGCTTAATTTCGGAGTGATCACTCTTCTGCCAAAAAAAGAGGATGCTATTCACATTCAGCAGTTCATACCGATTTGTCTATTAAATGTGAGTTTTAAGATGTTTACGAAGATCGGAAAAAATCGTATAACTCAAATTGCGCACAAAGTTATTAAACCAACCCATACAACTTTTATGCACGAACGACATATCCTAGAGGGGGCAATTGTTCTACAGGAAACTGTCCATGAACTTCACAGGAAAAAAATGGATGGGGTTTTATTTAAGATTGATTTTGAAAAAACCTATGATAAAGTAAAATGGCCTTTCTTATTGCAAACGCCGCAGATGAAAGGTTTTGACAAAAAATGGTGTGATCTCATCCAAAATTTTATTATGGGTGAATCGGTTGGGATACGTGTCAATAACGATGTTGGACACTATTTCTAGACCAGAAGGGGTTTAAACAAGGGGACCTTCTTTCTCCTATACTTTTTAATATAGTGGCTGATATGTTGGCTATTCTCATCACAAGAGCGAAATAGAATGGTCAAGTTGGGGGCCTCAGCCCTCATCTAGTTGAAGGGGCGGTCTCAATTTTGCAATATGCGGATGATACTATTTTATTCATGGAACACGACCTAGAGAAGGTGGTCAACATGAAATTGGTTCTTTCCATCTTTGAGCAGTTATCTGCGCTTAAAATAAATTTTCATAAAAGAAATTTTTGTGTTTTGGGAAAGCTAAAGAGGCTGAACACCAGTACATAAATGTTTTTAGGGTATGAGGCAGGGACCCTACTTTTGAAGTATTTAGGTATCCCAATCCACTATAGGAAATTACTAAATAAAGAATGAAACCCGATTGAAACACGGTTTGAAAAGAAGCTTGATTGCTGGCATGGCAAGCTACTCTCCTACGGGGACAGACTAGTCCTAATAAATTCAGTTCTTACCAGCCTACCTATGTTTATGCTATCCTTTTTAGAAATACCTAAAGGGGTATTGAAAAGGTTAGATTTTATAAGTTTCGTTTCTTTTGGCAGAGTGGTCAGCATAAACGAAAATATACACTTACAAAATGGAACATTCTATGTAGACCCAAAGATCAAGGACGGTTTGGAATTGAGGTTCTTGACATTAAGAATAAATGCTTATTAAGAAAATGGTTATTTAAGCTTATAAATGAGGAGGGAGTCTGGCAATAACTAATACAAAATAAATACTTAGAAAACAAGACGTTGTCACAAGACTCCCAATTTTGGAAGGGTCTTATGAAAGTAAAAGAAGGTTTCTTCAGAAGAGGAAAATTTGTGATAGGAAATGGCCAAGAAACCCCTTTTTTTGGGAGGATACATGGTTGGGAGATGTATCGTTGGCATCTCAATACCCACCGTTAACGTTAGCAAATTTCTCACTGCATATTGAGTTTAGACGAAGTCTAACAGGTAACAAATGGGACGCTTGGCTGTATTTGCTTTAATGTATTATGACCATTAACCTTACAAATGATGATGACAAGTTTGTATGCAAACTCACTACTTCTGGATCTTTTACAGTAAAATCCATGTATAAGGATTCCTTAAATGGGCATACTGTAGATTTGCGCAAACATATTTGGAAACTTAAGATCTCTTTGAAGATTAAGATCTTTATGTGGTTCCTTTTTAACAAAGTTATTTTAACGAAAGATAACCTTGCTAAACGTAATTGGAATGGATGTAAAAAATGTGTGTTCTGTGATTTGGAGGAGTCTATAGATCATTTATTTTTTACATGCCCTTTTGCGCATTTTTTATGGACTGTGGTGCATTATGCTTTTAATATCACCCCACCGATCAATAGTACGAATATGTTCGGTAATTGGATAAATGGGGCTGACAAGAATTTTAAGGCACAAATTCACGTTGGGACTTGTGCGTTGCTATGGTCATTATGGAAATGCAGAAATGATATCATTTTTAACAAAGGTGGTCATACTAACTTTTTCAGGTAATCTGCAAGACCTCTCACTCAATGCATGAGTGGGATTTCCTGTTTCCATAGGCGCAACGTGCGCTTATCAACTCTGGATGCACCCAGCTGGAGGCGGTCGCTTTGGATATCTATACCCGGGGTACCTGGCGACTTACTAGAAGAATCAAAGACG
Source organism: Alopecurus myosuroides (assembly GCA_028641055.1). Classification (NCBI taxonomy): domain Eukaryota; kingdom Viridiplantae; phylum Streptophyta; class Magnoliopsida; order Poales; family Poaceae; genus Alopecurus; species Alopecurus myosuroides. The sequence goes on from CM054058.1 coordinate 420,660,108, forward strand.
CTTGAAGAGAATACGACTCTTAAGAATCCGCTCTGTTTCTTTTTCATTTCGTTGGGTGTTCGTGCTGGATTCTTTGCTTTGTTTCTTGAGATGTAAACGCTGAACTACTAAGACGCTGCAATAAAAGCTGTGTGCATCAATCGATATAGAGGTTGAAGCTTTTTCCGCTTTTCTAAAAAAAAGATCATCGGCAAAGAGATACACCATTTGATATCTCCTTGTACATCCCTTGTGACCTCGTCCATCACTAAAAAAGATACAAAACTCTAGTAATATATGAGTGAAATATATGTAGTGTGCACATACATACATCTATATATGTACTAGTGTTACAAAGAGTTTAATTGCGATAATTATTCGGAAAAAATGTAATTGGCTTTTTAGGATATATATGTTCCTTTTCGTGTTGATTGGCTATAAGATGAGGTACCCTATAGAGTCAAAGGCAAGAATTTACCACTCCTCTTCTCTAAGTAGGTAACTGGTGCATCTTAAGAGACTTCTACAGAAATCATTTCTTTCAACGAAGTCGCTAACTACTCACTACAGGAAAGCTCCAATACGCCGACGGCCCCCTTACCGTCGGGGAAAACTGGATTCCCGTCGGCGTATGCATAGGCCGTCGGCCCCCCGTCGGCGTATGCCCCCTCGGCGTTTTGCTATGTCGGCGTATAGGTAGGCCAATTTGTTTTTTGAATATTTTTCATTTTTTATTTCACTTGTTTAACCACTTAATCACACTATTGTCACATTTATCTTTATCTCTAAGATTTTTAATTTTAATCTAAATTACTCGCTTGTACTAACACTTTCCGATCGGTCATGCATCCTCAGTTTGCTCCAGCCCCAGCACGCTAAACTTCGTAGTTCCTTCCCTGTGAGCTACCTAGAAACAACGAATGTGTTGCTGAGTATCGAATCAATCCTGTTAACCCTTGAACCATCATCTCACTCTTTTATTTTGTGAATTCAAATAATTATTTAAATAAAAAAACAATAATAAACTTGAATTTAAATAAGATTTTGTACATGCACGCATGGGTGTGGGAGCTATCATAGCCGTTGGCAACATTTTGAGATATGTGCCTCATTCTGTCAGGCAACATGTTGAGTTTCTTTTATGTCTCGTTTCTTCTTTTAATCTGTCATGTCGTTCGGCCTCTTTCCCGTAACCTTTGCCGCCTTACCCGGCCCAAATTCCCGGGCTATGTGCTAGATGAACTGGTTGAATGGTCAGGAAGATAAAGAAGCGAACATTGCGCCATACCTCCTAGGCTATGTGCTAGATACAGGATGCTCCCATCGATTTGACTCAACATGCTATGAAAGTAAGCTGCCGTGAAAACAGTGGCTCGTAGGCCTACGCTGCCGAGCTATATATGTCATGGCGCCATGCCCCTACTGATTTGACTCGACAAGTTGTAAAACTAGTTGTGGGTCATGACGATGACAGCCCAGAACATCATGCAGCGTCGGGTCTATGCTAGATTAGAAGTCTGCTGGAGTGTTTTTGTCGACAGTTAGCAGTTAGAAGATGATTTGGGAATCCTTTAACTAGCACAAGATCCGTTTTGTATAAAGGTTTACTTGTGCCTAAGATATCCTTCGTACGGTTGGCCCCTTGGCCGTGTGTGTCATTGTTAATGGAAAAAAATGCATCTGCCCAACTGGCGTATAAAACGGATTTTTTTTTGCTCGTTCATCCCAGCACGGGTTCGTCGTTCGTCTCTCGTGATCTAGAGAAGCTTTTGTTGAAATTTATATGGGCTGCACCATGTGGTCTAACTAAAGCCCAATAAATTTTGAAATTGTCACGACCCATTCATAAATAATAAGTGGAGTGAGTGGGACTAAAGTTTAGTCAAATACTGCTAGTTTGGAGAGAATGGAGCCACCTTATAAGATGAGTCATTCTAGCTCACGTATGAGTTGGCAAACCAAGAGAAAAGGTGTGCCACACGCGCGCTCCTCCTCTGCCGCCCGACTCGTCACGACGTGCCGCGGGTTGCGGGAATGAGCCGAGCCGAGAGCGTTTATTTTGTCGGTTAGTAAAAACTTAATGAGTCATTAATTTGGTAATTAACGAACGCGTTAATGTCGCACCCGGACTTCTAAAGGATACTCGCCGTTCCGTTGAACAGTAGTAGATTGGATTACGGGGGTTACCGGCATCCGCGTCCTCTTACGAGTAGGCCAACACACGTATGTGTGACAACCAACCCCTATCTGTTTAGCGTCGACGTAAACTATCCCATAGAAATCAGGACACTACCATTGACGTACTTCATACCATACACACATGGTACGTCAACGGCTTTGAACAAACTGATAACACAACATATCTCTAAGACACAAAAGATTGAAATAAGTTGCAACTGGCCCTCAGTAGGGCAGAGAATAGCAAAATACAATCATCCAGAGGACACATGTCCCAACATAACATCATTACATCTCAGCGGAAGCATTCAAAGGGGTCTGAGTACAGACAAATCCAAATAGGCTTAAGAAGCCGGAAACTGAAATAAAGACGGAGCCCATCCACGATGTCTCGGATCCTGCCCGGGTCCGCTAACTACTCGTCAGCAGCCTCGTCAAACTCCACGTAGTAGCCGTCACCTGGATCCTCGTAAGCGTAGTCTGCGGAAACCACAGCCCCAAAGGGGTCAGTACATCCAAGTACTGGCAAGCAAGACTCACAGTTCACCAAAGTGTAGCCCGTCAACACCAAGCACAGATGCCTTGGGTTCAACGGAAGAAAGGGGATATAAACGATGCTGCAACTGGCTGCACTAACCAACTACAGAGACTCTACCACTTCCGGCTAACAGAAAGGAGATAAGATCGAGTATTGTAACCAACTGAAAGATAACGTCAAGCAAATCCATCCTGGATCTCGCCCCTTATCCAAAGAAGCAATCCGAGGATAACTCACACAGTTGGGTTAATGATGATTCAGATTATTGTGTCAATAATCCTATTACTAGTCAAGTTGTTAATCATTGGGTGTGAGATTGTGAATCATTAGGTTTAAGTTGTCCTGAGTACTTGTTAGCCAGTACTTTCACCAAGTTAACCATAACCGCGGAAAACACGGCTTCTCGAGAAGATTATCCCTGCAGGGTTGCACCAATTTGGCCGTACACGTATGAATAACCCGCCAGATGGGATGCCTCCCACCAAGCGGGGCACTCAACACAACTCAACTCTTCTTCGCATCAAGCCCAAAGCACCTTGGGCGCACGGCTAATCGAGCCCAGAAGAAAATGGACCCTCATAGCACTCTAAGAACGTGTCCCCCTAGATGCCGACTACAAAAGTTCCACCCTGCGCTGGGCTCGCAAAAACATGCATGCGGCACATGGAAAACACGAACTAAATGAGATGACTTGGACGAGATGCGAATCGAATCAAATTGAGGGGGGCGCCCATACTCGCTTCCCATATGCGGGTAGTGCGCTCATCATGGATCAGTAGACAAGACCCTTTTCCTATTAGGGTCGACACTAGCAGGCCTCAAAACCACACAGGGCCTCCTGCCGGTGCCTTATCATCAAATTATTATTAAGTAATAACATTAGCATGATTGATTGATTAAACATCGAGCCCCCAAAACATAATAAAATATAGTAACTGAAAGTAACGGGTAACAGACTCGAGCAAAACAAACTAAGCATGCTAGTAAGACACTGGCTCAAACAATAGGGTTGTAGGAGTGGTGGTGAGGTAATATCAGGGTTAAAGGATTCATGTGATAGGTTCGTAACAGAAACAACTACCACTAAGGCTAGCAGAAATAGACAACGGAAAGTATCGGTAACCAGGGTTGAAAGGAACACAATGGTTCATGTGAGTGATAACTTGCCTGCAAACTCAGCAGCCGGGTACTGGGCTAGATCCTCAGAAGGGGTGCTGTAAAGATCGTCTGTCTCAACGTCGTCGTCTATCCGAGAAGAAGCAAACAAACAAGACAGAAATGTAAACAATCATTATCATGGCATTGTGCACAATCAAAGATGATGCATGTCAGGTTAGTAGATGCATCAAAATAAACTAGTTGACATGGTAACACAATTTAAATGGTTCCATATGCAATTGGATTGCATATGGAAAAAGATCCATGACTTAAGTGGAAACAAATGATCTACAATTTATTACCATGTGAAAGTTGTTAGCATGATGCATGCATGATGATAATAGCAAAATAACAACCATAGATGCAAGTGGTAAAAGAATAAAACAAGTTTGGAAATTATTTGTTAAGTTTGGAAAGTTTGGTTACTTAAACATGTCACACAAACAATGGTTGTTTTCATCAAATTAAAGTGTTCAAAACAAATAACAAAATTCATATTTGAAAAGAACATCAAATTTTAGTTGGATTACATGTTTCAAATTTTGAAATAGGAGTGAGGACGAATTTATTATGACTTAAACAATATTAAACAAGTTTTAAATGAATTTAAAACAAGTTTGAATATTATTTGAATTTTAGTTGTTCAAAACATAAATTCAAATTCATATTTGAAAAGTTAACACTTTGATGGTTTGAAAACATATTTTGCATGTTCAAAAATATTTTATATTGAGCAAGTTATGATTTTATCAAATTTAAATGAATTAAACAAGTATTAAATTATTTAGGCAATTTAAATTATTCAAACCATGAAACAAAATTTATATTTGAAAAGGTTATTCAAAATAGCATGGAAAACATATTTTATTTGCATTTATTGGATTAAGAATGAATTAGTTATGGAATTTAGAAATTTGCATTTGAATTATTTGAATTCAAATTTGAATTGCATTTTGAAATTTCAAAACAGGAAACAAATGATACCAATAGGTAGAGATTTAAATTTAGACCAGCACACATATTTTATTTTTTGTAATTTGGAATTATAAAAACTATAGTTATAAGGTTTTTAAAACCAGGGGCCAATCTGCTAAAAAAGGACTTGGATTTGAATACAGAAATGTTTTAAAACTTTTTATACGCACATATATCCTACCCAGACACTGCCAGGGGGGCCCAAGGGGACCGTGCGCTTGCGTGGCACATGAGTGACTGACAGGGGGCCCTCCCTGTCAGCACTCAGTCGAAAAAAGTGGGATTTTATCCCAGGGGAGAGCCAGGACTCGAACGTGGTACCCCTCGCTCGCGTGCGCTGTGCCTGAACCAGTGGGGTGAGTCGCGTTCGTTGTCAGGTACCGCGACGCATGGAGGATAAGGTGATGCTTGTTAACTGAAGTTAACTGACGACAAAAACCCAAGCCTGAACTCTGACAGAGATCCTGCCGGCGGCGTGCTACGACGATGTGCTCGTGCTGCGGGGCTGCTGTGATGCTGGATGCGTGCACGAAACCGTGATGCAGAGGGTGGAGCAGATACAGAGGTGGTAGAGGGAGGAGATGGCGGTGATCACCGGGATTTTGCCGCGGATGAGCTCGACGGCGGAGGGGATATCGCGGCAGTGACGAGGACGGCGGCGTGGCTCCCGTGCTCCTCCCAGCTCGCTCCGGTGTCGAACTGGAGAGGGGGACGTGGGCTTACGTTTCCAGTAGCTAGGTGGGGGGTTGGTGCGTCATGGCGACGGCGGCGTGGACGGATTCAGACGGTGGTCGCCGGTGAGGAAATTCAGAGAGGGGATCTGCGATGTGGAGGAGAAATTGGCGGCGGCTCGAGGAGGGACAGGTGACCTAGGGATTAGGGTTCGTGTCTAGGGCTTCGTGGGGTTCTTATAGGGTCCAGACGTCGAGGGATGCCGTCGGTGGCGAGCCACTGCCGCCGTGGCATACCCCGATGCCCTGCCGTACCGCGGGGCGACGGTGTCGGCTGTTTTAATCGAACCGGTACGCGCGCGTTAGCGGGCTGGGCCGCGCTAGGAGAGGGTTAGGTGGGTTTGGGCTGGGTAGCTGCTGCGCGCGCGCCCGTTTGCTTTTTTTTTTTTTTTTGCTTTTCTGTTTTTTTTTGTAGCAATGAGAATTGGAAGAATTTGATAGGGTTTTGAGTTTATAAAATTTTGGAAAAATTCAGGTGAGTTTGTTAGTTCAATATCTAACACTTTACAACTTAAGTTTTTGGAAATTCAAATTTAGTTGCTGTTTTTGCAAAATGGTTTGAATTGGAATAAATTGCAAACTAATTGATTTATTTTTGAAAACAGCAAGTTTAATAGGGTGAACCCTATTATTAACTTGGTTAAATTAGTTGATTGGTTTAGATAGTGTTCATAAGTTCAAATTGGTTCTGCCTGATGCATTTGATTTGAATTTGAAGGGGATTTGGAAATTAAAATGGTTGTTAATTAATGACTTAATATTGAAAACAAGGTTTTTATTAGGGTGACCCCTATTATTAAGTGGATCAAAACATTAGAATGGTTTGGTATTTTTATAATTTCCAAATTAGGTGCTGTAGAGGATTTGCTTTGAATTTGAAACCCATTTGGAATTAATTAGTGAAAATAAAAGCACCATTTTATTTGTTGATCAATATGGAATAATATGAAAACAAATGGGTTGTTTTTATTTGAGATTTCTATTTAAAATGTTGTAACAGAGCAAGTATGAAATAACCATTTGAAATTGTTTGAGTTTCATTATGAAAACAATTAAGAACAGATGCAACACAAAAGGAAACAAATGCAAACAAATAATTAAACATGATGACATGATGCAATACTTTGATAACAAGAAATCAAACATTCTAAATGGTAGGTTTTCATACTTGGGATGTTACAAAACGCCCCCCTTGAAGGAATTGCGCCCCGAGATTCCTTACTGAGAAGTGAAAAGGTCCGGATACTTCTTGCGAAGATCCTCTTCGGTCTCCCACGTTGCCTCTTTATCGGAATGATGAGACCACTGCACTTTCAAGAACTTGGTGCTCTTGTTGCGAGTCTTACGCTCGGTCTCATCGAGAATACGAACAGGGTGCTCCTCATAAGATAGATCATCTTGCAGTTCAATGGAATCATGATCAACTGCACGATCTGGATCTTTGAAACACTTCTTGAGCTGGGACACGTGGAACACATCGTGCACCTTGGATAGTTTTTCTAGAAGTTCAAGACGATAAGCATTTTCTGCCCGCCTGGAGAGAATGTTGAAAGGACCAATGTATCTTGGTGCAAGCTTTCCTTTCACACCAAAACGATGAGTGCCTCTGAGGGGAGTTACACGGAGATATGCCTTGTCACCAGGTGCATAGATCATATCCCTGTGCTTGTTGTCATAGTAGCTCTTCTGACGAGACTGAGCAATCCTGAGATTGTCACGAATGATACGAACTTTCTCCTCGGCTTCCTTAACAATGTCAGGGCCTAAGAGTGAACGTTCACCAGCTCCATACCAATTGATTGGACTCCTGCATCTGCGGCCATACAATGCCTCAAATGGTGCCATGCCTAGGCTTGCCTGGTAGCTGTTGTTGTAGGAGAATTCAGCATATGGAAGGCAATCCTCCCATTTCATGCCAAAGGAGAGACCACATGCTCTGAGCATATCCTCGAGAATCTGATTGACTCTTTCGACTTGCCCCTGAGACTGAGGGTGATAAGCTGTGCTGAACAGAAGTTTAGTGCCCAATGCCTCTTGGAAACTCTTCCAGAAATGAGAAGTGAATATGCTTCCACGGTCTGAGCTTATTTCCAATGGAACACCATGAAGAGGAACAACCTTTGCTATGTAGAGCTCTGCTAACTGGCTAGCTGAGATAGTTTCCTTGACAGCAAAGAAGTGAGCTACTTTAGTGAGACGATCAATAACAACGAAGATTGCATCGTTGCCCTTCCTGGACTTTGGAAACCCAGTAACGAAGTCCATTTCAATCATGTCCCACTTCCAGTCAGGAATTTTCAGAGGTTGGAGTAGACCGGCTGTTTTCTGATGGACTTCCTTAACACGTTGACAAACGTCGCATTCAGAAACGTATTGAGCAATTTCACGTTTCATGCCAGGCCACCAATACAGAGTCTTGAGATCCTGGTACATCTTTGTACTTCCAGGGTGAATGGAGAGAGGAGTTTCATGAGCCTCCTTGAGAATGATATCTTTGAGACTTTGAATCTGAGGAACTGCAATGCGTCCTTCGAAGAACACAGTTCCCTTGTCATCAATTGAGAAAGACTTGAATTTATCATTGCCTTCCTTGATGTGCTCTACAATCTTCTTGATTTCAGTATCACGAAGTTGTTCAGAACGAATCTTGTCCTCGAGAGTTGGACTGGCTGTCAAGCTTGCAAGGTAACCTTGAGGGACAAGACCAAGGTTCAGCTTCTGGAATTCTTCATGAAGTGGAGGTTGGCTTTCCATGATCATGAGATTATTGCAATATGAATTGCGACTGAGAGCATCGGCCATAACATTACCCTTGCCTGGAGTGTAAGAAATGGTGAGATCAAAGTCTTTGATCTTCTCAATCCATCTCCTTTGCCTGAGGTTTAGATCTGGCTGAGTGAAGATGTATTTCAGACTCTTATGATCGGAAAAGATTTCAGTTTTGTTACCCAACAAGTATTGTCTCCATTTCTTGAGGGAAAACACAACTGCTGCAAGTTCTAGGTCATGAGTGGGATAGTTTTGCTCATGTGGGTTCAACTGACGTGAAGCATAAGCCACAACTTGACGTTCTTGCATAAGAACTGCACCTAGACCTTGGAGAGATGCATCGCAGAATATCTGGAAAGGTTTGGTAGTATCTGGGCCAACCAGAACATGTGTGGAAGTGAGTTTAGTCTTCAAGAGATTGAAACTTTCATCACCCTGTGGAGTCCAAACGAACTTCTTGTCCTTCTTTGTGAGATCAGTGAGAGGTTTGGCAATCTTGGAAAAGTTTTGGACGAAACGATGGCAATAGCTAGCCAAGCCGAGAAAACTTCTGACTTGCTTTACCGTCTTAGGAGGTTTCCAATTAACAATTGCCTTAACCTTTTTCGGGTCAATGGCTATGCCTTTGGCAGAGATGATATGACCAAGGTAAGCAACTTCTGGAATCCAGAACTCACATTTGGAAAACTTGGCATACAAACAATGCTCGCGAAGTTTCATGAGAGTGAGACGAAGGTGTTCTCCATGCTCTTCCTCGGATTTTGAGTAGACTAGAATATCATCGAGATATACCACAACGAACTTGTCGAGGTATTCATGGAAGACAGAATTCATGAGTCTTGAGAACGTCGCCGGTGCATTGGTGAGACCAAAGGACATGACGGTGTATTCATATAGACCGTACCGAGTGGTGAAAGTTGTCTTAGGAATATCTTCCTTTCTGATCTTTATTTGATGGTAACCCATCCTCAAGTCTAACTTTGAGAATATTGAGGCTCCAACAAGTTGATCAAAAAGATCATCGATACGAGGAATTGGATACTTGTTTTTGATGGTTTTCTCGTTGAGAGGACGATAGTCCACCACGAGTCTTTTTGTTTGATCCTTCTTGGCAACAAACAGAGTTGGGCAACCCCAAGCGGAGGAACTAGGCTGAATGTAACCCTTCTCCATGTACATATCAATTTGCTCCTTCAACAATTTCAGTTCAGGAGGAGCTATCTTGTATGGATGCTTAGAGATTGGAGCAGTACCTGGCTCAAGCTCGATCACGAACTCAACTGCTCTGTCCGGAGGCATCCCTGGCAACTCTTCTGGAAAGACGTCAGGGAATTCACAAACCACCGGAACATTTTCAATTGCAGGAAGAGGTTTAGCATCGAGGTTGAACAGCTGAACAGAACTTGATCCATATGGAGAATAGACTATCTGGCCAGAAGGGTGAGAGAGAGTTATTGACTTTTGAGCACAGTCAATTTTTGCTTTGTGGGTCTTCAACCAATCCATGCCCAGAATGACATCAATGTCAGAATTTCCCAGCAACATGAGTGAAGCAAGGAATATGCGGCCTCCAATTAGGATCTGATTGTCCTTACTTATCTTGGAAGTCAACATTTGCGGTCCCGGAGAGTGAACAGTCATTTGATTGCTTAGCGGAACCAGAACTAGGTTGTATGCTTTTGCAAAAATCTTTGACACAAAAGAATGCGATGCTCCGGTATCAAACAACACTTTAGCTGGAATAGAGTTTACGGGTAATATACCGAGAATGACGTCAGCAGCTTCCTCAGCTTTGTCGGCCTTGATATGATTCACCCTCGCGGTCCTCCCGACAGGCCTGTTGTTGGAGTTGAAGGATTTAGCCGGGGGGGCACGAACCATTGCCTGGTTGGTGTTGGGGCGAGGAGGTGGAGGTAGCTGCCTCTAAGTGCACTTATCAGCATAGTGTCCAGTATCCTTGCACTTGTAGCAAGTGACGACACGAGGAGGACCTGGCCTTGGCTGCCCCATTGGAACCCTCTGACTCTGCATCTGAGCTGGGTTGGGTGGGCGGGGAGCAAAGCCTGGAGAAGCTTGGGCATATGGAGCCCGAGTGACAGCAGCATTTGGCACCCAGATGCGGCGCTTCTGCGGAGGGGTGGTCATGTTGGAGGAGGAACCACCCTCACGCGAGTGCTTTCGGGACTCCTCGAACGCCTTGCGCCCATTCTCCTCATTGAGCGTGGTGTTCACGAGCTCCTCGAAGTCCTTGCACTTGATGTTGGTGAGAGCGTACTTCAGTTCCGGGTTAAAACCTCGGCGGAACCTTGCCATCTTCTTGGCCTCAGTGGACACCTCATCACCAGCGTATCGAGCGAGACGATTGAACTCGTTCTGGTAGCCAATGACGTCCAGTTTGCCCTGCTTGAGAGAGCAAAACTCCTCAGCATCCTTTCCATGAGACTATCTGGGATGTGGTGCTTCAGGAAGGCATCCTTGAAACAACCCCAGGTGATAGGATAGCCAGCTCTCATGGTCTGGTAGTTCTCCCACCAGGTAGCTGTCTGACCCTTCAGTAGGTAGGTGGCACACTTGACTTTATCCTCCTCAGCAACGTGAGCAATGTCCAGAGCCCTGGCCATCTCCCTGATCCAGTCATCAGCATCCAGAGGCTCACGTGTTGCCATGAAAGCTCTCGGACCCATACTCAGAAACTCCTTGATGCTGACTCGCGGAGCATTCTGGTTGTTGTGCTGGTTAGCCTGGATCTGGGCCATCTGAGCCACGACCTGAGTCATCTGAGTCAACAGCTCCGTGAGCGGAGGTGGTTCAGGCGGGTTGCTCCTTGTTGGCGGCATCCTGAATAGACATGCATTTTGGCACAACAACAGAAAAGGATAGACTTGGTAACCGAAAGATAGATTATTCCGACGCATGAATAGATAACCAACAGGTACATCATCACATGTTCAAATACATCAGGATATCCAACACACCAATACATGGTTTGAATGCCAAAGGATAACTAAACATAGCTAGGAATGGATACATCGATACTCCAATGCTCATCACGCAGGACGGCGGTGAGTAGTACGACGAGAGATACGGTGAGGAGGAATCCCACGAAAGTAGGTAGAACGACGATCCACGTAGATCGGGACTGCTCTGAGAGCAACTCTCGGTGTGGTGAAGTAGAAAGCGTCGTCTCCCTGTGCTCCAAAGCGTGGAATCCCAGTGTAACCAGCTCGGAGGTTGAGGAGTGGACCTCTAATCGGCTCGTAACCTCCAGCATCTGGTAAACTACGTCCAACTGTCTGATGGAAACGGGCAAAGCGCTCATCTCCAACAAAGTCTGTGGTGTACGTAGCCAGACGAGTCAAAGCAAGATAGAGCTGCTCCCGGACTGAGGTCAACTCCTGAGAAAGTGTGGTGGCAACAGCGTCACTGTGCCTCACAAACTGAGCGGTGGTGTGCAGCCTGGTGTTATCATGCTCGTAGACATCCAGGTTGTCGTAGAGGGTGAAGTGAGCTCCCGCTGAAGTGATGTAACCACGGGGAATGTGGCGATAGATAGAATCGTCAAACCCCCAGTAGTCAGCACGGAGGACGGTGAGACTCACATAAGCTGCCTGCTGCACGGCCATATCCACTGTGGAACCTACTGCCTCGTAGCGGTGGACAACGCTCATGCCATCATCTGACAGAATGTAGACGATAGCCTGGTAGTAGGTCAGGTCAAACTCTCGCTGCTGCTCGTAGACCTGGTACACTGGTGCCCAATGGAACCCCAGATAGGTGACCATGTCTCTCAGCATCTCCGGATAACCGGCGGTGCTCTCACAACGAGTCATCCGAACCACCTGCGGGTAGAACCTGAGATCCATCTGCAGATGATTTGGGAGGTTTTGATTAGACGCCGGTAGAGAACTGAAGTGGAAAGCAACAACAAGATTTCAACGGACGAAAAGGGATGTTGAAAAGAACAGGATATTGAAGCAACATCGGGAAACACGAGACCAAAAACTCCTGAGGTACTACGGAGAACCCAAAACGCGTGAAATCCTAACTTGAAAGTTTAGGTGAGAAGAGAAAAACAACGTTGCACTTCCTTACCAGAAAAGGGAGGGTGGGTGGGGAAAGAAGAAAAATGGCAGAATTCTTACTCTCACGTTTCATTTTTCCTATATAGCTACAAAATAGTTTCTAGACTCAAACTGCGACCAGTAAAAGGGATCCTACAGGCAGACAGGCTCTGATACCATTTGTCGCACCCGGACTTCTAAAGGATACTCGCCGTTCCGTTGAACAGTAGTAGATTGGATTACGGGGCTTACCGGCACCCGCGTCCTCTTACGAGTAGGCCAACACACGTATGTGTGACAACCAACTCCTATCTGTTCAGCGTCGACGTAAACTATCCCATAGAAATCAGGACACTAACATTGACGTACTTCATACCATACACACATGGTACGTCAACGGCTTTGAACAAACTGATAACACAACATATCTCTAAGACACAAAAGATTGAAATAAGTTGCAACTGGCCCTCACTAGGGCAGAGAATAGCAAAATACAATCATCCAGAGGACACATGTCCCAACATAACATCATTACATCTCAGCGGAAGCATTCAAAGGGGTCTGAGTACAGACAAATCCAAATAGGCTTAAGAAGCCGGAAACTGAAATAAAGACGGAGCCCATCCACGATGTCTCGGATCCTGCCCGGGTCCGCTAACTACTCGTCAGCAGCCTCGTCAAACTCCACGTAGTAGCCGTCACCTGTATCCTCGTAAGCGTAGTCTGCGGAAACCACAGCCCCAAAGGGGTCAGTACATCCAAGTACTGGCAAGCAAGACTCACAGTTCACCAAAGTGTAGCCCGTCAACACCAAGCACAGATGCCTTGGGTTCAACGGAAGAAAGGGGATATAAACGATGCTGCAACTGGCTGCACTAACCAACTACAGAGACTCTACCACTTCCGGCTAACAGAAAGGAGATAAGATCGAGTATTGTAACCAACTGAAAGATAACGTCAAGCAAATCCATCCTGGATCTTGCCCCTTATCCAAAGAAGCAATCCGAGGATAACTCACACAGTTGGGTTAATGATGATTCAGATTATTGTGTCAATAATCCTATTACTAGTCAAGTTGTTAATCATTGGGTGTGAGATTGTGAATCATTAGGTTTAAGTTGTCCTGAGTACTTGTTAGCCAGTACTTTCACCAAGTTAACCATAACCGCGGAAAACACGGCTTCTCGAGAAGATTATCCCTGCAGGGTTGCACCAATTTGGCCGTACACGTATGAATAACCCGCCAGATGGGATGCCTCCCACCAAGCGGGGCACTCAACACAACTCAACTCTTCTTCGCATCAAGGCCAAAGCACCTTGGGCGCACGGCTAATCGAGCCCAGAAGAAAATGGACCCTCATAGCACTCTAAGAACGTGTCCCCCTAGATGCCGACTACAAAAGTTCCACCCCGCGCTGGGCTCGCAAAAACATGCATGCGGCAAATGGAAAACACGAACTAAATGAGATGATTTGGACGAGATGCGAATCGAATCAAATTGAGGGGGGCGCCCATACTCGCTTCCCACATGCGGGTAGTGCGCTCATCATGGATCAGTAGACAAGACCCTTTTCCTATTAGGGTCGACACTAGCAGGCCTCAAAACCACACAGGGCCTCCTGCCGGTGCCTTATCATCAAATTATTATTAAGTAATAACATTAGAATGATTGATTGATTAAACATCGAGCCCCCAAAACATAATAAAATATAGTAACTGAAAGTAACGGGTAACAGACTCGAGCAAAACAACCTAATCATGCTAGTAAGACACTGGCTCAAACAATAGGGTTGTAGGAGTGGTGGTGAGGTAATATCAGGGTTAAAGGATTCATGTGATAGGTTCGTAACAGAAACAACTACCACTAAGGCTAGCAGAAATAGACAACAGAAAGTATCGGTAACCAGGGTTGAAAGGAACACAATGGTTCATGTGAGTGATAACTTGCCCTCAAACTCAGCAGCCGGGTACTGGGCTAGATCCTCAGAAGGGGTGCTGTAAAGATCGTCTGTCTCAACGTCGTCGTCTATCCGAGAAGAAGCAAACAAACAAGACAGAAATGTAAACAATCATTATCATGGCATTGTGCACAATCAAAGATGATGCATGTCAGGTTATTAGATGCATCAAAATAAACTAGTTGACATGGTAACACAATTTAAATGGTTCCATATGCAATTGGATTGCATATGGAAAAAGATCCATGACTTAAGTGGAAACAAATGATCCACAATTTATTACCATGTGAAAGTTGTTAGCATGATGCATGCATGATGATAATAGCAAAATAACAACCATAGATGCAAGTGGTAAAAGAATAAAACAAGTTTGGAAATTATTTGTTAAGTTTGGAAAGTTTGGTTACTTAAACATGTCACACAAACAATGGTTGTTTTCATCAAATTAAAGTGTTCAAAACAAATAACAAAATTCATATTTGAAAAGAACATCAATTTTTAGTTGGATTACATGTTTCAAATTTTGAAATAGGAGTGAGGACGAATTTATTATGACTTAAACAATATTAAACAAGTTTTAAATGAATTTAAAACAAGTTTGAATATTATTTGAATTTTAGTTGTTCAAAACATAAATTCAAATTCATATTTGAAAAGTTAACACTTTGATGGTTTGAAAACATATTTTGCATGTTCAAAAATATTTTATATTGAGCAAGTTATGATTTTATCAAATTTAAATGAATTAAACAAGTATTAAATTATTTAGGCAATTTAAATTATTCAAACCATGAAACAAAATTTATATTTGAAAAGGTTATTCAAAATAGCATGGAAAACATATTTTATTTGCATTTATTGGATTAAGAATGAATTAGTTATGGAATTTAGAAATTTGCATTTGAATTATTTGAATTCAAATTTGAATTGCATTTTGAAATTTCAAAACAGGAAACAAATGATACCAATAGGTAGAGATTTAAATTTAGACCAGCACACATATTTTATTTTTTGTAATTTGGAATTATAAAACTATAGTTATAAGGTTTTTAAAACCAGGGGCCAATCTGCTAAAAAAGGACTTGGATTTGAATACAGAAATGTTTTAAAACTTTTTATACGCACAAATATCCTACCCAGACACTGCCAGGGGGGCCCAAGGGGACCGTGCGCTTGCGTGGCACATGAGTGACTGACAGGGGGCCCTCCCTGTCAGCACTCAGTCGAAAAAAGTGGGATTTTATCCCAGGGGAGAGCCAGGACTCGAACCTGGTACCCCTCGCTCGCGTGCGTTGTGCCTGAACCAGTGGGGTGAGTCGCGTTCGTTGTCAGGTACCGCGACGCAGGGAGGATAAGGTGATGCTTGTTAACTGAAGTTAACTGACGACAAAAACCCAAGCCTGAACTCTGACAGAGATCCTGCCGGCGGCGTGCTACGACGATGTGCTCGTGCTGCGGGGCTGCTGTGATGTTGGATGCGTGCACGAAACCGTGATGCAGAGGGTGGAGCAGATACAGAGGTGGTAGAGGGAGGAGATGGCGGTGATCACCGGGATTTTGCCGCGGATGAGCTCGACGGCGGAGGGGATGTCGCGGCAGTGACGAGGACGGCGGCGTGGCTCCCGTGCTCCTCCGAGCTCGCTCCGGTGTCGAACTGGAGAGGGGGACGTGGGCTTTCGTTTCCAGTAGCTAGGTGGGGGGTTGGTGCGTCATGGCGACGGCGGCGTGGACGGATTCAGACGGTGGTCGCCGGTGAGGAAATTCAGAGAGGGGATCTGCGACGTGGAGGAGAAATTGGCGGCGGCTCGAGGAGGGACAGGTGACCTAGGGATTAGGGTTCGTGTCTAGGGCTTCGTGGGGTTCTTATAGGGTCCAGACGTCGAGGGATGCCGTCGGTGGCGAGCCACTGCCGCCGTGGCATACCCCGATGCCCTGCCGTACCGCGGGGCAACGGTGTCGGCTGTTTTAATCAAACCGGTACGCGCGCGTTAGCGGGCTTGGCCGCACTAGGAGAGGGTTAGGTGGGTTTGGGCTGGGTAGCTGCTGCGCGCGCGCCCGTTTGCTTATTTTTGAAAACAACAAGTTTAATAGGGTGAACCCTATTATTAACTTGGTTAACTTAGTTGATTGGTTTAGATAGTGTTCATAAGTTCAAATTGGTTCTGCCTGATGCATTTGATTTGAATTTGAAGGGGATTTGGAAATTAAAATGGTTGTTAATTAATGACTTAATATTGAAAACAAGGTTTTTATTAGGGTGACCCCTATTATTAAGTGGATCAAAACATTAGAATGGTTTGGTATTTTTATATTTTCCAAATTAGGTGCTGTAGAGGATTTGCTTTGAATTTGAAACCCATTTGGAATTAATTAGTGAAAATAAAAGCACCATTTTATTTGTTGATCAATATGGAATAATATGAAAACAAATGGGTTGTTTTTATTTGAGATTTCTATTTAAAATGTTGTAACAGAGCAAGTATGAAATAACCATTTGAAATTGTTTGAGTTTCATTATGAAAACAATTAAGAACAGATGCAACACAAAAGGAAACAAATGCAAACAAATAATTAAACATGATGACATGATGCAATACTTTGATAACAAGAAATCAAACATTCTAAATGGTAGGTTTTCATACTTGGGATGTTACAGTTAATTCCTAAACCGTTTCGTTTTGGATCGTGGAACCGAACCGACTTGGACGTGGAGTCACGCCCATGTCTCTCCCAGCCCGCAGTATAAATACGCGCATACGATAAACCCTAGCTACCACTTTGTCATATGGTTTCGCACCGTTCAAAACACTGCGCCGCCAATCAAGTCTTCTCCATCCCTCTTCCGGCGTGCACCGCGAGAAGGGACAGCAGGCCTGCGGAACCCCGTCTCTTGTGATCTTGTACGGGAGAGGGGCGATCGGGTTTTTGGGGAGCGCACTCGCGCGACTGCTGACGGCGACTACTTCCCCAACGACGATTTCTTCCCCGACCTCGGCAACCTCTTCATCGACAACATGGCCGACAACATGGAAAACAACAACAACGGCGGTGCCGCTGCCGCTGCATCGTACGTATCTCTATTCCATCTATATGAGATATTACTAGAATTCATATGTCTAGTTCTTGCAATAGATAGTATCAGTCTGTCTACTGTACTAGATCTAGATATTCCCATGATTACTGTATTTGCTACTGTCATAATTCATCAGATACTATTTCGAATTAAATCATGTGCTAAATTGCTAATATATTCAACAATCCAAAAACCTGACTATAGGCAATTTGTTGCACCTGCACCATATATAATTGTGGCGACAAGGCCAATCCCTTTCAACGGGTGTGGGCTATAAGAGGTGGCGCACGAGAGCGGTGCTATGGTTTCAAACCTTGCGCTGCTATGCGGCCACCAAGGGCAAGCCCGAGGGCGATCTCAATCCAGCACAGCTGGAGGCCTTTGAGAATATGGACACTATGTTTAAAAGTGCCCTCCTCGGTATCATTGATGATTCCATTGTGGATCCCTATATGTCGTTTTATAACGACAAGGATATGTGGGCTGCACTCGAGGCCAAATTTGGGGCCTCGGATGCTGGCAGTGAGCTGTATATGATGGAGCAATTCTATGACTACAGGATGACTGATGAGCACTCTGTTGTTCAATAGACTCATGAGATACAGTCACTCGCTAAAGAATTTGAGCACTTTAAGTGTATGTTACCGGACAAGTTTGTGGCCAGAGGCATTTTTGCCAAGCTTCCATCTTCTTGGAGCACCTTTGCTACTTCTCTGAAACACAAGAGACATGAGTTTTCCGTTTTGGACCTCATCAGATCTCTTGATGTGGAAGAGAAGGCGAGAGTAAAGGATACACGTGCTCAGGTTGCTGAGGTAGTTTCTGCTGCCCATGTGGTATAGAAGAAACACTACCCCCCAACAAGCCTAAATATAACAAGAAGAAATCCGAGAGTAAAGGCAAACCCGATGGCAGGTTTAAGCCGTCGCACTCTACCAACTTCAAGAAGAGGAAGGGGTCATGTCACGTTTGCGGTGAACTGACTCATTGGGCTCCAAGATGCCCTAAACGTTATTAGTTGCAGCAGCAGGAGAACATTGGCAAGACCGCTAATGTTGTCATGGCTGGCACTGAGATGAAGGATTTTGGGTAAGGTATAGTTCACACTATTCTCAGTGTGTCATTCACCTGAATGGTTAATTGACACATGTGCCAATGTATATGTTTGTGCTGATGCTGCCATGTTCTCTTCTTATCAGATCACAGGGACTTCCCCCGTGCTGATGGGGAACGGGTCACATGCTACTGTTCGTGGTGTTGGTACAGTCAATCTGAAGTTTACTCCGGGGAAGATCGGGCGACTGAAGAACGTTCATCATGTGCCCTCCATCAATAAAAATCTCGTCAGCGGTTCACGTTTATGTCGAGATTGTTTTAGTTGGTCTTCGAGTCCAATAAAGTTGTAATTTATAAGTATGTACAAGTTATTGGTAAAGGCTATGAGTGCGGAGGCTTGTTCCGCTTATCCTTGTCAGATATATGCACCAAAGTTATTAATAATGTTTGCCACGATAATGATTGTGATGTTTGGCATTCACGACTTTGTCATATTAATTTTGGTTGCATGACGCGGTTAGCAAATATGAGTTTAATTCCGAAATTCAGTACTATTAAAGGTTCCAAATGTCAAGTGTGTGTTCAAGCTAAGCAACCTCGCAAATCTCATAAGACTGCGGAGGAGAGAGACTTGTCACCACTACAACTTGTACATTCTGATCTTTGTGAGATGAATGGCGTGTTGACAAAAGGTGGAAAAATATATTTCATGACACTTATTGATGACTCCACTAGATATTGTTATGTGTATCTTCTGAAATCAAAAGACGAAGCTCTAACTAATTTCAAGAACTATAAGGACGAAGCTGAGAACCAACTTGATCGTAAAATTAAACGGCTTAGATCTGATCGTGGTGGAGAGTATTTTTCCAACGATTTAATTCGTTTTGTGCGGAACATGGAATTATTCATGAGAGGACGCCTCCCTACTCACCTCAATCAAATGGGGTGGCTGAAAGAAAGAACCGAACGCTGTCTGATTTGGTTAACGCCATATTAGATACTTCGGGTCTCTCCAAGGCATGGAGGGGGGAGGCGCTAATGACTGTGTGTCATATCCTAAACCGAGTTCCCACAAAGAATAAAACCATTACTCCATTTAAGGAATGGGAAAGGAAAAGGTTGAAACTCTCCTACCTATGTACTTGGGGTTGTTTGGCGAAAGTCAATATACCAATTCCCAAGAAGCGCAAGCTTGGACCAAAAACCGTAGATTGTGTTCTTCTGGGCTATGCTTTTAAGCATTGGTTATAGATTCTTGATAGTAAAATCTGAGGTTTCCGACATGCATGTTGGTACTATTATGGAGTCGAATGATGCGACTTTCTTTGAGAACATATTTCCTATGAAGAATATGTCTAGCTCATCAAATCAGGAGAAACCTGTTTCATTTAGTCAGGAATTAGCTAAGATTCCTGAACCCACCATTCTGATAGAACACGTTGAGAATCCCGAGGAGGGTGACAATGAAGTTCCTGTAAGGAGCAAGAGACAGAGGACTGCAAATTCCTTTGGTAATGACTTTATTGTGTACCTCGTGGATGACACACCCAAAACCATTTCAGAAGCTTATGCATCTCTTGATGCTGACTACTGGAAGGAGGCTGTCCGTTACGAGATGGATTCCATCTTGGCTACCGGAACCGGGGAAATCACTGATCGTCCTTATGGGTGTAAACCTGTAGAATGTAAGTGGATGTTCAAGAAAAAGCTTAGGCCTGATGGTACAATTGAAAAGTACAAGGCAAGGCTTGTGGCCAAGGGTTATACCCCGAAAGAAGGTGAAGACTTCTTTGATACTTACTCACCTGTTGCAGGAATTTGGCTAGCAAAGATCTATGTGCAAAGATAAATCTGAAATATTTACCACACCCTTGTCCTTATCATATACAATGGTTGAGTAGCACTGGAGAGATGAAGGTGATCCATATGGTGCGTGTGGAATTTCAGATTGGTCCTTATAAGGATTCTATTGAGTTTGATGTGGTTCCTATGACTATTTGCCACTTATTATTGGGAAAGCCATGGCAATTCGACAGGAGTGTGAAGCATGAAGGGAGAGCCAATATATATGAGTTGAATCATCATGGGAAAACTATTATTTTGAGGCCAATGACACCACAACAAATTGTAAATGAATCTCATTCCAAAATAGAAGTGAAAGTTGAAAAAGAGAGTGAGAGGGATGAGGGAAAACAAAATTTACAAGCTATGGGGAGTGGTAGCCAAAACAACTCGAGTGGTAAAAATAAAAATAAGAGAGAGAGCCTATTATGCATGTTAGCCACTAAAGAGGATTTGAGGGAATTTAGGGAGGATCCTACACTAGTCCCTATTGTGCTTATTCACAAGGGAGAGATTTTGGTTTCTAATGACAACCCCTATTTCTCTTGGTGTTTCTAATGTGTTGCAGGAATTTGATGATGTTTTTCCAGGAGAAATTCCCTCGGGGCTGCCACCATTGAGAGGGATTGAGCACCAAATTGATTTAATTCCTGGATTATCTTTGCCAAACCGATCCCCTTATAGAACAAATCCACAAGAAACAAAGGAGATACAGAAACAAGTAAAAGAGCTACTAGACAAAGGTTACATTCGAATCAGTCTTTATCCTTGTGCTGTTCCAGTTATTTTAGTCCCTAAGAAAGATGGTACTTGGCACATGTGTGTAGATTGTAGAGCAATTAACAACATCACTATTCGTTATTGTTATCATATACCACGTTTGGAAGACATGTTAGATGAATTAAGTGGTGCTGCTATTTTCTCTAAAATTGATTTGCGTAGTGGTTACCATCAAATAAGAATGAAAGAGGGGGATGAGTGGAAAACAGCATTTAAAACAAAATTTGGTGTATATGAATGGTTAGTGATGCATTTTGGTTTAATTAATGCACCTAGTACTTTCATGAGACTAATGAACCATGTTTTGAGATAATTTATTGCTAGATTTGTGGTAGTTTATTTTGATGATATTCTCATATATAGCCACAATGAATATGAACATATTGATCATATTAGACAAGTCTTGTATGTGTTAAGAGAGAATAAATTATATGGTAATCTTGAGAAGTGCACTTTTTGCAAAGACAAGGTCATATTTCTGGGATTTGTAGTTTCTAAGCATGGAATTGAAGTAGATACATAAAAATTGAAGCAATTCAAAATTGGCCTATTCCAACTAATGTGAGTCAAGTTAGAAGTTTTAAGGTCTTGCTGTTTTTTATAGAAGATTTGTGAAAGATTTTAGTACCATTGCTGCACCATTGAATGATCTAACTAAAAAGGGAGTAGATTTCGAGTGGGGGGTTGCTCAAGACATTGCTTTTGATACATTAAAGGAGAAATTGATTTCGGCCCCATTGTTAATGCTTCCAAATTTTGATAAACAATTTGAGATTGAGTGTGACGCTAGTGGCATAGGTATTGGAGGTGTGTTAATGCAAGAGAAGAAACCTATTGCTTATTTTTCTGAAAAATTACATGGTGCACAATTGAATTATTCTGTTTATGATAAAGAACTATATCCACTTGTGAGAGTTTTAGAAGTATGGAAACATTATTTGTGGCCTAAAGAATTTATTATACATTCTGATCATGAGGCATTAAAATTCTTAAAGAGCCAATCTAATTTGAATAAAAGACATGCTAAGTGGGTTGAATTCATAGAATCTTTTCCATACATCATTAAACATAAAAAGGGATTGGATAATGTAGTTGCTGATGCTTTGTCAAGGAAAAATATGCTACTCTCCAAATTGGAGATTAATGTTTCGGGTTTGGAGGGAATAAGAGAATTATATGCTGAGGATAATGAGTTTTCTATGCCATTTGCTAAATGTACTAATGTTAAGGCATGGGAAAATTTTCATATACATGATGGGTTTTTATTTAGAGCTAAAAAATTGTGTATACCCGAGTGTTCTTTGCGTTTATTCTTATTACAGGAATCTCATAGTGGAGGATTAATGGGACACTTTGGACGTGAGAAAACATTGCTTATGTTGGCTTAAGATTTTTATTGGGCACATATGAGGAGATATGTTTATAGATTGTGCAAAGGTGCATCACATGCAATAAAGCCAAGGCCAAGTTGAAACCCCGCGGATTGTACACTCCATTGCCTTCACCAAATACACCATGGGAAGATATAAGTATGGATTTTGTGTTAGGCTTGCCAAGGACAAAAAGGGGACATGACTCTATATTTGTGCTTGCCACAAGAGTGATGATGCTTCCCACATTTCTACTCTATTCTTCAAAGAGATAGTAAGATTACATGGAGTGCCAAGGACAATTGTGTCTGATAGAGATGTGAAATTTATGAGCTATTTTTGGAAGACATTACGGGGGAAACATGGAACAAAATTGTTATTTTCAACAACTTGTCACCCCAAACAGATGGACAAACCGAAGTGGTGAATAGGACATTGTGAACATTATTAAGAAGCATGATCAAGAAAATTTTGAAGGAGTGGGAGGAGTGCTTGCCACATGTGGAATTTGCATATAATAGAGCTGTGCATTCAACTACTCAATTATGTCCTTTCGAGGTGGTATATGGGTTCAAGCCTATTACTCCACTAGATTTGTTACCACTTCATATACAAGAGAGAACAAATATGGAGGCATCAAAGAGAGATGATTTTGTGAAGAAAATTCATGTGAAAACAAAAGAAGCAATTGAGAAGAGAGGACAACATGTGGCTGAAAGAGTAACAAGAAGAGAAAGGAGGTGATATTTCGGCCAGGTGATATGGTGTGGGTTCACTTTCGCAAAGACAGATTTCCCACATTGCGCAAATCAACATTGATGCCTAGAGGTGCTGGTCCTTATAGAGTTATTTCGAGGATCAATGATAATGCATACAAGATAGACCTCCCAATTGATGAGTTTGGTGTTAGTAATTCTTTTAATGTGGCTGATTTGACACCTTACTATGGAGATGATCTTGCGTCGAGGTCGACGCCTTTTCAAGAGGGGGAGGATGATGAGGACATCCCTAGATCTTCACCTATTGTTACACATGATGATGTTGCTATACAAGATAATGAAGTGAGGATTGGTCCCATGACAAGATCAAGGACCAAACTATTACGACAACAGTTGAATTCACTCCTACTTGAGTATAATGTTTATAATTATGAGAACTTTATACTACCTAAATCCATGCACTTATGTATTCTCAGGTTTGTTGATAACACAAGCATGAGGGGAGGAGATCATGAAGAGGAGCTGCGCATGGATGAAGATGGACTTGAGGAGGAGATGGAAAACAAGTGCTAGAAGCGTGAAAATAAGGAATAACAGAAAATAAAAATTGTTATTCCTGGAATAACAAGGAATAACAGAGAATAACAATTGTTATTTCATGGAAAACAAGGGGATGGCGCCTCCACAAGGTTAAATGCGCCTAGTAGAAGTCCTAATTTTATTAGGCATGGTTTGTATACCATTATGGTCGCACCCCTTAATGGTGGGTCGGTTTGTATCTAGTTTAGGTCGATTTGGGTTGAGTCCAACCCAAACATTGAGTCCTATTCGAGTTGGGGTAGTGCTTGCGCAAGGTATGCCTTGTGGCTGCACCCCAACCCTCTTAAATAGCTAGGATCCGAGCCAAGGCTCTTCAGACTACGTTAAAACCAAAACCCTAGACCTCTAGATTGAAATCGCTTGTAAGCATTCATCTGGAAGTACATCTGCAAACTTTTCGTGTTACCTGCTGTTCCACTGGGAATAAGACGGTACATGATCACTTGTAGTCGGTGGATTACTTGTGCAAGAGTGTGGAATTGAGAATATCCTTGGGGTTGCTAGCTGTTGCATTGGCATCAGGGATCAGCCGGGAGAGTTTTCAGTGGCGCACTATTTATCATACCAAAATTATCTGTGAGTTCATCGAGAAGATTGGGCCACCCCATATCACAGAAGCTGCAACAAACAATAGCAACGACAAGATACATGACCCACCAATAACAAGGAGAAAAACAACTAATAGAGGAAATAGACCAAAACCAGGGTCAGAGAAAAGAAGGCAAAGCAATCAGATGCGGACACTACAAAGAACAAGGGTATAACAGAACATCTTGTGAGAAACTAAAAAGAGATGTTGAGGAGGCTGAAAGAGCACGAAACGAAGAGCACGACAGTCCCACGTCTCAAACGGATGAACGAAAGCATCAGCAATCAGGCCATAGACAGACAAGCTATGAAACAGACATCCCTACAACTCCACAACAACCAAGAGGTTTCAACCGTAACAGGGATGGGGGAACAAAGTGTGGTTTCAGGTACTTGATATTTGGTACACCACCACACTTGTCAAGGTAAAATATTTAACACAATGAATAACTTATCAAATTAAGACTATTTAACCACTAACTATTTATACAAAATATTTTTAGTGGGTACATGAATGATTGGAGAAAGACCAATAAGCAGTAAATTATTGCAGAGGAGTAAGACATGGTGGAATCCATGCATTTCTTACAAGGTAACTGCAAGCAAAACGCATGACTAGTTCAACATTTATCTGTTTTTTCATAACTAACTATTACTAAAAAAAATTTCAACAGGAAGAGGAGATAAGAAGGAACCAGGATCCACAGAAGAAGGCAAACATAGCGAAGGAAGAAGCAGCACAGACAAGTTGAAATTTAGAATACGATGATACATAAGAGTCACACCGGACAACATATAAGATATCATACAAAGAAACAGACATAGTGAATGTTTTTATATTTTCAAACTCCTTAGAGGATGTGACACGAAATGTACTCACTTTCATTCAACAATATAAATGATCTGAGAATCCGTGATTCCTGATGTGGTAACATCAAATTGTGCACACAATCTGTACGATTATACTTTCCGCAGAAAAGAAACATACGCCACAAACACAGTAAGTTGTACATCCAGGAAGACCATGTACGTCCCAACACTAAGGAGTGAACTCCCACCAAACTCTGAAGCACATGCTATTCGGTAAAAGGGGAGGAGTGTTCGAAGTAAACACACTACGATGTACACACAAAAACGTACGACACTACTGCATTAGCTTGTACGTCCTACGATCCAGTGATGAACTCCCACCAAAGTATACAGCCTATACTTCTGAATTTTGAGGAAGTGTACGACGTAAACACAGTAAGGTGTACATCCAGTAAGACCATGTACGTCCCAACACTGAGCAGTGAACTCCCACCAAACTCTGAAGCACATGCTAGTCGGTAAAAGGGGAGCAGTGTTCGAAGTAAACACACTACGATGTACACAGGGAAACGTACGACACAACTGCATTAGCTTGTACGTCCTACGATCCAGTGATGAACTCCCACCAAAGTATACAACCTATACTTCCGAATTTTTAGGAAGTGTACGACGTAAACACACTAAGGTGTACATCCAGGAAGACCATGTACGTCCCAACACTAAGCAGTGAACTCGCACCAAACTCTGAAGCACATGCTAGTCGGTAAAAGGGGAGCAGTGTTCGAAGTAAACACACTACGATGTACACAGGGAAACGTACGACACAACTGCGTTAGCTTGTACGTCCTACGATCTAGTGATGAACTCCCACCGAAGTATACAACCTATACTTCTGAATTTTGAGGAAGTGTACGACGTAAACACAGTAAGGTGTACATCGAGGAAGACCATGTACGTCCCAACACTAAGCAGTGAACTCCCACCAAACTCTGAAGCACATGCTAGTCGGTAAAAGGGGAGGAGTGTTCGAAGTAAACACACTACGATGTACACAGGGAAACGTACGACACAACTGCATTAGCTTGTACGTCCTACGATCTAGTGATGAACTCCCACCAAGTATACAACCTATACTTCTGAATTTTGAGGAAGTGTACGACGTAAACACAGTAAGGTGTACATCCAGGAAGACCATGTACGTTCCAACACTAAGCAGTAAACTCCCATCCAGGAAGACCATGTACATCCAGGAAGTGAACTCCCAACAAACACAGCCTATACTTCTGAAATTTGAGGAAGTTTACGACGTAAACACAACTGCCGTATCTGTTACGTCCCAATGCTAAGCAGTGAACCCCCACCAAACTCTGTAGCATATGTAGTCTGTAGAAAGGAAGAAGTGTACGACACAAATCCTTTAGCTTGTATGTCATAGAATTCAGTGGTGAACTCCCACCAAACACACTACGACAGATTGTTTTTTGGAGAGACAATTATCAACAGAGGGTGGAAGTTCATCGAGAACAAAACAAGCAATTGACATCTCAACAGAGGGTGGAAGTTCATCATCAACAGAGTTATTATATTTGGAAGTTTCTACCTCCATCCCATTACTTCCCCTGAAAACTCCTTGCTCGAAAATGACAAAGAGAAAAAACAGATTTTGGCTACCCGAAAATCTCAAAGGGAAAAACAGATTTTTGCTACGATTGTTTCCATGTTTCAACCGATTCAAAAGGGAAAACACAACAATAAGAAAATCAAACGGAGCTCAAAATCCAAAAAATGACGAAAGAACACAAGAACAATAAAAAACAAAAAATAGATCTAAAAACCACAAGCACAGTGAATGGAATAACAAATAAGGAACAAAGAGCGGAAAACATTCAACTGTCGAGGGAGGAACGACCGGATTTTTCATAGATCCGACACCGAAGATAGAAATAGCGGCGGCGGCAGGCGAGAGAAAAGTCAGAAGGGAAGAGAAAGACGGGCGGCGGTGATAGAAACAAGCGAAAAAGACCGGCGGCGGCGATAGAGAGAGGCGGGCGATAGAGAGGAAGGCGGAGAAGGGAAAAAATGGGGGAAAAAGGCACTCTCGTCTCGGATAACGGTTCGGACGAAGAATCCGGAACCGATACCAATTCCGACTCGCCCAAAGTCACGGCAGCGCGACAAGTGTCAAGCGCGGAAGGCATCAGGGGGAGGGGCCGCACAACGAGAGGGTGACACTTGTCGCGCGCGCAACCCTCGCGCGGTGACCTTCCGGAAGACCGCCCTTTTTCTAGTGATTTCGGAAAACATCTAAAATCCTTTCTCACCTCCCTCTTTTTATCTGGATCTCAAAGCAGCAAACACCCCACACATGGTACTGATTTCTACCACACCCATGCGTCCATGTACAATAGCTTTTCCGTTTAAATCATATTTAACATTTTTGCCTTTTCTATTTAATATTGAATAATTCCTATCTATAAATCTGTAAATCGAAATTTGAAAAATAATAAGTCTTATCGATTAGAAAAATTAGAGAAATTCAAATATGACATCCATATAATATTTTCCATCATGTATACGGATTTTTTTCCTTTTCATTGTAAATAATAATAATTAACATTTTTGCCTTTTCTATTTGGTTTCGGGCCAAATGACGTGTGTTATGGCTAAATCCATGGCATAGTTTGTTTAAATATGCCCATATTCCACATAAACATGCATCTTGAAAGAACGGACAATGGTGACGGAGGAGGTTTCCTTTTCATTGAATAAAAAAACCATTTTTCATTTTCCGAGTGTAAAAAATGAGTTTTTTTTGTGAAGGACCTACAACAAATATGTTGCAAAACTTGGGAGATGCATTTTTTGAAAATACTAGACCATGTTATATGGACAAATAACCAATTTTTCCTATGAAAAGGTTTTCATCCACCTCTTTTGAAAAACACAAGTTTCAGCTGATTCAGTTGGAAACGGGTCAAATTTGAACTACATGTGCCTCGTAGTTTGCTCATGATTTTTAGAAAAAATAACTTTTAGTTACAAAAATAACTGTTTCATCATAGATACACCAAGAGTTTCTCAATATTCAACCTCTAGCCCCGCTGGAGAAAAACCCATCTTATAGGTCTACACCCGGTAACCGTTAACCCTTTCTTGTTTGTTCCCTTTTTGCTCATTGAATTTTTTGAAGAATGTAGCTTGAAAAATATGCATGATGATGTAGATCTATTTCTCCTTTTCGAAACAAGCTAAAGAATATCGAAACCCGAGTTCGAATAGAAAAGTTATGCTCAAAATGGTGAGTAAGTAAAAAAAAACTAGGATACACCGACGGTTGCTGTCGGCGTAGCAAAAAAAACATAGACCGACGGGATTGCCGTCGGCGTAGACTTTTTTTTCACTATGAGTTAGCATATCAGGTCTACGCCAACGTTCCCGATATTTGGCCGTCGGCGTATGAACGACCGTGGGCGTTTTTAACTTCTACCGTAGTGACTGATGTAAATTCAGAAAACAAAAAGACTTAATTATCCATAGGCATCTAACTTGTTAGATACTTCCTCTCTTCCATATTATAAGCCGTAATGAAGCTAACGGAGGTAGTACATTATTTTGTTTATTTAGATCTGGTGGCTTTTTCCTGAATATGACAGACCAGGTAGTCCAACTCCTCCTCCACTAGGTCTGTAGGTGGGCAAACCCACAGGTACCCACTTAATTTTGCTTAGTTCAATTTAGAAGACAATTTGTCAATGTTTCCATTTTCTAACACAAAATTTTCATCCACATGATTAAGTAGGCTAAGTGGACATGCACACTTACAGGTCTATCCTCCACGCGATGAACATAAAGCCCACGGTTCGTGTCAGTCTGCGCATTCCTGTACAGGTTCAGCAAATGCTGCTTGCTCTTCTAGATACTCATCTCGACATTCTCCTCCTTTTCGGAAGCAATTTTATCCCACCAATTAAACTTCGTCGGCTTACACTCTTAATACCAAGCAAAGCTTAGAATAAAGTTACTCCAATGATAGCTACTCCACAATCAATTTTCTCTCTACCAACACTAGTGGAGAACGGGGCTTTTGCTCACTAGCGAGCACCCCTTTCGCCCCGTCTCGACCACCACCCGGTGCAAAAGACAACAGAGGTGGGGCCGTGGTGAGCAGGCCGCGTGGTGTGAGGGTCATTTGCCCCGGTTGGTGGCTCCAACCGGGGCTAAAGGCCCTCAACCAGCAGGGCCCGTGCAGGCGCGTGGTAGGGGGGGCGGGGGGTCTTTTGCCTCGGTTGGAGCCACCAATCCGGTAAATGAGCCCCCTACTATATAAAACCTGCCAGCCCTCTGTTCTCCTCATGCCACTCACTTTGGAGGACATATTTCTAGTTGTGTGGTGTGTGCTCACTTCTTTTTCCCTCCTATGCACAAGAGCTGTTTGATGAAATGCCCGGGAGAATAACGCCATCTCAGCTCGCAGAAAACAAACACGATTTAATTTGTCCGAGCCACACTTAATTAAATAAGCTTTCTCATCCTTCTTTCCTCCTCGGTTGAGGTACCAACTTTAACCTTTCACCTGTCTATGTAACATTGGTCATTTCTCTATTCATGGTGTTCTGTAACAATTCTTAATTAATAATCATATAATGCAGATGATCAAGCAAGGGATGTACGCTGACCGACGCTCTGGCGCGTTCATGAAAGGCGTGGGTTATTTTCTCGAGGTGGCCCAGGCAAACAAGCAGAATAATTTTATCTGTTGTCCATGTGTTGTATGTCGGAATCAGAGGGAACACTCTTCTCACAGAGTCATCCACTTCTAGCTGTTTCAATCCGGTTTCATGCCCGACTATAATTGTTGGACCAAGCACGGAGAAAGAGGGGTTATGATGGAAGACAACGAAGAAGAAGAGAATGATGACAACTATCATGACATGTTCCCTGAATACGGTGCCGGTACTGGAATGGAAGATAACAATGAAGTGTAATCAGAGTTGCAGGCACCAGATGAGCCCATCGATGATCTTGGCCAGGCTATTACGGATGCAAAGAAAGAAAGCGATATTGAAAAGTTGAGGGTGAAGTTCGACCAGATGTTAAAGGAGCACAAAACATTGTTGTATCCAACTTGCGAAGACGGGCAGAAAAAGCTGGGAACCACACTGGAATTGCTCCAATGGAAGACCGAGAACGGTGTGACTGACAGCGGATTTACAAAGTTGCTGCAAATAGTGAAGAAGCAGCTTCCTAAAAACAATGAATTGCCCGACAGTACATACCAAGCAAAGAAGCTTGTATGTCACCTAGGATTAGACGTGGAGAAGATACATGTCTGCATTAATGACTGCATCCTCTACCGCGGTGAGAAGTACGAGAATTTGGAACAATGCCCGGTATCCACTGCATTGCGGTATAAGATTAGACCAGACGACCCTGGCGATGTTGAGGGTGAGCGCCCCAGGAAGAGGGTTCCTGCAAAGGTGATGTGGTATGCTCCTATAATACCACGGTTGAAACGTTTGTTCAGAAACAAAGAGCATGCCAAACTTTGGCGATGGCACATGAAAGATCGTAAAAAAGATGAGATGTTGAGACACCCCGCTGATGGGTCGCAGTTGAGAAAAATCGAGAGAAAGTTCCCGCGCTTTGTAGGTGAGGCAAGGAACTTATGGTTTGGTCTAAGTACAGATGGATTTAATCCATTTAGTGAGCAGAGCTGTAGCCATAGCACCTAGTCTGTAACTCTATGTATCTATAACCTTCCTCCTTGGTTGTGCATGAAGAGGAAGTTCATTATGATGCCAGTGCTGATCCAAGGCCCGAGACAACCGGGCAACGACATAGATGTGTACCTAAGGCCGTTAGTCGATGAACTTTTACAGTTGTGGCGTGAAGAAGGTGTACCTGTGTGGGACGAGCACGTACAAAAAGAATTTAACCTATGAGCGCTGTTGTTCATAACCATCAATGATTGGCCTGCTCTTAGTAACATTTCTAGACATACAAACAAGGGATACAATGCATGCACACACTGTTTAGATGACACCGAAAGTGTATATCTGGATAAATGTAAGAAGGTTGTGTACCTCGGGTATCGTCGTTTTCTTCCGCGCAAGCACCCCTTAAGAAAAGCTGGCCAAAACAATTTGATACTTTTGCTTTCTCTCCTTCTGTGGGTGCTTCGGGAGGAATTCTGGTAGCTTGGAAGTCTAGTATTTTGATTGGAACAATGGTGCAAACACATATATTTGGTGTTGTTATTGCTTTTCAATCAACGCAATCATTGCAGAAATGGACTTTGGTAGTGGTTTATGGTCCTTGTCATGGGGAATAGAGAGATCTCTTTGTGCAGTGGTTATTTAGTCTGTCAATACCAGATGATGAATTATGGCTGTTCATGGGGGATTTTAATTTCATTCGGTCTGATGAAGATAGGAATCGACCAGGGGGAGATGTTAATGACATGTTTCTGTTCAATGAACTGATTGATCATCTAGGGATTCTTGAACTGCCTATTAAGGGGAGATCTTACACTTGGTCCAATATGCAGGATGATCCTCTATTAGTACAGTTGGACTGGTTTTTCACTTCTTCTCATTGGATTTCAGTATACCCCAATACTATTGTCACTCCTATGGCTAAACCGACTTCTGATCATGTACCATGCATTGTTAATATTGGCACGGTAATACCTAAGGTGCATCTGTTTTGTTTTGAGAATTTCTGGGTTGATCAGTTGGGCTTCTACGATTGTGTTCGAGAGGTGTGGGAAAGACCTACTCGTGCTACTTCTTCCTCAGATATTCTCACCGAGAAGATGAAGGCACTTCGAGCAGGTCTGAAAAAATGGAAAATGGGACTCTCTAGGCTGAAAACTCTAATTGCTAGACGCAATGTGGTTATTCTCTTTCTTGATGAACTTGAAGAAGATAGGACCCTGTTCATACATGAGGCCAATTTTCGGAAACTTGTCAAATTGCACCATGAGAATCTGCTTAAATGTCAGTATCAGTATTGGAGAAAACGTTGTTCCATGAGATTGATGAAATTGGGGGAAGAGAACACTAAGTTTTTTCATGCTATGGCCACAGAAAGATACAGAAGAAATTCAATTTCTAGTCTTGTTATTTCGGATGGTCATGTGGTCACTGATCATGATCAAATGGCTCATGTAGCATGGGAATGCTATAAGAACAGGATGGGAACTTCAGAAGGAATCAATATGCTTTTTGAGCTACAGGGAATGGTACACAGAGTTAATGATCTTGATGATCTAACTGTACCCTTTTCAAGCAAGGAAATGGATGATCTAATCAAGGGCATGCCTGTGGATAAAGCACCGGGTCCATATGGGTTTAATGGAATGTTCCTAAAGAAATGCTGGCATATTATAAAGGAAGACTTCTATGCTCTTGCTAGAGATTTTCATAATGAGTCAATATGTATGGAAAATATTAACTCTTCTTTTATCACTCTTGTTCCCAAGAAGTCATCTCCTGAAACCATTAATGATTACAGGCCCATATCACTCACAAACACATGTTTGAAATTTTTAACCAAGATGGTCGCAGATAGGCTTCAGGGAAGGATTCTTGATTGTATTCACAAAAATCAATATGGTTTCATCAAAGGCAGAACAATTCATGACTGTTTGGCCTGGTCTTTTGAGTATTTACATCAATGCAAGGCTTCAAAAAAATCCAATTGTGATACTAAAACTAGATTTTGAGAAGGCTTTTGACTTAGTGGAGCATGAGGCAATATATCAGGTGTTGAGGCAGTTGGGTTTCCCTGAGAAGTTCATTTTTTGGGTGAAAATACTGTTGGAAATGGGCACTTCATCTGTGTTAGTAAATGGAGTCCCAGGCCGAAAGTTTAAATGCACAAGGGGAGTGAGACATGGTGATCCTCTATCACCATTGCTCTTTGTGCTAGGGGCACAAATTCTTCAATATGTGGTTAATGATCTAAAGGAGAGGGGTTTATTGAAACTACCAATTGAGGTAGGTGATCCAGACTTCCTAGTGGTACAATATGCAGATGATACGATCTTGGTCTTACAGGCAGAGGTTTCTCAGTTGACTGTTTTAAAGAAAGCACTACAAGATTTTAGTGTATCCACTGGTTTACATGTCAATTTCCATAAGTCTTGCATGCTGCCCATTAAAATTTCGGATGAGGAGGTACATGATTTGGCCATGGCTTTTGGGTGTGTGGTTGGTTCATTCCCTTTTACTTATTTGGGTCTCCCTCTGGGAACTACGAGACCTCGAATAGTGGATTTAATGCCCTTGGTCACTAAGTTAGAGAGAAGGCTCACAACAAGCTCTACTTTTTTAGCCTATGGTGGTAGGTTGCAACTCATCAACTCCTGTTTATCTTCTATGCCGGTTTACTTTCCATGCTCTTTGGAACTGCCAGATGGTATCTTGAAACAAATCTATAGAATCATCAGACAGTGCCTTTGGAAAGGAAATCATCCGGACTCCAAGAAGCAATCCTTAGCTTCGTTGGAAATGATCTGCAAACCTAGGAGTGCAGGCGGTCTAGGTATTGTGGATTTTCAGAAACAGAACCACGGTCTGCTCATCAAGCATTTACACAAGTTTTTTAACAAAGCACAGCTACCTTGGGTTGATTTGGTGTGGAATTATTATCCAAATGGAGTCCCACAAGCAGCAGCACCCTGTGGTTCCTTTTGGTGGCATGACATCATCAAGCTGGCCCCTCTTTTATTTTAAGGTCAGTAAGGTATCCATAGGAAGGGGTGACACTGCTCTGTTCTGGTCTGATCATTGGCATGGCATCAGGTTCTGTGATACATACCCGAGACTATTTTCCTTTGTGATTGACACTAAGCTTTCAGTTCGGGATGTGGTCAATTCAATCGATAAGACTCAACTTTTTGAACTCCCTATTTCAAATTTAGCTTACCAAGAATTTCAGAGTTGGGAGGTCGCTTTGCAGCATGTTCAGCTAGATCATTCGACAGATGATCAGTGGAATACTATATGGAAAGGGGGTCTGTATTCCTCAAATCGCTTTTACCACTATTGTTTTCGGGATCAGAAGGCTCCAAAAATCTATACCTGGATTTGGAAGAGTAAGGTACTCCTTCGCATCAAAGTATTTGCGTGGCTTTTGGTAAGTGATCGGTTGAACACTAGGGATATGTTGCGGCGCCGCCATTGGAATGTGACTGATATCTTTCACTGTGCGCTATGTCCCACATTAAACATAGAAGACTGGATGCATCTATTCTTCAAATGCAACTTTAGTGCCCGTATCTGGACATATCTTCAGGTACACCGGGAAGATGGAGAAAGCTTTGATCAGATTTTCTATGATGCTCACAAAAAGTTTGATAAACCATTTTTTGCGGAGGTGGTGATTATTGCTTTGTGGCACATTTGGAAAGTACGCAATGAGGCTGTTTTTCAACACATTTTGCCAACTTTCAGGACTTGGAAAAGAAACTTTATTCGTGATATCACCATGCATACACATAGGGTGAAGGATAAACATTTAGAAGTGTTGCTGCAGTGGATTCAACATCTTGCTTGATCCTAGGGGTTTTTTACCCATGTATATATTGTAATTCTTTGTACATGTTTGTTGGTTTTTAATAAATAAAATGCTATGGGGTTTTACCCCATAGTTTAGGTTCAAAAAAAAAAGTTGGCAAAGATTTCAATGGTGAGACAGATACCCGGGAGACGCCTATCCTCCGACCTGGTGATGATGTATTTGATATGGTGAAGGATTTGAATGTAATATTTGGAAAGGGTCCGCGCAGACAAGTTGTTCCAAATGACGCTGACGGACACGCACCCATGTGGAAGAAGAAATCTATATTTTGGGAACTACCCTATTGGAAAATCCTAGATGTCCGCTCTGCGATCGACGTGATGCACCTGACGAAGAATCTATGCGTGAATCTTCTAGGCTTCTTTGGCTTGTATGAGAAGTCAAAAGATACATCTGAAGCACGGCAGGACCAACAACACACGAAAGGACGAGACGACAAGAATCCTGAGCGGTTTCAAGATGGTCCTGCCAGCTACGCTCTTACCAAGGAAGAGAAGGAAATATTCTTTGAAGCACTAAATAGTATCAAGGCCCCGTCTGGCTTCTCGTCAAATATGAAGGGAATAATAAATGTGGCGGAGAAAAAATTTCAAAACCTGAAGTCTCATGACTGCCACGTGTTGATGACACAATTGCTTCCGATTGCGTTGAGCGGGATTCTACCAGAAAATGTTCGACTACCCATTGTGAAGTTATGCGCATTCCTCAATGCAATTTCTCAGAAGGTAATCAATCCAGAAATTCTATCAGTGTTACAGACAGATGTGGTCCAATGTCTTGTCAGCTTCGAGTTGGTGTACCCACCATCCTTCTTCAATATTATGACACACCTCCTAGTTCACCTAGTCAAAGAGATTACCATTCTCGGTCCTGTGTTTCTACACAATATGGTCCCCTTTGAGAGGTTCATGGGAGTCTTAAAGAAATATATTCACAACCGTGCTAGGCCAGAAGGAAGAATCTCTAAGGGTTATGGAACAAAGGAGGTAATTGAGTTTTGTGTTGACTTTCTTCCAGACCTTAAGTCGATTGGTGTTCCCGGATCGCGGCATGAGGGAAGAATGAGTGGAAAAGGCACGCTAAGAAGGAAAGCAAAGATATTTATGGACGGACATTCTTTCACTAAAGAACACTACACAGTTCTACAAATGTCCACCTTGGTGGCTCCTTATATCCAGGAACACAAGAATATTATACGGTCCAAAAACCCGGGGCTGTCTGAATTCTCGAATAATGATGAACACATGGATAGTTTCGGCGCCTGATTGCAGACATAACTCATGAATTACAACATTGTTGGTGATCAGCTCTACTTGTTGGCTAGGTCACGATCTTCGACTGTACTGACTTTCCAAGGGTACGAGATAAATGGGAATACATTTTACACGATCGCACAAGATAAAAAGAGCACCAACCAGAATAGTGGCATCCGTTTCGATGCAACTGGATACAATGGGACAAAGGACACATATTATGGTTACATAGAGGAGATATGGAAACTTGACTATGGACCTAATTTTAAGGTCCCTCTATTTCGGTGCCAATGGGTCAAGATGACAGGATTAAAGGTAGACCAGCAGTATGGAATGACAACAGTGGATCTCAATAATCTTGGGTACAGAACGAACCATTCGTCCTAGTCAAAGATGTGGCTCAAGTTTTCTATGTGAAAGACATGTCTACCCAACCGAGGAAAAGAAAAAAAATAAGAATTCTAGTACATCATGCGGTGAGCCGAAGCGGCACATAGTTCTTTCAGGGAAAAGAAACATTGTGGGAGTGGAGGACAGGACAGACAAGTCAGAAGATTATAATAACTTTGAAGAAATTCCGCCGTTTAGAGTGAAAACTGACCCAAGCATCGCGTTAAATAAGGAATATGCTCCATGGCTACGACAGAAAAGTAAAAAATGACGGCAATAGTTGGTGATAACTTATTAAACCTTCACGGTTCATGTAATATTGCTAGACTATTTTATAATAATGTATCAAACATTACAGATTAAACCATCCATAAACTAGTTTTTTTTAAATGTTTGAATTTTCAAACATTGTTACTAGTTTAAATAGTTAGAATAATTATTTTATAAAACAGAAAATGTATTTGAAATGTTTACGCAATTTTAAACAATTCTCATATACAAAGTTTATTCAAATTCTAAACCATTCATAAAATAGTTTTTTTAAAATGTTTGAAAATTCAAAAATTGTTACTAGTTTAAATAGTTAGAATAATTATTTTATAAAACAGAAAATGTATTTGAAATGTCTACGCAATTTTAAACACTTTTCATATTGAAAGTTTCTCCAAATTCTAAACCATTTGAAATGTATTTGAAAACGTATTTTAAATAGTATTTGAAATGTTCGAAAGGATGCCCGCCCACCTCCCCCCCTTTGTCCCGGTTGGTAACACGAACCGGGGCAAAAGGTTTTCTTTTGCCCCGGTTCGTGTTACCAACCGGGGCAAAAGGCCCCCGCCTATATAACCCCGGGCGGAGCAACCGCCCAGGGCTAAGGCGCAGAAATTCCTAAGTCCCCGACGACGAGAACCAGAACGACGCCGTTAGGCTGCCCGATTCTCGCCACCGGGGATCCTCGCCGCCGCCGCTCCTCTACGCCTCCTCGCCGCCGCCGCTCCTCTACGCCTCCTCCCGCGCCGCTCGTCCTCTCCTCCCGTGCCGCCCGTCCTTTCCTCCTCGCCTCCCCGCGCCGCCCGTCCTCGCGCCGCCCGAGATCGCCGCCGGCGGCCTCGCCCGCGCCCAAGACTTCCTTCTCGCCGCCGTGCCCTCCTCCTTAGGTGAGATCGCCTCCTCGCCTCGCCCTTGTCTTCCTCAACTTAGAAAAAATTTAGGTATTGGATTAGTATTAGTGTTAGATTAGTATTAGTGTTAGATTAGTATTAGGTATTGGATTAGTATTAGGTATTGGATTAGTATTAGGTATTAGGTATTGTAGATTTAGAAAAAATTTAGGTATTAGGTATTAGGTATTAGGTATTGGAGATTAGTATTAGGTATTGGATTAGTATTAGGTATTAGTATTATCTTGTACGTCCTACGATCCAGTGATGAACTCCCACCTAAGTATACAGCCTATACTTCTGAATTTTGAGGAAGTGTACGACGTAAACACAGTAAGGTGTACATCGAGGAAGACCATGTACGTCCCAACACTAAGCAGTGAACTCCCACCAAACTCTGAAGCACATGCTAGTCGGTAAAAGGGGAGGAGTGTTCGAAGTAAACACACTACGATGTACACAGGGAAACGTACGACACAACTGCATTAGCTTGTACGTCCTACGATCTAGTGATGAACTCCCACCAAGTATACAACCTATACTTCTGAATTTTGAGGAAGTGTACGACGTAAACACAGTAAGGTGTACATCCAGGAAGACCATGTACGTTCCAACACTAAGCAGTAAACTCCCATCCAGGTAGACATGTACATCCAGGAAGTGAACTCCCAACAAACACAACCTATACTTCTGAAATTTGAGGAAGTTTACGACGTAAACACAACTGCCGTATCTGTTACGTCCCAATGCTAAGCAGTGAACCCCCACCAAACTCTGTAGCATATGTAGTCTGTAGAAAGGAAGAAGTGTACGACACAAATCCTTTATCTTGTATGTCATAGAATTCAGTGGTGAACTCCCACCAAACACACTACGACAGATTGTTTTTTGGAGAGACAATTATCAACAGAGGATGGAAGTTCATCGAGAACAAAACAAGCAATTGACATCTCAACAGAGGGTGGAAGTTCATCATCAACAGAGTTATTATATTTGGAAGTTTCTACCTCCATCCCATTACTTCCCCTGAAAACTCCTTGCCCGAAAATGACAAAGGGAAAAAACAGATTTTGGCTACCCGAAAATCTCAAAGGGAAAAACAGATTTTTGCTACGATTGTTTCCATGTTTCAACCGATTCAAAAGGGAAAACACAACAATAAGAAAATCAAACGGAGCTCAAAATCCAAAAAATGACGAAAGAACACAAGAACAATAAAAAACAAAAAATAGATCTAAAAACCACAAGCACAGTGAATGGAATAACAAATAAGGAACAAAGAGCGGAAAACATTCAACTGTCGAGGGAGGAACGACCGTATTTTTCGTAGATCCGACGCTGAAGATAGAAATAGCGGCGGCGGCGGCGAGAGAAAAGTCAGAAGGGAAGAGAAAGACGGGCGGCGGCGATAGAAACAAGCGAAAAAGACCGGCGGCGGCGATAGAGAGAGGCGGGCGATAGAGAGGAAGGCGGAGAAGGGAAAAAATGGGGGGAAAAAGGCACTCTCGTCTCGGATAACGGTTCGGACGAAGAATCTGGAACCGATACGAACTCTGACTCGCCCAAAGTCACGGCAGCGCGACAAGTGTCAAGCGCGAAAGGCATCAGGGGGAGGGGCCGCGCAACGAGAGGGCGACACTTGTCGCGCGCGCAGCCCTCGCGCGGTGACCTTCCGGAAGACCGCCCTTTTTCTAGTGATTTCGGAAAACATCTAAAATCCTTTCTCACATCCCTCTTTTTATCTGGATCTCAAAGCAGCAAACACCCCACACATGGTACTGATTTCTACCACACCCATGCGTGCATGTACAATAGCTTTTCCGTTTAAATCATATTTAACATTTTTGCCTTTTCTATTTAATATTGAATAATTCCTATCTATAAATCTGTAAATCGAAATTTGAAAAATAATAAGTCTTATCGATTAGAAAAATTAGAGAAATTCAAATATGACATCCATATAATATTTTCCATCATGTATACGGATTTTTTTTCCTTTTCATTGTAAATAATAATAATTAACATTTTTGCCTTTTCTATTTGGTTTCGGGCCAAATGACGTGTGTTATGGCTAAATCCATGGCATAGTTTGTTTAAATGTGCCCATATTCCACATAAACATGCATCTTGAAAGAACAGACAATGTTGACGGAGGAGGTTTCCCTTTTCATTGAATAAAAAAACTATTTTTCATTTTCCGAGTGTAAAAAATGAGTTTTTTTGTGAAGGACCTACAACAAATATGTTGCAAAACTTGGGAGATGCATTTTTTTAAAATACTAGACCATGTTATATGGACACATAACCAATTTTTCCTATGAAAAGGTTTTCATCCACCTGTTTTGAAAAACACAAGTTT
Organism: Alopecurus myosuroides; assembly: GCA_028641055.1. NCBI lineage: Eukaryota > Viridiplantae > Streptophyta > Magnoliopsida > Poales > Poaceae > Alopecurus > Alopecurus myosuroides. The sequence continues at coordinate 420,700,043 of CM054058.1, forward strand.
CAGCTGATTCAGTTGGAAACGGGTCAAATTTGAACTACATGTGCCTCGTAGTTTGCTCATGATTTTTAGAAAAAATAATTTTTAGTTACAAAAATAACTGTTTCATCATAGATACACCAAGAGTTTCTCAATATTCAACCTCTAGCCCCGCTGGAGAAAAACCCAGCTTATAGGTCTACACCCGGTAACCGTTAACCCTTTCTTGTTTGTTCCGTTCTTGCTCATGGAATTTTTTGAAGAATGTAGCTTGAAAAATATGCATGATGATGTAGATCTATTTCTCCTTTTCGAAACAAGCTAAAGAATATCGAAACCCGAGTTCGAATAGAAAAGTTATGCTCAAAATGGCGAGTAAGTAAAAAAAATAGGATACACCGACGGTTGCTGTCGGCGTAGCAAAAAAAACATAGACCGACGTGGTTGCCGTCGGCGTAGCCTTTTTTTCACTATGAGTTAGCATATCAGGTCTACGCCGACTTTCCCGATATTTGGCCGTCGGCTTACACTCTTAATACCAAGCAAAGCATAGAATAAAGTTACTCCAATGATAGCTACTCCACAATCAATTTTCTCTCTACCAACACTAGTGGAGAACGGGGCTTTTGCTCACTGGCGAGCACCCCTTTCGCCCCGTCTCGACCACCACCCGGTGCAAAAGACAACAGAGGTGGGGCCGTGGTGAGCAGGCCGCGTGGTGTGAGGGTCATTTGCCCCGGTTGGTGGCTCCAACCGGGGCTAAAGGCCCTCAACCAGCAGGGCCCGTGCAGGCGCGTGGTAGGGGGGGGGTCTTTTGCCTCGGTTGGAGCCACCAACCGGGTAAATGAGCCCCCTACTATATAAAACCTGCCAACCCTCTGTTCTTCTCATGCCACTCACTTTGGAGGACATATTTCTAGTTGTGTGGTGTGTGCTCACTTCTTTTTCCCTCCTATGCACAAGAGCTGTTCGATGAAATGCCCGGGAGAATAACGCCATCTCAGCTCGCAGAAAACAAACACAATTTAATTTGTCCGAGCCACACTTAATTAAATAAGCTTTCTCATCCTTCTTTCCTCCTCGGTTGAGGTACCAACTTTAACCTTTCATCTGTCTATGTAACATTGGTCATTTCGCTATTCATGGTGTTCCGTAACAATTCTTAATTAATAATCATATAATGCAGATGATCCAGCAAGGGATGTACGCTGACCGACGCTCTGGCGCGTTCATGAAAGGCGTGGGTTATTTTCTCGAGGTGGCCCAGGCAAACAAGCAGAATAATTTTATCTGTTGTCCATGTGTTGTATGTCGGAATCAGAGGGAACACTGTTCTCACAGAGTCATCCACTTCCAGCTGTTTCAATCCGGTTTCATGCCCGACTATAATTGTTGGACCAAGCACGGAGAAAGAGGGGTTATGATGGAAGACAACAAAGAAGAAGAGAATGATGACAACTATCATGACATGTTCCCTGAATACGGTGCCGGTACTGGAATGGAAGATAACAATGAAGTGGAATCAGAGTTGCAGGCACCGGATGAGCCCATCGATGATCTTGGCCAGGCTATTACGGATGCAAAGACAGAAAGCGATATTGAAAAGGCGAGGGTGAAGTTCGACCAGATGTTAAAGGATCACAAAACATTGTTGTATCCAACTTGCGAAGACGGGCAGAAAAAGCTGGGCAGCACACTGGAATTGCTCCAATGGAAGGCCGAAAACGGTGTGACTGACATCGGATTTACAAACTTGCTGCAAATAGTGAAGAAGCATCTTCCTAAAAACAATGAATTGCCCGACAGTACATACCAAGCAAAGAAGCTTGTATGTCCCCTAGGATTAGACGTGGAGAAGATACATGCCTGCATTAATGACTGCATCCTCTACCGCGGTGAGAAGTACGAGAATTTGGAACAATGCCCGGTATCCACTGCATTGCGGTATAAGATTAGACCAGACGACCCTGGCGAAGTTGAGGGTGAGCGCCCCAGGAAGAGGGTTCCTGCAAAGGTGATGTGGTATGCTCCTATAATACCACGGTTGAAACGTTTGTTCAGAAACAAAGAGCATGCCAAACTTTGGCGATGGCACATGAAAGATCATAAAAAAGATGAGATGTTGAGACACCCCGCTAATGGGTCGCAGTTGAGAAAAATCGAGAGAAAGTTTCCGCGCTTTGTAGGTGAGGCAAGGAACTTATGGTTTGGTCTAAGTACAGATGGATTTAATCCATTTAGTGAGCAGAGCTGTAGCCATAGCACCTAGTCTGTAACTCTATGTATCTATAACCTTCCTTCTTGGTTGTGCATGAAGAGGAAGTTCATTATGATGCCAGTGCTGATCCAAGGCCCGAGACAACCGGGCAACGACATAGATGTGTACCTAAGGCCGTTAGTCAATGAACTTCTACAGTTGTGGCGTGAAGAAGGTGTACCTGTGTGGGACGAGCACGTACAAAAAGAATTTAACCTACGAGCGCTGTTGTTCATAACCATCAACGATTGGCCTGCTCTTAGTAACATTTCTAGACATACAAACAAGGGATACAATGCATGCACACACTGTTTAGATGACACCGAAAGTGTATATCTGGATAAATGTAAGAAGGTTGTGTACCTCGGGTATCGTCGTTTTCTTCCGCACAAGCACCCCTTAAGAAAAGCTGGCCAAAACAATTTGATACTTTTGCTTTCTCTCCTTCTGTGGGTGCTTCGGGAGGAATTCTGGTAGCTTGGAAGTCTAGTATTTTGATTGGAACAATGGTGCAAACGAATAGATTTGGTGTTGTTATTGCTTTTCAATCAACGCAATCATTGCAGAAATGGACTTTGGTAGTGGTTTATGGTCCTTGTCATGGGGAACAGAGAGATCTCTTTGTGCAGTGGTTATTTAGTCTGTCAATACCAGATGATGAATTATGGCTGTTCATGGGGGATTTTAATTTCATTCGGTCTGATGAAGATAGGAATCGACCAGGGAGAGATGTTAATGACATGTTTCTGTTCAATGAACTGATTGATCATCTAGGGATTCTTGAACTGCCTATTAAGGGGAGATCTTACACTTGGTCCAATGTGCAGGATGATCCTCTATTAGTACAGTTGGACTGGTTTTCACTTCTTCTCATTGGATTTCAGTATACCCCAATACTATTGTCACTCCTATGGCTAAACCGACTTCTGATCATGTACCATGCATTGTTAATATTGGCACGGTAATACCTAAGGTGCATCTGTTTCGTTTTGAGAATTTATGGGTTGATCAGTTGGGCTTCTACGATTGTGTTCGAGAGGTGTGGGAAAGACCTACTCGTGCTACTTCTTCCTCAGGTATTCTCACCGAGAAGATGAAGGCACTTCGAGCAGGTCTGAAAAAAATGGAAAATGGGACTCTCTAGGCTGAAAAATCTAATTGCTAGATGCAATGTGGTTATTCTCTTTCTTGATGAACTTGAAGAAGATAGGACCCTGTTCATACATGAGGCCAATTTTCGGAAACTTGTCAAATTGCACCATGAGAATCTGCTTAAATGTCAGTATCAGTATTGAAGAAAATGTTGTTCCATGAGATGGATGAAATTGGGGGAAGAAAACACTAAGTTTTTTCGTGCTATGGCCACAGAAAGATACAGAAGAAATTCAATTTCTAGTCTTGTTATTTCGGATGGTCATGTGGTCACTGATCATGATCAAATGGCTCATGTAGCATGGGAATGCTATAAGAACAAGATGGGAACTTCAGAAGGAATCAATATGCTTTTTGAGCTGCAGGGAATGGTACACAGAGTTAATGATCTTGATGATCTAACTCTACCCTTTTCAAGGAAGGAAATGGATGATCTAATCAAGGGCATGCCTGTGGATAAAGCACCGGGTCCAGATGGGTTTAATGGAATGTTCCTAAAGAAATGCTGGCATATTATAAAGGAAGACTTCTATGCTCTTGCTAGAGATTTTCATAATGAGTCAATATGTCTGGAAAATATTAACTCTTCTTTTATCACTCTGGTTCCCAAGAAGTCATCTCCTGAAACCATTAATGATTACAGGCCCATATCACTCACAAACACATGTTTGAAATTTTTAACCAAGATGGTCGCAGATAGGCTTCAGGGAAGGATTCTTGATTGTATTCACAAAAACCAATATAGTTTCATCAAAGGCAGAACAATTCATGACTGTTTGGCCTGGTCTTAGTGGAGCATGAGGCAATATATCAGTTGTTGAGGCAGTTGGGTTTCCCTGAGAAGTTCATTTTTTGGGTGAAAATACTGTTGGAAACGGGCACTTCATCTGTGTTAGTAAATGGAGTCCCAGGCCAAAAGTTTAAATGCAGAAGGGGAGTGAGACAGGGTGATCCTCTATCACCATTGCTCTTTGTGCTAGGGGCAGAAATTCTTCAATATGTGGTTAATGATCTAAAGGAGACGGGTTTATTGAAACTACCAATTGAGGTAGGTGATCCAGACTTCCTAGTGGTACAATATGCAGATGATACGATCTTGGTCTTATCGGCAGAGGTTTCTCAGTTGACTGTTTTAAAGAAAGCACTGCAAGATTTTAGTGTATCCACTGGTTTACATGTCAATTTCCATAAGTCTTGCATGCTGCCCATTAACATTTTGGATGAGGAGGTACATGATTTGGCCATTGCTTTTGGGTGTGTGGTTGGTTCATTCCCTTTTACTTATTTGGGTCTCCCTCTGGGAACTACGAGACCTCGAATAGTGGATTTAATGCCTCTTGTCACTAAGTTAGAGAGAAGGCTCACAGCAAGCTCTACTTTTTTAGCCTATGGTGGTAGGTTGCAACTCATCAACTCCTGTTTATCTTCTATGCCGGTTTACTTTCTGTGCTCTTTGGAACTGCCAGCTGGTATCTTGACACAAATCTATAGAATCATCAGACAGTGCCTTTGGAAAGGAAATCATCCGGACTCCAAGAAGCAATTCTTAGCTTCGTTGCAAATGATCTGCAAACCTAGGAGTGCAGGCGGTCTAGGTATTGTGGATTTTCAGAAACAGAACCACGGTCTGCTCATCAAGCATTTACACAAGTTTTTTAACAAAGCACAACTACCTTGGGTTGATTTGGTGTGGAATTATTATCCAAATGGAGTCCCACAAGCAGCAGCACCCCGTGGTTCCTTTTGGTGGCGTGACATCATCAAGCTGGCCCCTCTTTATTTTAAGGTCAGTAAGGTATCCATCGGAAGGGGTGACACTGCTCTGTTCTGGTCTGATCATTGGCATGGTAGCAGGTTCTGTGATACATACCTGAGACTATTTTCCTTTGTGATTGACACTAAGCTTTCAGTTCAGGATGTGGTCAATTCAATCGATAAGACTCAACTTTTTGAACTCCCTCTTTCAAATTTAGCTTACCAAGAATTTCAGAGTTGGGAGGTCGCTTTGCAGCATGTTCAGCTAGATCATTCGACAGATGATCAGTGGAATACTATATGGAAAGGGGGTATGTATTCCTGAAATCGCTTTTACCACTATTGTTTTCGGGATCAGAAGGCTCCAAAAATCTATACCTGGATTTGGAAGAGTAAGGTACTCCTTCGCATCAAAGTATTTGTGTGGCTTTTGGTAAGTGATCGGTTGAACACTAGGGATATGTTGCGGCGCCGCCATTGGAATGTGACTGATATCTTTCACTGTGCGCTATGTCCCACATTAAAAACAGAAGACTGGATGCATCTATTCTTCAAATGCAACTTTAGTGCCCGTATCTGGACATATCTTCAGGTACACTGGGAAGATGGAGAAAGCTTTGATCATATTTTCTATGATGCTCACAAAAAGTTTGATAAACCATTTTTTGCGGAGGTGGTTATTATTGCTTTGTGGCACATTTGGAAAGTACGCAATGAGGCTGTTTTTCAACACATTTTGCCAACTTTCAGGACTTGGAAAAGAAACTTGTTCATGATATCACCATGCATACACATAGGGTGAAGGATAAACATTTAGGAAGTGTTGCTGCAAGGGGATTTAGCATCTTGCTTGATCTAGGGGTTTTTTACCCGGTATATATTGTAATTCTTTGTACATGTTTGTTGGTTTTTAATAAATAAAATGCTATTGGGTTTTACCCCATAGTTTAGGTTCAAAAAAAAAAGTTGGCAAACATTTCAATGGTGAGGCAGATACCCGGGAGACGCCTATCCTTCGACCTGGTGATGATGTATTTGATATGGTGAAGGATTTGAATGTAATATTTGGAAAGGGTCCGCGCAGACAAGTTGTTCCAAATGACGCTGACGGACACGCACCCATGTGGAAGAAGAAATCTATATTTTGGGAACTACCCTATTGGAAAATCCTAGATGTCCGCTCTGCGATCGACGTGATGCACCTGACAAAGAATCTATGCGTGAATCTTCTAGGCTTCTTTGGCTTGTATGAGAAGTCAAAAGATACATCTGAAGCACGGCAGGACCAACAACACACGAAAGGACGAGACGACAAGAATCCTGAGCGGTTTCAAGGTGGTCCTGCCAGCTACGCTCTTACCAAGGAAGAGAAGGAAATCTTCTTTGAAGCACTAAATAGTATCAAGGTCCCGTCTGGATTCTCGTCAAATATAAAGGGAATAATAAATGTGGCGGAGAAAATTTTTCAAAACCTGAAGTCTCATGACTGCCACGTGTTGATGACACAATTGCTTCCGATTGCGTTGAGCGGGATTCTACCAGAAAATGTTCGACTACCCATTGTGAAGTTATGTGCATTCCTCAATGCAATTTCTCAGAAGGTAATCAATCCAGAAAGTCTATCAGTGTCACAGACAGATGTGGTCCAATGTCTTGTCAGCTTCGAGTTGGTGTACCCACCATCCTTCTTCAATATTATGACACACCTCCTAGTTCACCTAGTCAAAGAGATTATCATTCTCGGTCCTGTGTTTCTACACAATATGGTCCCCTTTGAGAGGTTCATGGGAGTCTTAAATAAATATATTCACAACCGTGCTAGGCCAGAAGGAAGAATCTCTAAGGGTTATGGAACAAAGGAGGTAATTGAGTTTTGTGTTGACTTTCTTCCAGACCTTAAGTCGATTGGTGTTCCCGGATCGCGGCATGAGGGAAGAATGAGTGGAAAAGGCACGCTAAGAAGGAAAGCAAAGATAATTATGGACGGACAATCTTTCACTAAAGAACACTACACAGTTCTACAAATGTCCACCTTGGTGGCTCCTTATATCCAGGAACACAAGAATATTATACGGTCCAAAAACCCGGGGCTGTCTGAATCCTCGAATAATGATGAACGGATAGTTTCGGCGCCTGATTGCAGACATAACTCATGAATAACAACATTGTTGGAGATCAGCTCTACTTGTTGGCTAGGTCACGATCTTCGACTGTACTGACTTTCCAAGGGTACGAGATAAATGGGAATACATTTTACACGATCGCACAAGATAAAAAGAGCACCAACCAGAATAGTGGCGTCCGTTTCGATGCAACCGGATACAATGGGACAAAGGACACATATTATGGTTACATAGAGGAGATATGGGAACTTGACTATGGACCTAATTTTAAGGTCCCTCTATTTCGGTGCCAATGGGTCAAGATGACAGGATTAAAGGTAGACCAGCAGTATGGAATGACAACAGTGGATCTCAATAATCTTGGGTACAGATACGAACCATTCGTCCTAGCCAAAGATGTGGCTCAAGTTTTCTATGTGAAAGACATGTCTACCCAACCGAGGAAAAGAAAAAAAAATAAGAATTCTAGTACATCATGCGGTGAGCCGAAGCGGCACATAGTTCTTTCAGGGAAAAGAAACATTGTGTGAGTGGAGGACAGGACAGACAAGTCAGAAGATTATAATAACTTTGAAGAAATTCCGCCGTTTAGAGTGAAAACTGACCCAAGCATCGCGTTAAATAAGGAATATGCTCCATGGCTACGACAGAAAAGTAAAAAATGACGGCAATAGTTGGTGATAACTTATTAAACCTTCATGGTTCATGTAATACTGCTAGACTATGTTATAATAATGTATCAAACATTACAGATTAAACCATCCATAAACTAGTTTTTTTTAAAATGTTTGAATTTTCAAAAATTGTTACTAGTTTAAATAGTTAGAATAATTATTATATAAAACAGAAAATGTATTTGAAATGTTTACGCAATTTTAAACAATTTTCATATACAAAGTTTATTCAAATTCTAAACCATTCATAAAATAGGTTTTTTTAAATGTTTGAAAATTCAAAAATTGTTACTAGTTTAAATAGTTAGAATAATTATTTTATAAAACAGAAAATGTATTTGAAATGTTTACGCAATTTTAAACACTTTTCATATTGAAAGTTTCTCCAAATTCTAAACCATTTGAAATGTATTTGAAAACGTATTTTAAATAGTATTTGAAATGTTCGAAAGGATGCCCGCCCACCTCCCCCCTTTGTCCCGGTTGGTAACACGAACCGGGGCAAAAGGTTTTCTTTTGCCCCGGTTCGTGTTACCAACCGGGGCAAAAGGCCCCCGCCTATATAACCCCGGGCGGAGCAACCGCCCGGGGCTAAGGCGCAGAAATTCCTAAGTCCCCGACGACGAGAACCAGAACGATGCCGTTAGGCTTCCCGATTCTCGCCACCGGGGATCCTCGTCGCCGCCGCTCCTCTACGTCTCCTCCCGCGCCGCTCGTCCTCTCCTCCCGTGCCGCCCGTCCTCTTCTCCTCGCCGCCCGTCCTCTCCTCCTCGCCTCCCCGCGCCGCCCGTCCTCGCGCCGCCCGAGATCTCCGCCGGCGGCCTCGCCCGCGCCCAAGCCTTCCTTCTCGCCGCCGTGCCCTCCTCCTTAGGTGAGATCGCCTCCTCGCCGCGCCCTTGTCTTCCTGAACTTAGAAAAAATTTAGGTATTGGATTAGTATTAGTGTTAGATTAGTATTAGTGTTAGATTAGTATTAGGTATTGGATTAGTATTAGGTATTGGATTAGTATTAGGTATTAGGTATTGGAGATTTAGAAAAAATGTTTAGGTTTTGTACTTATCTATTTTTTTTCTTAGTGAATGTTTAGTTTAGAAGTGAATTAGGTTTTTCTTAGTACTATTAGATGAATTTTATAATATAGGAATTTTAGTTTAGAAATTTATTTAGTGAATGTTTATAATTAGTAGAATTTTTACTTAGTGAATGTTTTACTTAATTAGGAATATTTACTTAGTCCATTATCATGCATGTGTTTTTAGTTTATTTTTCTTGGCGACGATGTCTCTGTTGGACCCGACGGGCGATGTCCGGGGCTGGTCCCGCCGGGCTGGCACTGGGAGATCCTTAGTACCGGGACACGCGGCTTGGTGAGAAATCCGGGTGACGTGGTTGACCCGGATATTCTTTAATGGCCATCGCGTGGGCCACGGTCGGTGCGGAGAGAGCCGACCCCTGAGGAGGTGGTACAACAACATATCAGGGAGGAGGACGAGCACTTCCATTGCTACATGTACTTGGTCGATATGGAGTATAGCAGTGGTTGGTCGATTATTCGGATGGTTCCTTACCACGTGAGCTATGACCCTGTGAGGGTTCCTTACCTATGGATGCGTAGCACCCGCGACTCAGCACCCCGTGGCTTAGGACCCGGTCGGAGTTAATTAGTTTGAGAGATGTTTCATTAATATGTATAAGTGATATTATTACATCATGATGTATTAGGGTTAAATAAAATGAACCCGAGCTATGTAACTCTTGGTGTGTAATGATACGTTTAAATATTTCATCAATGTTGCTTTTATAATTGAAATGAGGATCTAGAACATATAGTTACTCTTTTTTCTAACTTGTTTAGCTATTAGTACCATTAGCTATTATCTATAAGCAATTTTGATTAAATGGATGCTATTAGCTATATTTTTATTAGATTATATGCAATTGTTGCGAACTGATGAAATTGATGCTATTTGCTATTTTTTTAGCCATGACGAGACGTCCCCGATGCTATTCGCGTGTAACCGGTGGGCGCGGCGTCATCCCGTCGAAGAAATCCCTATACAACGTGGTGGACGTCGACCTGGACGTCCACGTGGATCGCGTACAAGTGGATCACGTGCATCGAATGCACGTGGTGGTGGCGCCATAGTCATCAAGGAGGAGGAAGCGACGCCTCCTACTCGTTGACGTGGACGCGGAGCACGGGGGGCAAAGCGTGGTGCAAAGGGGTCAACACGCCGTAAACGGCGCAGCTCTGTTGCTGCCGCGGAGGAGGAGGAGGATGAGGAGGAGGAGGCTACGACGGCGGAGGAGGAGGAGGATGAGGAGGAGGATGACGGTCTCCGGCTACCAGAGTTCTAAGTCCACCTGTTCCACCCACAGGAGAACAGGCTCCGTCTTCCAGAGAAAATATCGGCGATCCTCCTCGAGCGCAAGGGGCCCTATAGTTTTAGCCTCCGGTTGGAGGGCTGTGACAACGGGCCCGTGCACGTTGTCCTGCAGCGACGTGACGATGACCTCTACCTGCGCTATGGGTGGGGGAAGTTCGCGCGCATGCACAACCTAAATGCGGGCAACATGCTCACATTCAGGTACTTCAAGGACGAGGAGGTGGACGTGCTGGAGGTGAAGATCTTCGACAGCACCTTAGTCCATCCCCTTTGCTGCCAGGATAGCTCGTCTGACAGCAGCTCCGCCTCCGAGTCTGACTCTGGCGAGTCCCGGGCAAGCCTGCCTCCGACGTCGAGGGCAAGGGCAAGGCTGCCTCCGGCGCCGATACGTAGTATATATGTTTCTGTCGCTCTATGCTTACTTATGTCGCTCTATATTTATATGTCGTACTATGTCTATGTCGAACTATATTTTATGTCGAACTATGTTTAATTATGTCATTGTGTCGAACAATAATTGTATTCGTGGCAGTCTATATGTTTATGTTATTGTTCGTTTTGATCTGTGTTTTTGTGCGATAATTTTTCATCTTTCTTACTATAAATGTTTAGTACAGAGAACAGGAAAACAGAAAAGAAAATAGAATTTCTAATCTAGCGCAGAGAACACCAACCGGGGTAAAAGGGGGCCGGCCTGTTCGCCGAGCAGAGCCCATGTGAGCACGTCTTTTACCCCGATTGGTAAGCCCACCGGCGCATAAGGGGGGCCTTTAGCCCGGGTTTGGCAAACCCGGTTGGGAAGCCGGGGCATTAGGCCCTTCCCAACCGGGGCAATGCCCTGTCCTGCACTAGTGCAAGCCCATCGACCAAGTTTTAACCCACCAAATAGCAATTTGTCATGAGGCAAACGAAAGGAGATATTTTCTTTTAACACGGAAAAATAGATGGATAGTTTAGCATGTGGACATACTAGTAGGAAAAACCCTAATAATACTAATCTAACTGAAAACTGTGAGTGGCTCCTTGGCACCCGTGAGCCCTTTTATAAAATACAATTGCACTTTTTTGTCTCAAAAAATTCTGCTAAAAAATATTCACATACATATACAGACTTCTTACTTATGCACCAATGTTTTGTTACAAATACATCGTATTTTAGGTTACACAAAAAATACAAAATCCGGGATAAAACAGGGGATTTTTATTACTTTATACAGCCACAAATTTGATATCTTTCTGTAACCCAAAATAAAACGTATTTTCTACCAAAACTTTATAAATATACATACCCTGTCTATGTATTCACGTTAAAAAAATGGAATTTCCGAAACTCAAAAGTATCATTTTCAAACAAGTTTGAAAAAGGGGCTGAATGGCGCATGTTGCACCAAGTCCGCGTCCTAACTCAACATCTAAGAGCATCTATTGCCCCCCTTCCGAACATCCCCGGGGCGGCCTTTTCTGGTTGTTAGCGCAAACATTTCTGCCCAGTCGCCTCCCAGGAGCCCATTTTCCACCGGATTGGGCCGATTTTCATCTGGTGAACCCAGGACGAAATCACCGCACTGGAGCAGTTGGGTGAGCCGGCGGAAGGAAAAACGACAAGAAAACAACCCGTGCGCATTTTGTCGCCCGTGGGCCCGTCCTATCAGCGTCTGCGAGCGTCTTCGTCCTAATCGCCTTGAGTCCCGCGCGAATCAATGTTGCCGCCGGTTAGCCTTTCAGTGACTGACCGGGCAGTCCAATCAACCAGGAGGCAGAGTAAGGACACTGCACCGCCGCACACCTTCCCGCCCTTTCCCGCGTTGTCTACATCACTCCCGCCCTCGCCTCTGCACCCCTCCCTCTATATAAACATGTCATCATCGTCGCCGAGGAGCATACTAGCCATTCTCCGGCGCACTCACCTTCCCTTCTCACATCTTCTAGCGCACATCTCACGTGGATCCTTGGAGGAGAGGTTTCCTGGCGCGGAGGCCAACGACTTTGGCCGTCGTCTGGGATGCAAGTGGAACGTCCACTAGGCTTGGTGGACAGGCTGCTCCACCGTTTTTTCTTTTATTTTTAGCCTAATTGCAAAACGGTTTAGTTAGTACTTGTATTAACGGATGGTAAAATATAGAATCTGCGGATGGGGCTTGGATTTCTGGCGGACGTCCGCCTGCACCCCTAGCCATCGTTGGTTCCATGAGAGCGAGACCAGGTCTCTCCACGAGGCAAACTACCCAGAGCCACCGTACATGCGTGTCCTGATGCCTCCGCCACCCATCAGCCTCGACCGCCTCGCCGAGATCCAAGCCATCCGGGTGGCAATGCTGGAGGATGCGCAACCAGACCCTCGCTGGGCGGAGGACAACAACGCAATTTGGACGACGTAGTTCCAACAGCGGCACAACGAGAATCTGGCGGCGCTGCCCCCGTTCCTTCGACCACATGCAACAACTTCGGCGGGTACCGTATTGAAGCCTTGGGGGCGTGTTGTTTGTTAGGTTACTCCAAGCGTAGAGTTTGATGTAGAACATCGGCAGACTTTCCCTTAAAATTAACCAAGGTTATCAAATCCAGAAGGACACGGAGGTTCTTCAGAAGGTTGTCAGCGGCGCAACTGACGTGGAACCTGCACACTAATAAACACACTATTTTTCCCCAACGAAACAGAGAGGTTGTCAATCTCTCCGTTCTTGCTGAAAACAAAGGGATAAAACGTATGGTGCAGAAAATAGTGATGATTGCAGGAAACAGTATGATTGTAGTAGGTGGTTTAACAGTATCAGGAAAATGGACCAGGGTCCACAATTCACTAGTGGTGTCTCTCTATAAATATTTCTAGCATGTTGAGTAAACAAATTACACCTGGGCAAATGACAAATAATAAGGACATGACAATACAATATATGACAAGATGTTCACCATGAGATTTAATAGGACGTTACAACAAATTACATAGACTTGTTATCCAGCGCATATATGCCTAAATAATCCACCTTCGGGCCAGCATCCGCATCACTTCCAATATTAATTTGCAAACAACAGATTATTGCATGAAGTATTATGTGTAATATAAACAATGCAAAAGACACGTAGACTAAGCATCATTATTTTATCACTAAGGGCAACAACATATCCATAACCGTGCACATTTCAGTCACTCAAACATTAATTTCTGGAAGCATGAACCCACTATCGAGCACAAATACTCCCTCTTGGAGTCACAAGCATCAACTTGGTCAAAACATCTACTAGGAACGAAGAGCATGCAAGATATAAACAACATGGGCATATGGATAAATAGACAACTTGCTCATAGTGTCATTATTCATAGGATCCTAGCAAACACAATATGTAGCATTACATAACGATGATCTTGATCATGTAGGCCAGCTCACAAGAAGTAAACATGATAGCAAAAAGTGGAGGGACTACCATCTAGCTACTGCTATGGACCCGTAGTCCAAGGATGAGCTACTCACGCATCACTTCGGAGGCAGGCATGGAGGTATAGAGCCCTCCCGTGATGATTCCCCTCTCCGGCAGGGTGCCGGGAAGAGCTTTAGAACCCTCCCGAACTAGGGTTGACGACGGCGGTGACGTCTGGACTTTTCGTGCTTTCTCGATCGGGTATTTAGGTTTTTCGGGGCAGAAGGAATATATAGGCGAAAGGGCGGCGTCGGTGGACACCCGAGGGGCCCACGCCACAGGAGGGCGCCGACCAGGGGTGGGCCGCGCCATGGTGTGGTGTGTCCGCCTCCTGGATCAGATGCTCCTCCCCTTTGGGCTTCTCGAGTCTTCTGGTGTATTGTGTGTGACACCATTTATTGTCCAATTCCGAGAATATTTTGCGACTAGTTTTTCTGAAAAAGAAAAACAACAGAAAACAAGAACTGGCACTGTGACATCTTGTTAATGGGTTAGTACCAGAAAATGCATAAAGATGCTATGAAGTGTAAACAAAACATGTGGAAATTGATATAATAACAACATGGATCATTAAAAAATGATAGATATGTTTGAGACGTATCAAGCATCCCCGAGCTTAGTGCCTGCTCGTCCTCGAGTATGTAAACGATAAAACAATATAATTTTTGAGGAGACATGCCACTAACACAATCTTGATCAAATAGTAATGCAAAGCACATGAACTGAATGAAGTGATCCAAGTCAATGGTCTATATTTCGCTAAGAAGTAAACAAAGAGTAAACAAAATGAATCATATAAGTGCAAACTTTCATGAATAGTACTTTGGAGAGAATGAGGCTATAAGAATTTGCATAAAAGTTAGATCACAAAGCAATATATTCTAAATAAAAGTGTTTGACCAACACAGAGGAAGATTTAGTTTCAGTACTGGCTTCAACTTTTTAGGTTTTTCGGGGCATTAGGCCCTTCCCAAACGTTGGATTTCAGGTGCAAAGCTATACTATATGAGATGCATGCATGCACTGGCGTTGGCAATCATAGACGGACCAAGCTCTCCGTCTCCTATACGTCCGCCCGATAGTTTTAATCTTACAAGAGCTAGCCCATGATCCTTCCTTTATTGCACATTATTTATGTCAGGCACCGTGTATTTCTTTTTGGCTTTCGACGAAGCATGCAGATTGCTTGTGTATACGGTGTGTGCGGTGGCATTCATAGACTACCATGCCATCCTTGATTTCCAGGAAGAGAAGTTTGATGTTTATTGATGACCATAGACTACACGCAGGATGTGCAATGCTGCCCTTGAATATCATGGAAGAGAAGTTTGATCTTTATTGCTGAACATCTCGACGAAGCATGCAAAATTGTTTTTCGAGTGAACCTTTCGCATTTATTTCTTGTATACACGGTTTTGTGCGGCGCGAAGGAAGTTCATGCAGAAAATTATCTATGGGTGGGTTGACAACGAAAAAACTACCTACGGAAATTCAATGAAGGAAAAAAATGTTGACAGCCGTGTGTCCTAGGTGCAAGCTGTATTCTGACAATTCGATCGAGCTAGTTCTGGAGCGAAGATTGATTGTTTTCGTGTTCTCCCGCGTTTTCGACACCCCCTCGTGCCCCTTTCAATAAACACACAGTCCCCCATCATTCTATGTATATAAAAAAGGCAAACGTGTGAGGTAAGGGCAGCACAGCTCAGCCTGAGCAGGAGAGTATCGGATTAGGGGCTGCGCCGACAGTTGAGCTCAGCACGCCGCCGATTTTGTTTGTACTAGCTGCCCGGTGCATGGAGGGGCAACATATCGGTGATGGGTTAGTTATTCGTAAACTATCTTTCATTTCTTGTTATTTTTCCCTGCTACCCGATTTTCATTATCTAGCTTCTAGCGCATCTTAACAGTACTAGTTTATGTTGGACCATCATCTACCAGGCTACCAGTTGGAGCTTGACTACCTGCAACCTGGAACTATGGTGCGGTTGAGAAGGCTCTACGCGAGTCTTCATCCAGAGGTGAAAAATGCATATTCCTGCCGACAGAAGGCCAGGTTTACCAGTCTATCGACGAGGCTTATGAGTTCTTCAACATGTACTCGTGGGAGGAAGGATTTGGTGTGCGTTATGGTCGGAGTAGGATAAATTGCGCCAAAATTAAAACACGTCAAGACATAGTATGTGCCTGCGAGGTAAGCCCAAGAGTTTTTCTTTTGTGACTGTCTTGGTGCATTTTTTATTGTAGCGTGTCATCTGCCGAAAAAATGTATCTTAACGACAGCGATTTTGTTTCCAATCCTCTGACAGGGTAGCGACAAAACAGAGGGTAGCCGCTCGTCCAGATGCTATTGTCCATGCATGCTTTCACTCCTCAGGGCAAGCAAGTGGCGTGGGCATGAAGAATTCATTTTTTCCAGGGGGCCTCAAAAAGGACATTTGTGCAGCGCCAAGCACCACTCCATCATCTAGCCAAGCACCACTCCAGGTGCGGAAAAAATTCATGTTTCAGTGTGCGGTTCATTATTTCTAGCCAAGCACCAATCTCATCATCCAGACATTTTTTCCAGGGGGCTCCTCAGGACATTATGTGCAGCACCAAAGGACGTGCATGTGAAAAATAAAGGGGGGGGGGTGCGATTCCAGATGCAAAAAAATACATGCAGCTGAGTTGGAAAATTTAAATCTGCGCGCACAAACAAAAGATGGCGTAGGGAGAAGGTTTTAAAGGAGGGATGGGTGATCAAGCTGCGGCAGTTCATTATTTCTAGACAAGAACCACTCTCATCATCCAGACATTTTTTCCGGGGGGGGGGGGGGGGGTCCAAAAAGGACATTGTGTCCAGCACCAAGGACATGCATGTGAAAAATAAAAGGGGTGGGATTCCAGGTGCAAAAAAATGCATGCGGCTGAGTTGGAACCTTTAATTCTGCGCGCACAAAACAAAG
The DNA here is from genome assembly GCA_028641055.1 of Alopecurus myosuroides. NCBI lineage: Eukaryota > Viridiplantae > Streptophyta > Magnoliopsida > Poales > Poaceae > Alopecurus > Alopecurus myosuroides. The sequence goes on from CM054058.1 coordinate 420,716,730, forward strand.
ATGGCGTATGGAGCAGATTTTAAAGGAGGGATGGGTGATCAAGCTGCGGCAGTTCAGACCTTCTAGCCAAGAACCACTCTGATCATCCAGACATTTTTTCCAGGGGCTCCAAAGGACATTGTGTGCAGCACCAAGGACATGCATGGGAAAAATAAAAGGGGTGGGATTTCATGTGCAACAAAATTCATGCTGCTGGGTTGGAACCTTTTATTCTGCCCATGATGCGTCCCATCATGCATATTTGTTTTTGGTAAGGAACGTGTACGTTTTGTTTTGGCTGGGACCGTGCTCGATAATTCCAGTGTTCTACCGAGTGGAAGAGGGGTACTGATGAGAGAAAAATAATAGGGTTCGAAGGTGGAGAGTAAAAAGGATGAGCGCAGCTGGCTATGCTCCCATTGTGACGCCGTGATGTTATGTCGTAACATCATGTGCTCTTGTTGTGCTCTCTATATAACATCCAATGGCCAGATGTGCATGCGTACCTATCACCCATGGTAGCCAGCTATTTTGCATATATATATATATATATATATATATATATATATATATATATATATATATATATATATATATATATATATATATATATGTGTGTGTGTGTGTGTGTGTGTGTGTGTGTGTGTGTGTGTGTGTGTGTGTGTGTGTGTGTGTGGGTGTGTATATATATCATGGATATTGTCAAGGCAAAATAATGCAATAAGTCAAACATATCATTATATAATAACTGTTGTATCAAAGTTGACATCAGTGTTTGCTTGTGGAGATAGAAATTAGTAGCAAAACTGACTCAACAATAAAGTAAAAAAAAGGCCTTCGCAGAGGGAAGTAGGGATTAAATCATGTGCTAGAGCTTCTAAGTTTTGAAAAACATATAGAGAGAACATAAAATATTTGACACTCCTTCCAACATTTGTTATCACAAACCATGGCTAACTAAATCCTCAGCTGCCTGCCCACAATCACATACCATGGAGGAGTGTCTATTTCTTGGGGTAGGTGTGTATGTTAATGGTCAATGAATCAGCAAGTAGACAATACATTAAGTCACAAGTTAACTAGACTTTACAAGAGAGGCTCCCATGAAGGAAATTATTTCTAATGTGGTTAGTAGATCATCCCTCTTCTCTTTTGTTTACACACTTATAAACCTTTCTTAACTGATAAATCAGGGGAAAAAGAGTGAAGAGAATTTTGTAGTAACCAAATTTGGGGCCGGGCACCCCGTTGACAGCTCTTCTAGCAAATTGGATAAGCAGATGTATATGCCACTAGTCCAGATGTGTAAAGTCAAATCAACAAGCAAAATAAAGACCGTCTACCCGCTTCCTCATGATCTGGTAAACAGTGACACAAAAAAGGAGTATACGAGTTTTGAATATTTTAAAGGTTGCACATGAAAAATTTACTTGGAGTGGCGAAGAAATACCCCATAATAGGTAGTTATGGTGGAAACAGATGGCATGGATTTTGGCCCAAGGGTTTTGGATGCACAAACATCATTCCCGATTACTACAGAGTTTAGGCTAGCAAGGTTTTCAAGAAAACACAACTAGCAACAATTAAAGCAAGGATTTGTATAAACAACATGGTTGAAAAATTACAATACTCCACACTGTCTTCCTTGTTAACCAAAACCTTTTACTAGAAACTATCTAAACTTTGGAACTACCAATGATACAAACCAAATATCAACAAGCTTTACGGTAGTTCTTCAATAATAATCATTACTTACATGATACATAAGTTTAAACATTACTTACTTGGTAACTCAAAACAATTGACAAGCATCAAATTACTCAAGACAGTGATCTACAAGACTTATGTACGCATTTTATTATACCATACCACATGCAACATTTCAGTTCCAACCAAACAGCAATCAACTTATTTATCAACTCTCCAAACAAATATAAATGAAGAAAGAGAGTACTTTCTTCAAAATAAACTAATACCTCTGACAAGAGATATATAAAAACAGAGAGCTAAAAGTTCTAGCAGTAGCAAATCCGGAACACTCAATAAATATATGTGAAGCACATGAGTAATCTAATGAAAAAGCGGAGTGTGTCTCTCTCCCAAACAAGAGTGATAAGATCCAAATAGTATAAAGAAGCAAACATAACATAAACAAACTGAAAACAAAAACATACTGGAAACAAAAACATACCGACGCTCCAAGAAAAGTGCACAAGATGTAACCGAATAAAAATATAGTCTCACTAGAGATGACCTGATAATTTGCCGATGAAGAAGGGGATGCCTTGGGCATCCCCAAGCTTAGACGCTTGAGTCTTCTTGAATATTTTGGGGAGGTCCAGAGGAGCTTCCCCAAGCTTAAGCTTCTCACTCTTCTTGATCTTTCATTATCATCCTTCTCGCTTAATACTTGATAACTTCCTTCACATCAAAACCTCAATATTTTTCTCATTAGCGGGGTTACTGCATCAAAAACAAACAATCTCACTTGGTTCCTTTTGGCCAAAAATTCATAAGAAAATAATTTCAAACATTAGCTATTGTTACTAGAATTAAGTGAAGATCTTTCACCCTAAAAGAATCCACTCAAAACTCGTAAAAGAGAGAATTCAAAATAAAGACAAAAATCTGTCAAAACCAGAACAGTCCGTAAATATGATTTTTTGGGGCACATACGTTGCTCAGATCTAAAAAACTTTAGTTAAAAAAAGATAGCTACATATATCAGGAATACGCACAAAAAATTTCAGATCAAAATCACTTTCTGATAAACGTGTGGAGTTTTTCTAGTGAATAACAGAAATCTGTTCCTGCGCAGTAATCCCAATAAAAGTACCTTCTAGTCATTAGAGACTTTTCTTCGCACAACAAAACAACAAATAAAAGATAAAAAAATTGTTTACAGAAGAAAAAATCATCTTGAATCCACAAAACAAAAGTAACATAAAAAAATGATGGTTTGCCTCCCATAAGCGCTTCTCTTTAACGCCTTGTAGCTAGGCACAAATAGGGAATCAAGTATTATCAAGACGAAAAACATCAACATTATAACTTTCCCTCACAATGGTATCAAAGGGTGGTTTTATCTTCCTTCTAGGGAAGTGCTCATACCCTTCATAAGTGAGAACTGAAATTTTATATTCCCTTCTTTCATATCAATAATAGCACCAACAGTTCTAAGAAAAGGTCTTCCCAACACAATAGGACAAGAAGGATTGCATTCAATATCCAAAACCAAAAAATAAATAGGGAAAATATTGTTGTTAACCATAATAATAACATTATCAACTCTTTCGAAAGGTTTCTTCATAGAAGAATCTGCAAGGTTAACATCCAAATAACATTTTTTCCAATGGTGCAAAATCAAGGATATCATATAATTTCTTAGTCATAACAGAGATATTAGGCACCAATACCACACAAAGAATTGCAATTAAAATCATTCACTTTAATTTTAATGATGGGCTCCAAACCATCATCTAACTTCCTAGGGATAGAAGCTTCACATTTTAATTTTTCCTCCCTAGCATGCATGAGAGCATTGATGATATGTTTAGTAAAAGCCATATTTATTTCACTAGCCTTAGGACTTCTAGCTAGCTTTTGCAAGAACATAATTACTTCAGTTATATTACAACCATCAAAATCAAAGTTATTGTCATCAAAAGTAATGGGACCATTATCTCCTACACTCCTAAAAAAATTAGCACTTTTATCAGAAACGATTTTAGTGCTATAAGGCAGTTTAGATCTTTTTTCCAGCGGAAGTGGAGACATTCCCAGCACCAATTATCTTGCCATTAATAGTGGGAGATTTACTAGCACTTGAGGTACCAATATTTTCAGTAGTAGAAATAGTGCAAACTCTAGCCACATTATTCATTTTAGCAATTTTAGCTTCTTTTTCCTCTATTTCCCATCTATCATGCAACTTAGCTAGCATTCTTATGTTGTTATCAATTCTAACTTGTATAGCTTGAGAGTTTTACTCTCTTTAACATCATGGGGTGGTACTTTAATTTCAAGAAATCAACTTCATGCACAAGACTATCAACTTTAGTAGCAAGAATATCAATTTTTCCTAGCTTTTCCTCAAAAGTTTTGTTAAAAGTGTTTTGTGTGATAATAAAATCATTAAGCATGACTTCAAGATCAGAGGGCACACTTCTATTGTTTTTTGTAGGAATAACCATAAGCATTTCCACTATTAGAAGGATATGGCTTATAATTGTTATTTCCAAAATTATTCCTATAAGCACTTTTGTTGAAGTTATTATTTTTAATAAAGTTCACACCAACATTTTCTTCTTGGGAAACCAATGAAGCTAAAGGAACATTATTCTGATCAACAGGAGCATGTCCATTCGAAAGCATAGACATAATAGCATCAACCTTATCACTCAAAGAGGAGATTTCCTCAACAGAATTTACCTTTTAACCTGTTGAACCTCTTTCGGTGTGTGTTTCAGAATAGTTTAACAACATATCATCAAGAAGATTTGTTGCAGCACCCAAAGTGATAGACATAGAGTTCCCTCCAGCAGCCGAACCAGTAGGTTTCTTGAAGAAAAAATTAATCCCGCATAGAAGGTTTGGATGATCATCCAAGTAGTTAGCCTATGAGTGGGACAATTTTTAACCAATGATTTCTCGACAATCACCAAGCAATACTTCTTGCCACCAAGACTTTCCTCGGGCACAACACCAAAGAGATCAACATGAAGAAGCTCAAAGATCCTCTTTGATGAGACAATAGTCTTGGCCTTGTGTGTGTGTGTGGGGGGGGGGGCATCATGCATCTTTCCTTCAACACACGACCTACAAACACGATCTTTGGAAAAGTAAACATTTTCTTTTAGTCCGAGGATAAGGCCACCTTTGTGAAGACTTTGCAAAGTTCTCATGTTGATATGGGATAAGCGGCAATGGCAAAACCACCCCACGTCCGCCTTTCCGAAAAGACACATCACTTGAGAGTTGGCGGACTTTGAAAAGTCCACCACAAACAACTCATTTTTGACACGTCCCATGTATGTGATGTCAAGAGTCTTGCTCCTCAAAAGGACCATAGTGTTTTCATCAAACAAGACAGAGAAACCCATCTTCCCAAGAGAACGAACTGAAAGTAAATTGAATCCAAGGGATTCGACAAGCACGACGTCCACGATAGTGACATCAGAGCAATCACAACCTTGCTGAAACCCGATACCTTAGACTTGGACTTGTCTCCATACTTGACGGACGCATCATTTGTATTTGGGCGCAACTCCATCACAAGTTCTATGCTTACGGTCATATGATTAGTGCATCCACTATCAATTATCCATTTTGTCCCACCGAAAGCATAGTCCTGCAAGAAATCATTGACTAGAGTTAGGACCCGAGGAGGGTCCCTTCACGTTATGGAACCCAAATAGTATAGTCAATGTAAATTTCAATAGGACCAACATATTTAGCTTGCACAACACCATAATAATAAACATATAATAAATGGTGTGGATTGTTAGTTCCCGCGGGAATGCTACGAGTAGTGTTGTCCCTCATGACACTTCCACTCGAAGCAACATTGTTGGCCTTCTTCTTGTTCTTCTTCTTCTTCTTCTTGTTCTTCTTCTTGTTCTTGTTCTTGTTCTTGTTCTTGTTCTTGGAAACATAGCCAAGACCTTGCTTGCCAACTTGTGGCCTAGGAGAACTCATTTGTGGTCTAGAAGAAACCACTTGTGGGCTAGATGCCACAACCTTCTCAACTTGAGGGATCTTTCCCTTGAGCCTTGCTAGCTCATCCTTAAACCTAGCATTTTCCTCAATAATATTTGCAAGATCACAAGAAGAAGTAGAGGTGCTAGGGGTGTTGAATTGATTAAGTTGAGTTCGAAGTTGTTCATGTAACTCTTTGAGGGTAGAGTGCTCACTCTCCAAGGCCTTGAGAGCCTTGGTGAGATTCTCAAACTCAACCTTATCCTTTTTAGCCTTTTTACTTTTAGCAATTGCAAGGTCACATTCTTTAGTGATGTTAGCAACAAGTTCATTATGTGACTCTGATACGGCCAAAACGTATCTCCTTTTCCAAAAACTTTTCTTATGGTTTGTCTCTAAACTTGTGAGTTTTGGATACCACTAACACAGACTAATGTTGTTTTCAGTAGAATTACTTTGGTGTCTCGTTTTATGCAGAAAAATCAACTTTTGGGGAAATGCCCAGAAAAGACCCCATTGGGGTTGTATCACCAGAAGACCCCGGGAGCCAGAAGGAAACCTGGAGGGGGGCCAGGAGGGGCCCAGACCACCCCTAGGAGCCCCCTTAGGCCGCGCCGCCAGGTGCTGTGGGGGGCCACCTCCACCCCCTTGGGCTCCCCTTTCGATTACATATGCCGCGTAAACCTAAAACGCGATGGGGTTCGTCATATTCCATAGAAACACAACAGAGCGCCGCCGCCACCCCGAAACTCAATTCGGGGATCAGAAATTCCTGTTCTGGCACCCTGGCGGGACAGGGATTCGAAGGAGATCATCTCCATTGACACCGCCACTCCTTCTCCATCAACCATCCATGATTCCCCCGTCCCTGTGTGAGTAAACCCCGCTGTAAGCTGAGAGGGATGGAAGGGATTGGATGAGATTGATCATGTAATAATACCAGATTGTTAGGGCATAGTGCCTAGTATCCACTATTAGTGTTTTCTACCGTTGTTGCAACTTTTTATGCTTAATGCTTGTCACTAGGGCCCAAGTGCCATGATTTCAGATCTGAACATGTTATTGTTTCATGAGTATAATTATGTTTATTGATCATACCTGCAAGTTGTTTACACACATTGTTGTCTGGAACCCGAGGCCCCAAAGTGACGGAAATTGGGACAACCGGAGGGGATGGCTGTGATGTGAGGATCACATGTGTTCACGGAGTGTTAATGCTTTGCTCCAGTGCTTTATTAAAAGGAGCACCTTAATTACCAGTAGTTTCCCTAGAGGCCCTGCTGCCACGGGCTGGTAGGACAAACGATGTTGTGCAAGTTTCTCATTGCGAGCACGTACGACTATATTGGAACACATTCCTATGGTTAACCTAGAACTTGGATGCTTTATTATTATTATCTGCAATGCCCACATTATTATTATTACATGACCTTTGTTATCCATGCAACACCCGTTCATCAATCCTCTCTATGCCCATGGTACTCCCATCATTCTGTTTTCGGCGATTGCTGCTGCTGTTATTTTACTACTGTTGCTGCCATAAAACTGTTAACCACTGATAAATTGTTGCGAGCAAGTCTACTTTGAGGTGCAGCTGAATTGACAACTCGGTTATTAAGGCTTATAAATATTCTTTCGCGCCCCTTGTGTAGAATCAATAAATTTGGGTTTTACTTCCCTCGAAGACTGTTGTGATCCCCTATATTTGTGGGTCATCAGACTCTTCAATAGATTCAAGTTCCTCCTAAAGAGAAACTTGACCCTCATGCTCTTCCTCGAGAGTCATGGAGAGAGATGTTATTGTCACATCCCAATTTTGGAATACCTGTTAACACAATTGTTTTGCTAATTGCTTGACAATTAAACTTTGTTTGTGACAATTAAACTTGGATTGTATTTGTTTGAGTGCAACTAAACAAACAAATTATATAAACTTACATGGCTAAGAAATTGAAAACAAAATATTCAACATATTGTTCCAATGAGTTTGGCAATATTTTCTAAAGTGAATATTGATCAAAGAGTTTTCCAAAAACATCTTATGAGTCCCATACATGTTGAATATAATTCCAAGACCTAAATTAATGAAGAGGAAACACTTAATAAAATTTCCATAAAGAAATATCAGAAAAAGGAGGCATTCTTAAATGATTCACCAAAATATTATCAAATGTTTTTCCAAACTTGCAAGATTAAAAACAAAGGTATTGGAGAGCATTGACTTGCTATCTCAAGTCATATAAATATTTTGGCAAAACATTATTAAAGAAAAGCCAAATGCCTTATTAAATAGAAATTCCAATATTTCTAGAAACTGAAAACTAAAACAAGTTACAATTGGAAACTTTACTCAAATGAGCTGAAATTAATAACATTGCTTCCTTATATAAAATAAGGAACACACACAAGAGGAGACCAAAAATTGAATCCATTAAAGCCCTGAAAACATGAAATTTCTCCACAGCAACAATTGGGATTTTAAACAAGTTTGTTCTACAAACTGTTTCCAAATGCCATGAAATAAATACCACATGCTCTATATCATAAATGAGGATGAAAACCAAAAGGGAATAAGGTTTTGAATAATGTAAGTTGCCAAAAATCCCTGTTTTCTTGACAGCACCTTTTTGAAATTTGAGCAAGTTTGTTCTACTAAGTAACTCTAAATGACTTGAATTTTCTACCACTTAAGGGAAACATCAAATAAGGAATGTGTGCCAAAAATTATCATTTTTGGAAGCTCCTAAGTAGGTTAATAAATTCAATGTCCATTTATGTCAGAATTCAAATTTGAACAACTTTGAATTATGAAGTTTATCTAATTGAGCCAATTTTCACATATGTTGTGTATCTATACTAATAAGAATTTTGTGCAAAAGGAATTTAATTTTTGATGTTGGTTGCTTGGTGAAAACATCCATTTTCAGAGAGCACAGGGACCTACTTGTAATATTCCAAGGACCTAGTTGTAATCCTAGTCACATGGTCTTCTTCTTCTTCCTGTAGATGACGAAGTAGCAGGCATGGAGGACCATGCTCCATTGCCTTCGAGTAGAAGGCTTCTAGTTGTTTAAAACCCCTCTGAGCACCTCTTACCTGCCCCCTCTCTCTCTTCCCCCTCGAAGCCCTCTCTCTCTAGATATTTTTTTGCTACCGAAACCCTAGCTCGGGACCCGCCGTCGTTCCGGCCGATGCAGAGCTCGCCGCCGGCAGCCGTGGGCGCCATCCTCTCCGCCTTGTTGTGGTTGCCCTCGGTGCCGAGGGAATCGAGCCCAAACGGGCCGTAGACCCCGCGCCATCCAACCCTTCCCCGAGCCCGACGACAGCTCCGGCGAGCTATTGCCGCTCCCTCGAGCCCTCTCCGACCTCACCGAGTCGTCCTTTGAGTTCTAGGTGAGCAGGCGCTCCTCGCGGTCGCATTTCCCCTCTCCCTCTCCCCCTAGTTCGTGGTCTCGCCGCGGTACCGTCCGGCCGCCGCGTGCGCGCTGTCGCCGCCGCTCTCCGGTGCATCCCAGGAAACGAATCATCCACTAGGTGAATCCCCTCGTCGTAAGCCATCCGTAGGTGGTTTCAATTCGAGAAACGGTAGACTAAAACGTGGATTTTGGAGCTCGCCGGAGCAGTTTCCGGCCGGCGTGACGTCGTGGTGACGCGTGCACGATGTCACCGCCCCCTTGACCCCGCACGGACGAAGTCAAACTGCGGGTGGGCCGCGGTCTGCGCGCGTGGCAGCCCCCGTGGCATCCTGGCCCGCTGGTCAGTGGCTTTGGGTGGATCTGCCCGCGGTGCAGCAGATCTGGCCGGCCCTATTCGCAGATCTGGCCCATGTCTAGCCATTTTCCATTTTAATTTTACAGAAAAGATGCATGGTTACTTTTGGCTCAAAAAGGCAACTTAAAATATGAATTTGACCAAACTAAAATTTACAGTGGTACCTCAACTAATTCTAAACCATCTCCAAGTTGTAGATCTACTTTTGGATGGATAGATTTGAAATGAAAAATGTTTTGGTAACAGCTACCAGAAACACGAAAATGAGCACCATGTTTATTTTGCAACTCATAATGAAGTGAGGCCAATTGCATTGGAAAGCCCTTGAAATTTCCTAACAGGAGCATTTAACCTCGTTTCCAAATTCATTGTATTTTAGAAATGGCATGCAATTTGGTAAAACACCAGAGAACACTTTGGTGATTTTTATAAAATAATTAAAAATGATTTTTGATGCAAACTCAACTGGATGGTCTTGTATATGTTTAGGGATATCCAAAACTAGAAGGGTTTAATTTTTGGAGCATCCTAGAAAATTTGGTGGACAGATCTTTGATTTGCTTGTTTCTGCCATTTTGTCATTTTAAGAAATTAAATTGTGTGATTATATTTTTGTGTTGCAATATTATTTTATAGCATGTACAAGTGGTGTGAACTTGTTTTCTAAGTATTACTTAGTTATTTTATCATGTTAGATTGTGTGGACTTGATTGGAGATGAAATAGGATTTTTGTTATTAACATATGATTATTCTCTAGTTAATATTTGCATAGGATTTTTGAGTGATGAAATTATGTGCAAGCACTTGGATTTTTGATTGGATCCAGTGCCATGTTGGTACTTAGTTTGTGTTGTTATCACCTCTGCTATGTTGCATTGGAATTGGTAGGAAAGCACTATTAGCTTTGTCATGACTATGAGTTTTGTTATGGAAAAATTCCCTCAGGTGTGGAATTTTGACATAATCATTTGTGGTTTTGTGACCACATATTTTTGGGTTGTATCCATAGGTCCAGTAGCATTTTGATAAGTTTGTTATGAGTAATTAACCCCTAGATTTTTCACTTGTATGAAAATAATAGCATGAGTAGCATTGCCTTGCTTATTTAAGCACCCTATTATTTTCTACTAGTATTGTTATTGCACTAGGTGCTAGTTTAGCATTTTATTAATTTTTATCAAATGGACCAGAGGCTTTGTGACCTCTTAATGCCTTGATAAGCTAGTGGAACACCCACTGGTTTCATTGCATTTTTGGTGGAAACATTATTTCCCCCACACTAGATGTGTTTCTTTTATATATGTTTTGAGTAGATCTTTAAATGCTTTTTAGGCTTATTGCTAGATTAATTCTCATGAAACAAGTACCATTTAGGTACTGTTATTTTGGGTATAGCACCTCTAGATACTTGGTGCTTGTGTTTGAAATAGATTTAAATATCAATGCTTAAAGTCTAAATTTCATACTAGGATATTCCTGTATGCTTTTTGCCTTGTTTCCCCCTAGGGAAAAATATGAGTATTTGGTGTGGAAACCAGAGGATGGAATGTACTTGTGGCATTATTATCTTAGGGTTTTCACCTCTGATAGGTTCCCTCTTAAGTAGCCTAAAAGCATGAGTAACACTTGGATGACTAGGAATTAATCTCCTCACATATGTAGCATTTTAGGCATAGTTTTTCCTTGTTTCCTAGCTATGTTTTTTTTTTATGTTATTTTGTGGAATCCAGTAGCATTTATGGTACTGGTTAGAGGAGTATTTTGCCTCTGCTAGCTTGCACACTTGTGCATAAAATTAACTAGTGTAGCCTAAAACTAGTCTAGTATTTTTCCTAAATTTTCTACTAATATGAGTAGGAGTTTTTGGATGCTAGATTGTTTGTTTGGAGCACTTTTATAAAAGTGACCAGAGGCTTACTAACCTCTGGGTGAGCATTATGTTTCTAGTGGAACACCCACTGGTACTTTTGCATCATGGTGGAAAATAGGCTTGACTTGTAGTCATGAGTTTTTTTCACCACTTGAGTATTTTAGCAAATTATATGTGCTAGCCATAGAGATTGTTGGGGAAGTTTTTAGACATAAAAATGTGTTTTATGTGACACCCTACTGTCTAGTAACATGTGCTCTACCCCACTGGTCCATGGTGTTCTTAACTAAAAATCATTGATTTGGCCACACATAAACACTAGGAAAAAGGCAGACTTTTCAACTATAGTTTTTATGCCAATTTTTCTTAAGGGAAAAATTGAGAACTTGGGTGGTACTTCTTGATTGCTTGCTGTATGAATTACTTGTAGCCTTGTTTGTCTTGTTTGGTTCTGAATGTGTGTCCTTTATTCTCTTTTTACGACGTTAGAAAACGAAGAGGAAGGAAGTGTCGGGAAGCTCTGTTTCAAGTTCCAGCCACTCCAACAACCAGGGACACAAAGAGATACCAGGCAAGCATCCTGATTGCTTGCTGATACAATACTTACCATTATCTATCATGCATGTTTTACCTCTGAAGTTTTACAAAAAACTTGGTTATCAAAACTATTTTTGATGTGGCTATTACTACTATATCAGTATATAGGTTACTATCATGCCAGTAGTTAAACTTGGTAATACCAAGCCCATAAGCCACCCTATGGTATTTATTACCATCAAATATACTAGTCCCTAAGTGGACACCCTAAAATTGTGATTCTAAAAAACAAAGGCTTTACGGAAAAACCCGGAGAAAAGGCGGATCCTTGTTCTCCGGAGGAATGTGGAAGTGGTCATTTTTGAGAAAGTGGTGTTTTCAAAAATGACACATAACCTAGTCTTCGCCGGACAACCTTTACCGTACTGCCACCCTACCCCAACATGGGCACGGGGCTTAACTTGAAGTTTGTTCTTATTAGTGTGTGCTATCTCACTTGCTATAAGGGGCGTCGTACCCTCGAACCGAATGTCGTCAAAACTCCCAATGTTGAGGCATATAAAGTGTGGGATTAATTTTCCCTCCGGATGCATTCATTGAGGCTCCTGGCTAGGCAGGGTGGGACTTGATGCCGGGGAGAACAACCTCAATCGAGAGATAGGCATATACTAGCTTGAACATAGTGGATGGTTATGATCATATACCTGATGTTTACATACTGTTGTTACAGTCCGTGGTTGTTTCACGGGAGGTGTACTGGATCTGGTGGATGTGTACACCTCTGCAGAGTATAACTTTTTCGAAGAAGCCGCGTCCTCGGATATGGACAGTTGAATGGCCATGTAGCTAGCATTGTGTCAATGTTTTCAAAAAGGAGTTTTGAAAAGGGAAGTTTGGAAAGGAAGTGTTGAACTTGTGAAGTTCGGAAAGGAATGGAAACTTATACCGTGGAGGTATCAGTGATGATGAAAAGCCAGATGATGTTATACAAAACAAAATGTTTTGCAAAGAAAACCTTTTCTACTCTAAGCAAGGATTCTGGAAGCTGATTCCAAGAAGTTTTGCAAAGAGAAAATATTCTTTAACAAAGCTTTACAAAACCTCTTGTACATGTGATATCTACAAGAGAAATAAAACTATATTATTTTTCTTCTGAAGTATCTTCTTCAACGAAGATACAGATTAATCTGACTACAACTGTGGTGTCATCATACATGAACACCATTGATAGTGAACCATATTTACAGCCTACCTATTCCACCATATAAGCATAATTTGCATGTTGGTAAGTGACATGATGGATGTCTTGCTGAGTACATTCAAATGTACTCATTATGGTTTCGCCCCTGGTATCTACTTATCAGATTTTGAGAAGGAGCCTCCCAAGGATATCTATGAAGAGAAGTACGGAGTTGACGGCTTTGCGAACTAGGATCGTCTCCGGGTCAGCAGCCTGTAGGTTAAGGCGTGACTTGGGCTCAACTACGTTGTGTTTTAATTGTCTTCCGCTGTGTTTGTTAAGTTGCCTGCCCTTTGTGGCAGTTGCGTTAAACTTGATCATGTGATCTTTTTGTAATACCTTTATGTATTCGTGTAATGGATGATGTATTTCTGTGTGCCAACTGTGTATGTTGTTCACGACTGATCTTTCTGGGATCGTGAATGTATGCATACGTAGGGTTTCAGACTGCCGGTCTGGGGTCCTTACAGAGTTGGTATCAGAGCCATCCTGACCTTAGGAGACCTTAGTTAGCATGGACGTCAGATAGGAAAGAAAAGTATTTTGGAGTAAAAACCTTTTTACTATCTAAATTAATTTTTATCTAAGGGAATTTTAGTATATTTTCCCTCCTTCTGATCTTTTCAAAAAGTTCTAAATGCATATCAAGGGCGTCCTTGAACAGTGGTTCGAAGGGCGGGCCTTACAGAGTTAGTATCTCTCTCGGTTAGGAGTTTATTTCTTACTTGTTTACAACTGCTCCGCTCTGTTTTTGAAACATCTCCCGTCTTTGAAGTTTTCTGTTCAGAAAATAGTTGGGGTTTCAAAAACAGATTGTTGCATAAAGTTTCATCAAAACTTTACTTCTAATTGTCTTGTTGATATACAAAAAAGCTTTTATACTTGCCGATGTCCCGAGAGACCAAAATAATTGCCTAGCTCTACAGTGATGACGGTCAGAAGTAGATATAGTTCTTCAGCCACTTCTAGGATTTTGAATCATCCCCCTACGTAGCTCCAATGGAGCCTTGTTTGTGTGTTTTGGCTTGCTTAGGTGTGTCCGTAGGACTGTGTGCTATTGTGTGGTATAGAATTTGGTTCATCTAGGCTTCTATATGTCTGTGGGGTGCTCAAAATTTGCATGTTTGTGCTTGCCCCGCTCTTGTTTTTGAATCGCCTCGTGTTAAATTTTTGCAAGCAAAAATGTTTGTATAGTATTCAAAAACAAGAATTTGTTGCTTAGACTTATACTTGTTTTCGCTTCATAATGCGACCCGTCGTGAACCACCACCATTTCCCCACCATCAATGAAAACACCATTGGACCTATATCGAGGACCATCAAGCCACACGAACTGATAGCATTGCTACCAGTGATGCACTCCAACAATTAAAGCTCCAACAACGACAATCCTCAAAGAAGAAAGGGCGTGAAGAAAACCAACCAATACTGACCTAAACCTCTATGTTTTGTCTGTTTGCAAAAGAAGTCTTCACATGCCATGATGCGCAACCTCCCTCAAAAGCCAATCCGAAGAGCACAATTCAATGTTCGACGTACGATGACGCTAGTCGTATCTTGTCGGACAAATATGATTAAATAGAAAGCTAACAAGACTAACATGCTTTGCCTAATCTTAGGTTGACACCTAACCAAAGCATGAAAACTACTGACAACTCTTTCTAAACCAAGAAATTAGGTGACTTACGACACTTTTTAATCCAGTTGGTAAAAAAGAGAAGTCACGAGAAAATAAGATGATGACCTATTCGTTTACTAGTCAATAGAATATCATGTGTATCTATTTTGGAAACCAAATCTTGGTAGGCATTGTAAGTACTATGATATTTGGGGTTTAGAAATTAAGTGAACGATGGAATAGTTATGATAGATCAAGAAAACAACAGTTTTCCTGTTTTTGTTTCTTTGTGTGCTCTTGATTGAAATAAATGGTGTTTTATTCAATCTTGCTTCCTAACTTATATAGAGTTGTTAGGACTTGTTAATTATGTTGTTTTGTTACAATAAATCTACCCTAGAAAGTGTGTGCATGATTGGAAACTCAAATAAAAATGAAATAGCATTTGTTATTTTTTTCTAGTGTTCATTCTTTGGAAGTATTGTGAGAACTAGATCTTTGTGTGAATGCTTTAGTAGATTTTTGTGCTATGTTTTTCTTTGAGTCCAGTACCATTTAGGTACTGATATTTGATGCTTGTACCTATGTTAGCTTGCATGTCTCTTAATAGTAAAGCATATGTAAGCATTACTATCAATATGCACTAGTATTGTTTCACTAGATTAAATGGCCTTATATTTTTATCTTGTATGCAAAGATTTTCATGAGTAACCAGAGGCTTAGTACCTATTTTGCCTTGGTATTAGTAGGCCATAGCCCACTGGTCCCATTGTGTTTTGGCTTGAGGATGAAAATCCCCAACCATACACATGTGTGAAAATAGCATGTTTCACTATGTGATTGATTTCTATTTTCCACCATGGAAAATATAATTGTTTCTTTTCACTTATGCAAATGAGAAGTTTATTTCTTATTAGTAAATACTAATATGTTTAGGTGTGATCCTTTTATTATCATAATATTCCTTAGGGGTATCATGTTAAGAAATGTTTCACTATCGTGTGCTAAAATTAAATTGTTCACAAAATAAAAGAAATTCCTCTTGATTGGTAGATTGTTTGTGAATAATTTTAAATTGAGTGTGTGGATTTTTGAAAAGGTTTAGATAACTTTTCATTAATTTCATAGCTACTGGTTGTGTGAGTTATACCTTGCTTGTTTGCTAGTAATTGTTTAAGAAAAACAGAAATTGCTAGAAGAAATTTCTGCATGTTTAATAGTTGTATCATGGGATTGTTTTGATGTTTGTGCGTACTAACATGAGTGAGTTTTGGGTACTGTTATTAGGTACATTTATATCCATGACTTGCTTGTTTAATTTTAAACATCATGATAGCATTGTTTGCTTCTCTAGAGTGAAACTAGTTCACCACTAGAAAATGGTGATTTTTGCTCTAGTATTACCCTCTTTTTATTTTATGAGTATATGTGTTGATGTAGCATGTTTAGGAAGTTATTACTTCTGTTATCATGCCATGAATTATTTAGTTACATGTTCTATGGTTATAGGATATGATTATCTCTTATAGCATGCTGGTGTAGATTTTTCATACTAGTGTGTTATTTGTGCAGTCCTGTTTTTTTGTTATGCCTGTGTAATAGGAGTTTTATCTTGTGTGAAGAGGGTGTTTTATAGTATCTTTATGATTGTATTCATTGGTTTTTAGCTACTGGTTGTTTGCTAATTGTTCATGATTGATGGATTCCAAAACCTCTAATAAACAGTAACCTAGTGAATAAAAAATCTATTCATCTGTGGTGTTGTTTGTTTTCTTATTGGATTCTGTTTAAATGTTTTTACCTTAGCATGAGTTAATACTTGTGTTATGATTGTGATTAAGAGTACCTTATTAAACTAAAAACATCCAACTAAAATCATGAACATAATAAGTGATAGTTGCTTGTGGTGAGTAATATCCACTGCCATGGGTATTGTTCTGTCTGTTTGTTTTACCTTAACAACCTAACCTTTGCACCCACAAGCTACATTTTTAGCTTCTTATATACCTTGTTATGAGAGTGGTACACCACTCCATATGTGTTATGGAAGATGTGGGATATAGCTAGGAACTCATGTAAAAAAAAAATTGACGGTATTTTTCCAGGTAGTTCTGCACTAACCTTAATTTTTGTTCAAACTAGGAAACAAAAGTTTTGGACCTAAAACAAGTACTGGTGTACTTCTTTTAATAGTGAATTCACTAATTTAGGGATGTACCCCACCTCCCAAGAAAAGTCAAAGGGGGGAAGCACCTGCACTCCAACACTAACATTGTGTTTGTTGGCCCTCCCTTAGTCCTCGCTTGTGAATCTCGGGGACGAGATTCTTTTTAAGGGGGGAAGACCTGTCACATCCCAATTTTGGAATACCTGTTAACACAATTGTTTTGCTAATTGCTTGACAATTAAACTTTGTTTGTGACAATTAAACTTGGATTGTATTTGTTTGAGTGCAACTAAACAAACAAATTATATAAACTTACATGGCTAAGAAATTGAAAACAAAATATTCAACATATTGTTCCAATGAGTTTGGCAATATTTTCTAAAGTGAATATTGATCAAAGAGTTTTCCAAAAACATCTTATGAGTCCCATACATGTTGAATATAATTCCAAGACCTAAATTAATGAAGAGGAAACACTTAATAAAATTTCCATAAAGAAATATCAGAAAAAGGAGGCATTCTTAAATGCTTCACCAAAATATTATCAAATGTTTTTCCAAACTTGCAAGATTAAAAACAAAGGTATTGGAGAGCATTGACTTGCTATCTCAAGTCATATAAATATTTTGGCAAAACATTATTAAAGAAAAGCCAAATGCCTTATTAAATAGAAATTCCAATATTTCTAGAAACTGAAAACTAAAACAAGTTACTATTGGAAACTTTACTCAAATGAGCTGAAATTAATACCATTGCTTCCTTATATAAAATAAGGAAAACACACAAGAGGAGACCAAAAATTGAATCAATTAAAGCCCTGAAAACATGAAATTTCTCCACAGCAACAATTGGGATTTTAAACAAGTTTGTTCTACAAACTGTTTCCAAATGCCATGAAATAAATACCACATGCTCTATATCATAAATGAGGATGAAAACCAAAAGGGAATAAGGTTTTGAATAATTTAAGTTGCCAAAAATCCCTGTTTTCTTGACAGCACCTTTTTGAAATTTGAACAAGTTTGTTCTACTAAGTAACTCTAAATGACTTGAATTTTCTACCACTTAAGGAACACATCAAATAAGGAATGTGTGCCAAAAATTATCATTTTTGGAAGCTCCTAAGTAGGTTAATAAATTCAATGTCCATTTATGTCAGAATTCAAATTTGAACAACTTTGAATTATGAAGTTTATCTAATTGAGCCAATTTTCACATATGTTGTGTATCTATACTAATAAGAATTTTGTGCAAAAGGAATTTAATTTTTGATGTTGGTTGCTTGGTGAAAACATCCATTTTCAGAGAGCACAGGGACCTACTTGTAATATTCCAAGGACCTAGTTGTAATCCTAGTCACATGGTCTTCTTCTTCTTCCTGTAGATGACGAAGTAGCAGGCATGGAGGCCCATGCTCCATTGCCTTCGAGTAGAAGGCTTCTAGTTGTTTAAAACCCCTCTGAGCACCTCTTACCTGCCCCCTCTCTCTCTTCCCCCTCGAAGCCCTCTCTCTCTAGATATTTTTTTGCTACCGAAACCCTAGCTCGGGACCCGCCGTCGTTCCGGCCGATGCAGAGCTCGCCGCCGGCAGCCGTGGGCGCCATCCTCTCCGCCTTGTTGTGGTTGCCCTCGGTGCCGAGGGAATCGAGCCCAAACGGGTCGTAGACCCCGCGCCATCCAACCTTTCCCCGAGCCCGACGACAGCTCCGGCGAGCTATTGCCGCTCCCTCGAGCCCTCTCCGACCTCACCGAGTCGTCCTTTGAGTTCTAGGTGAGCAGGCGCTCCTCGCGGTCGCATTTCCCCTCTCCCTCTCCCCCTAGTTCGTGGTCTCGCCGCGGTACCGTCCGGCCGCCGCGTGCGCGCTGTCGCCGCCGCTCTCCGGTGCATCCCAGGAAACGAATCATCCACTAGGTGAATCCCCTCGTCGTAAGCCATCCGTAGGTGGTTTCAATTCGAGAAACGGTAGACTAAAACGTGGATTTTGGAGCTCGCCGGAGCAGTTTCCGGCCGGCGTGACGTCGTGGTGACGCGTGCACGATGTCACCGCCCCCTTGACCCCGCGCGGACGAAGTCAAACTGCGGGTGGGCCGCGGTCTGCGCGCGTGGCAGCCCCCGTGGCATCCTGGCCCGCTGGTCAGTGGCTTTGGGTGGATCTGCCCGCGGTGCAGCAGATCTGGCCGGCCCTATTCGCAGATCTGGCCCATGTCTAGCCATTTTCCATTTTAATTTTACAGAAAAGATGCATGGTTACTTTTGGCTCAAAAAGGCAACTTAAAATATGAATTTGACCAAACTAAAATTTACAGTGGTACCTCAACTAATTCTAAACCATCTCCAAGTTGTAGATCTACTTTTGGATGGATAGATTTGAAATTAAAAATGTTTTGGTAACACCTACCAGAAACACCAAAATGAGCACCATTTTTATTTTACAACTCATAATGAAGTGAGGCCAATTGCATTGGAAAGCCCTTGAAATTTCCTAACAGGAGCATTTAACCGCGTTTCCAAATTCATTGTATTTAAGAAATGGCATGCAATTTGGTAAAACACCAGAGAACACTTTGGTGATTTTTATAAAATAATTAAAAATGATTTTTGATGCAAACTCAACTGGATGGTCTTGTATATGTTTAGGGATATCCAAACCTAGAAGGGTTTAATTTTTAGAGCATCCTAGAAAATTTGGTGGACAGATCTTTGATTTGCTTGTTTCTGCCATTTTGTCATTTTTAGAAATTAAATTGTGTGATTATATTTTTGTGTTGCAATATTATTTTATAGCATGTACAAGTGGTGTGAACTTGTTTTCTAAGTATTACTTAGTTATTTTATCATGTTAGATTGTGTGGACTTTATTGGAGATGAAATAGGATTTTTGTTATTAACATATGATTATTCTCTAGTTAATATTTGCATAGGATTTTTGAGTGATGAAATTATGTGCAAGCACTTGGATTTTTGATTGGATCCAGTGCCATGTTGGTACTTAGTTTGTGTTGTTATCACCTCTGCTATGTTGCATTGGAATTGGTAGGAAAGCACTATTAGCTTTGTCATGACTATGAGTTTTGTTATGGAAAAATTCCCTCAGGTGTGGAATTTTGACATAATCATTTGTGGTTTTGTGACCACATATTTTTGGGTTGTATCCATAGGTCCAGTAGCATTTTGATAAGTTTGTTATGAGTAATTAACCCCTAGATTTTTCACTTGTATGAAAATAATAGCATGAGTAGCATTGCCTTGCTTATTTAAGCACCCTATTATTTTCTACTAGTATTGTTATTGCACTAGGTGCTAGTTTAGCATTTTATTAATTTTTATCAAATGGACCAGAGGCTTTGTGACCTCTTAATGCCTTGATAAGCTAGTGGAACACCCACTGGTTTCATTGCATTTTTGGTGGAAACATTATTTCCCCCACACTAGATGTGTTTCTTTTATATATGTTTTGAGTAGATCTTTAAATGCTTTTTAGGCTTATTGCTAGATTAATTCTCATGAAACAAGTACCATTTAGGTACTGTTATTTTGGGTATAGCACCTCTAGATACTTGGTGCTTGTGTTTGAAATAGATTTAAATATCAATGCTTAAAGTCAAAATTTCATACTAGGATATTCATGTATGCTTTTTGCCTTGTTTTCCCCTAGGAAAAAATATGAGTATTTGGTGTGGAAACCAGAGGATGGAATGTACTTGTGGCATTATTATCTTAGGGTTTTCAGCTCTGATAGGTTCCCTCTTAAGTAGCCTAAAAGCATGAGTAACACTTGGATGACTAGGAATTAATCTCCTCACATATGTAGCATTTTAGGCATAGTTTTTCCTTGTTTCCTAGCTATGTTTTTTTTAATGTTATTTTGTGGAATCCAGTAGCATTTATGGTACTGGTTAGAGGAGTATTTTGCCTCTGCTAGCTTGCACACTTGTGCATAAAATTAACTAGTGTAGCCTAAAACTAGTCTAGTATTTTTCCTAAATTTTCTACTAATATGAGTAGGAGTTTTTGGATGCTAGATTGTTTGTTTGGAGCACTTTTATAAAAGTGACCAGAGGCTTACTAACCTCTGGGTGAGCATTATGTTTCTAGTGGAACACCCACTGGTACTTTTGCATCATGGTGGAAAATAGGCTTGACTTGTAGTCATGAGTTTTTTTCACCACTTGAGTATTTTAGCAAATTATATGTGCTAGCCATAGAGATTGTTGGGGAAGTTTTTAGACATAAAAATGTGTTTTATGTGACACCCTACTGTCTAGTAACATTTTGCTCTACCCCACTGGTCCATGGTGTTCTTAACTAAAAAAATTGATTTGGCCACACATAAACACTAGGAAAAAGGCAGACTTTCAACTATAGTTTTTATGCCAATTTTTCTTAAGGGAAAAATTGAGAACTTGGGGTGGTACTTCTTGATTGCTTGCGTGTATGAATTACTTGTAGCCTTGTTTGTCTTGTTTGGTTCTGAATGTGTGTCCTTTATTCTCTTTTTACGACGTTAGAAAACGAAGAGGAAGGAAGTGTCGGGAAGCTCTGTTTCAAGATTCCAGCCACTCCAACAACCAGGGACACAAAGAGATACCAGGCAAGCATCCTGATTGCTTGCTGATACAATACTTACCATTATCTATCATGCATGTTTTACCTCTGAAGTTTTACAAAAAACTTGGTTATCAAACTATTTTTGATGTGGCTATTACTACTATATCAGTATATAGGTTTACTATCATGCCAGTAGTTAAACTTGGTAATACCAAGCCCATAAGCCACCCTATGGTATTTATTACCATCAAATATACTAGTCCCTAAGTGGACACCCTAAAATTGTGATTCTACAAAACAAAGGCTTTACGGAAAAAACCCGGAGAAAAGGCGGATCCTTGTTCTCCGGAGGAATGTGGAAGTGGTCATTTTTGAGAAAGTGGTGTTTTCAAAAATGACACATAACCTAGTCTTCGCCGGACAACCTTTACCGTACTGCCACCCCCTACCCCAACATGGGCACGGGGCTTAACTTGAAGTTTGTTCTTATTAGTGTGTGCTATCTCACTTGCTATAAGGGGCGTCGTACCCTCGAACCGAATGTCGTCCAAAACTCCCAATGTTGAGGCATATAAAGTGTGGGATTAATTTTCCCTCCGGATGCATTCATTGAGGCTCCTGGCTAGGCAGGGTGGGACTTGATGCCGGGGAGAACAACCTCAATCGAGAGATAGGCATATACTAGCTTGAACATAGTGGATGGTTATGATCATATACCTGATGTTTACATACTGTTGTTACAGTCCGTGGTTGTTTCATGGGAGGTGTACTGGATCTGGTGGATGTGTACACCTCTGCAGAGTATAACTTTTTCGAAGAAGCCGCGTCCTCGGATATGGACAGTTGAATGGCCATGTAGCTAGCATTGTGTCAATGTTTTCAAAAAGGAGTTTTGAAAAGGGAAGTTTGGAAAGGAAGTGTTGAACTTGTGAAGTTCGGAAAGGAATGGAAACTTATACCGTGGAGGTATCAGTGATGATGAAAAGCCAGATGATGTTATACAAAACAAAATGTTTTGCAAAGAAAACCTTTTCTACTCTAAGCAAGGATTCTGGAAGCTGATTCCAAGAAGTTTTGCAAAGAGAAAATATTCTTTAACAAAGCTTTACAAAACCTCTTGTACATGTGATATCTACAAGAGAAATAAAACTATATTATTTTTCTTCTGAAGTATCTTCTTCAACGAAGATACAGATTAATCTGACTACAACTGTGGTGTCATCATACATGAACACCATTGATAGTGAACCATATTTACAGCCTACCTATTCCACCATATAAGCATAATTTGCATGTTGGTAAGTGACATGATGGATGTCTTGCTGAGTACATTCAAATGTAATCATTATGGTTTCGCCCCTGGTATCTACTTATCAGATTTTGAGAAGGAGCCTCCCAAGGATATCTATGAAGAGAAGTACGGAGTTGACGGCTTTGCGAACTAGGATCGTCTCCGGGTCAGCAGCCTGTAGGTTAAGGCGTGACTTGGGCTCAACTACGTTGTGTTTTAATTGTCTTCCGCTGTGTTTGTTAAGTTGCCTGCCCTTTGTGGCAGTTGCGTTAAACTTGATCATGTGATCTTTTTGTAATACCTTTATGTATTCGTGTAATGGATGATGTATTTCTGTGTGCCAACTGTGTATGTTGTTCACGACTGATCTTTCTGGGATCGTGAATGTATGCATACGTAGGGTTTCAGACTGCCGGTCTGGGGTCCTTACAGTTATCTCATCCGCATCCCTTCTTTCAATCTCACCTTTCTTCTCAAGAGCTTCATGGGCCTCTCCGAATTGGCTCATGAGGTGATCAAAGTACTTCTTGGTCTGTTCTTGCAAGTTAGACATAACGTTCCAAAGATACAATTTTATCATCTACTCTAAGACTAGCATGGTTCACCAATTCATTTGGAGTTTTAGAGTTGAGAGAAGGTGATACCTCCGAGGCCTTAGCCATGAAGCACTTGGCATTGGATTGAGGAAGATTCTCATTGGGGGATTCAAAGAGTGATGAAGATGATGGAGTTGTGGCAATAGTAAGAGCGGCCACTTCAATTGTGGTTTCTTCTTCTTCATCACTTTCGTAATCATACTTCTCTTGACTCACTAGAACAAACTTGGTGGGAGACTTCTTGTTGAAGGGTTTCCTCTTGAAATGAGGCTTCTTGTACTCAACCTTGGACTTGTCCTTGCGAATGAGTTTGCCACCATGATGTTCCCTATTCTCAAAGGGACACTCCGCAATGTAACGGTGGTTGTATTGACAAATGAAGCACGACCTCAGTCTTTGAGTCCCTTTGTTGCCATAGCGAGACTTGCTCTTCCCTTCAACATATGTCTTGGACTTGGATGGATTCTTCCAAAACTTATGCACGGTAAGAGCAATCAAATCTTTGAGCACATGGACATATTCTTGATCCTTCAACGGGGCCAAGTCCTCAATGCAATCTTCTTGATACTCAAACTCCCTTGACACAACCTTGGCCTTTAAAGCAACCAATGATCCTTTGTGCATTCCTAGGGCTCTAGCACGGTTGTCAAGAGCATTTTTGGTTTGCACTTGATAGGAGCACACTTCTTGAATCACTTGGGTTGAGGTCAAGGAGTCAAATTCATGTCTTCCTTGAATGCTCTTCAAGTCCGTGGGCTCAAAAGGCATAAGAGAAATCATGTACTTCCAACTTACCAGCTTGGAATGAAAAATGAAATAATTGCATAGTTGTGATGTTTTATATCACTGAAAATTGGGAAGAAATTGTTCATATGTGCTCACACGACTGATCAGCGGTACTAGTGGCGACAAATAACCGCCCCGCTTATCACGCAAAACGTTACATATTCGCTTTAATATCCCCCATCCGCGGTCTATATAAGAGAGTCGAGCCTCATATCATACATCATTGATCTTCCAGTGGGAGAAAATATGAGTCCACTCATTGTGATATTATGTTGTCACAACATACAAACACACTTTCTACATGATCTTGTGGCTGCCCGTGATATTTGCCGATCCAATCATTGACTGAAAGCCTACGCACAACTAAGGTTTGTTTCCTTCTTCAAATACACGCTTCGATTTCTTATCTACAGTATTGTGTAATACTTTGTTGTGATATGCATGTCAAACTACCTAATGGGGTAATCCCAAACTTAATATTTGGATCATATATATATGACATATTATAACATGAAAATCAATTATCGAGCAAGGGGGAGGGAGAGATTGATGTGAATTATCCCTATTTCTGAGCTGGGCTATTTTTTCTATGTAGTTAAAACTTTGTACACTCGTTGAAATTGCTAGTTTCAAACAGATATCATTGGTAGAGGTTCTTCATGTATATGGAGCAGTATTGGGTTTTGGTGCTACTCTCACAGTTTGGAAATGCACGGTGCTCAAGTTAGTGGACATGGTCTCCAAGGTGGGTATAACTACGACCCTTATTTTGTGTGTATATATATGTTAGCACAAAAGTGCAGAAAGAACTTATAAATTAGTTTGAACAAATATAGTGGGAAATTTCTAGGTAACAATTACAAAATATGTTTATAATATGTACTCTTGTTAACTAAAATTATTGACGAGCTTGTCGTCTGCAAAATTGTGTCGATATACAAAATAAGAAGTTTTGGAGAACTAGGGGTAAATATCTAAGTTTACAAATATATAGTTACCCCCTTCGTACTTTTGGCAGCTAATCGCAATGGTTGGACTTTGATAAACACCGTGTTCCCGTGCATTGCATGGAGTTTTTATGATTTTCTTGCTCTGTCATGATTTCTTTTTGTGTCACAACAAGTTAAATATTCTTAAAATGCCTAAAAGAAATCAAGAGTATTGTGGAATGAAGTGTAGACATGGAAAATTTTGGTTGAAATGTGTTACATTTTTTGCTGGAAAATGAAGAAGAAGAACGAGGAGGAAGAGAAATAAGCGAGTATGTAGTTTACTATAGCACATAAATGGATTATTTTTTTACCCAAACTTCAGGTTACTACATCCAACAATGAAGATCTACATTTTTTTTGGAATAAAGTGTGCAACGTGTCTACCTTTTCTAAGCGAGATGCCGTATAAGCATTTCTGGCAGTTTTTTGGTTGCTGCAAAAACGTTGGTTTTCAGTTACTACATTCAAAATTTGGCAACAATTAATTAGGTTCCAAAGTAGCTTCCTAATAAAGGAAATGTGCATAATCCACGTGCATGTCACTACACTTTGGAGTATTTGCTTTTTTATAAATTAAATGCTTAACTATGGCAACGATTAATTAATTAGATTAGACTTCGGCGACAATTTAATAAGTTCCAAATTAGCTTTGTAATTTCAAAAAGATCATAAAGAATTGACTAGGTACTCTCTCCATCACAGTTTACATGGCGCGTACATAGTTTAAGGAAAAGTTTGACCATTAAATTTGGTCAACAAAATATAAATTATTTGTCACCAAAATTATACCATTGGATTCATATTAAAATGAAGTTTTTAATAATATAATTTTTGTGATATAAAATTTTAGTTTTTATGACTAAATTAATGGTCAATTCTTTTTCTTAAACTACATGCGTGCCCTCTAAACGGTGATGAAGTATATTAGTCGGAAATATTTTAAGCACTATGTCAACTATATATAATTTCTTATGGGTTCTATATTGGATGACACCGATGAAATCCAACGAGGGCATTCTTGCAAATGAAGAATTTCTTTTATAACACCAAGACTTTGATCATTTGATACATCTATTTACAAATTCAACGAATAAATACACATCATATTTATCCTTCTTACTCATGAGTTCAATAATTTTATACCTTTTTTTGTATCACCATACAATCTATTATAATAGAATAATCGTTATTGTCGTACCAATTAGTAGTAGTATATTAGAATTGGGTTAATATCACTAAATTTGAGTTAAACTTTCTGGACTGACGGCGGCATTAAAATTTGAGAAATATTATAATGTACATAACATGCAATGCATATGACATTTCTTTTACAAATAAATGCAACAAAATAGTACTTACGTTGTAGGATCATTTTATAACTTTCCGCCAATCTTTTTTCCTTTTCCAAAGGGAGACCTCTTGATTCATGTTAGCGCATGACATAAATTAATAAGTATGATCTTTTGCAAAGACAAGGCAACTGTTGCCTGAAGAAATTATGGAAAATAAGGGAAGATGAAAAGTGTCTGTGTCCCAAGCAAAAAACTTTATCTTCTTAAATTAAGAAAGTACATGTTAAAAGGCTATGATGCAGGTGTCCCAATGAAGGTAAAAATCCCATAAGAACCTCCTTGTAATGAGGGACTGTTATTGGCTTTTGGGGTTTACCTGCGAAAAATCCGTGTAACTGCCTCCCAAAATTCAGTGAAAACTTCCACCTTTTTAGTGAAAAAGGTCTAAGATTCAGGCAAAAAAGCCCATCTGAACCTCCTTGTAACGAGGGACTGTTATTTGCTTTTGGGGTTTACCCGCAAAACCCCTTGTAACTGCCCTCCCAGTATTCAGTGAAAACTTCCACCTTTTAGTAAAAAAGGTGTATGATTCAGGCCAAAAAGCCCGTCTGAACCTCCTTGTAATGAGGGACTCTTATTGGCTTTGGGGGTTTTACCTCCAAAAAATCCATGTAACTGCCTCCCGAAATTCAGTGAAAACTTCCACTTTTTTAGTGGCATACCGTGGAATGCTTACTAGCAACCTCTAACATATTCTCACAAGCAACGGTCACTATAGCTTTCGTATTAATTAATCACACTTTTGTATTATAAATTGAAGAGATAAAACTAAGACTACGTATCTGGTGATGAAGCCCTCCTATAAATAACCCTGGTATGCCTTAAGGTTCTTGCACTCACAGAACTATAAGTCCTCAACTGATCACTGATCCCTGTAGTTGATATGGGTCGAGGGGATAAGGAGGATAATTCACGAAGAAGGCAAACTGATGAATTCAATGCATGGGTAAATGGCATCAATATGTTTGCTTTTGATTTATCATTTTATCTAGATGAGGGTTCATCTCAATGTTTACAATCTACATGTTTCATAATATTGTTCGATCGAGGCAACATTTATTCTAGGAACCAGGAAGCTCGGATATAGAAATATTTGTAATGTTAAGTACAATTGGGCCATATATACTTGCTCATCATTTGTATAATCGGCGACATCGTTGGCAGCTGGCGAGCCTGGATGCCATGGATGCAGAAGAGCTAAAGGAGTACGCTAGACAGAACATAGATGTGCTCACTCCTCAAATGAAAGCAGCAATTAAAAAGGTACGTACACGTTAGTATGCACCACCAGGTTTTGGTTCCCGGTAGGAAAAAATTCCCGAGGGGGGTCGGGATTGCCGGTTACCGCGGTTACCGGAAAATCCCGATCGGTTACCGGACGAATTTCAAAATCAAAATTCAAAAATTCAAAAAAATTGATTCCCAATATAACCTTTTACTGAGGGGTTTTGTTAAAATTCAAAATTTTCAAAAAAATTGGGATTTTTTGACTGGGACGAGCATTTCCCGGGGGTGGTCGGGATCTCCGGTTACCGAGCGGTTACCGGATTTCCCGACCGGTAACCAAAACCATGGCACCACGTAATCATTAACTTGATCCTTCGATAAAATTGCATGGCTGTGATGTGTGATTAATTTCTTCGAGACTAATTCGTCCGCGTTTGCAGCTGATTCAAAAGAAACAACAGCCGCCGAAGAGGAGAAAGAAGAGGACCGCGTTGCATCCAATTTTGGGTGCAGTGCTCAAGTTTCACAAGGACGACGATGATACACCCCCTCCGGGTCCGGGAGGTGCTAATGCTTGATGAAAGAATTCCCTCTACTGTCGGTCTTGGCTTAATAAGTCAGTACTACAAGTTGTTGACTTTCATGTGTGGTTGTTTATGTATCGTGTCCTAAAGTTCATTCCTTGCCATCTTTCCGACAAGGTTCCTATCAATTAAGTGTGGTTTATTCTGTATCGCTCTGCATTTCAGTCCATGTAAAAGCTTGTTGATGATAATAGAATGAGTGTCCTAATGAGAAGTTTATGTGCAAACAATGCCCCTCTAGAGATAGTTGTTTGG
This sequence comes from Alopecurus myosuroides, assembly GCA_028641055.1. Classification (NCBI taxonomy): domain Eukaryota; kingdom Viridiplantae; phylum Streptophyta; class Magnoliopsida; order Poales; family Poaceae; genus Alopecurus; species Alopecurus myosuroides. The sequence continues at coordinate 420,745,242 of CM054058.1, forward strand.
TACTCCTACATCTAATTCGATACTAGCATTCGTTCTCGAATTCAGAGAAAATTTGGCAGGGAGTGAAATCTAGGTTTTCGATTTGGCGTAAGAGCCGAATAGGTTGGGTTATATTCGAGATTTACCGAATTCATGCGCAAAAGACACTCTGAAACAAAAATGCAGGACCCTCACAACTGCCAAGTAGTAACAGACAATGGAGTCAGAGAGCGACAGACTTTCAACTCCAGCATTTTCGAAATGCCTGGCACCGCGAAGCTCACGCTCGTTTTGGATGGCCATTACACGCACGTCGCACGGTTGCCACCTCCTCTCTGCACCGCTCCTCGTAAGCTAGTTTGTGTACTGTTCTGTGGCGTCCAGTTCAGGAATTAGAATCTTCAGGGGTTAGTAAGCATAATTAGAGGCATAACTTTACTTGCCCTGGTGCTGTACTCACACTCCGTCCTCCGGGCACCTCCAAGAAGAAACGTTAAGGTCATGTAAGCTCTGTGATTACGGCTACAGGAGTTTTGTGGTGCCCCTTGCTAGCAATCTAGCTTCCGTCAGTGTCTTTGCGTCGAAGCAAATAACCTCTATGTAGGCTGCTTCAGGATTCCACGGGGTAAACACGTAGAGTGTTGTGGATTAGCTGCGCAGCCCTTTGCTGGACGCTTTGGAACGTGCGAAATAGGTTTTCGATCGAGGGGATCTTCCCCACACAAAATGTCTCTACAAAATGTCTATGTATATGCAGGTGTGGAAACCAGTGGCTAAGCGTCAGGACAGGAGAGCTTTGGAGGAGGCGATTGGCAGGATCCGCTCCCTCCTCATCAGTCTGCGGGATAGAGACTGAGTCTTCCCCGTCTACCTGCCGGTACCAGGTTAGGTTGTGAGTTCCCGTCCGTCTTGTTACGGCGGAGTAGTGAGTGTGTGTTGTATGCGTAGCCCTCGTGCTACCCGGATCTTTCTTGTTTGAGTCCTCGGGACCTTCGGTGTGTTGCTGTACTTGGATATTTGGCCGGTTGGCTTTATTAATTTAAAGCCGGGCTCCGCTCGAGCCTTCCGTCTAAAATAACCTCTATGTAGCAGTGAAAACAATGTTAAGCGCAGAAACACTGTTCCCCAAGCTGACAGTGTTAATGCATGATGAAAGAATGCCCTCTACTGCCGGTCTTGGCTTAATATGTCAGTACTACAAGTTGTTGACTTTAATTTTTTTGAAACAATCACAGGGCGAGAGGATCCCCACCTGAATATATTACCCCATATAGCAAGTCACAGTTACAATCTTGATCACAAGTGACGAGAGGAAATGAAGTCACGCCACAGACCGGCGTTCTCCTTAAGCAACGGAACCTTACAACGGTGAGACCACAAAGTTAGGTCATCAACAATGTTAGAGAGGGTGGTAGAAGTCGTGTGATCGAGGCTCCTAAACATCTTAGCGTTCGGGAGTCCCAAATCTTCCACAACACAATCAAGATAATGGAAGGCATGATATCTGAGGGCAGGTTTGGCATCGCCAGCGGAGACCAAAGGTGGTGGACATCGTCGAAACGGGGAGTAATCTGGAGTTGCTGCCAGATGGCTGACGCAGCGGGGCAGGTGAAGAAGAGGTGCGTGCGGTCTTCCGAGGTCGCGGGGCAGCGAGGGCAGTCCTGAGAATCAACGATATGCTTCTTGATCAGGTTGCCTCTTGTGTTTAGCCGCCCCAGCATGAAGAGCCAACCAAAAATCTTGACCTTCTATGGGACGAACACATGCCAGATCTTGTCCATCTTCGTGTCTGTCACCTGGCACGATAGCGCCTTGTAGGCGCCGCTAGATGAGAAGACACTCCCATCAGCAAGGCGTCGAACATCTGGCTGGTCGGTTAGGTGCACCCCCTGCAAAAGAGAACAAAGAGAGACGAGCTCAACAGCCGCAACCGAGGTTAGTCTGTTATGCAGGCCCAGATCGATCCCGTTAAGCATCACCGAATGAACAAAGGAATTTTGGCTGGTGTGGTGGGAAAAGAGTGCTGGGAAGGTAGTAGCTAAGGTTTCGGGTAGCAGCCATTTAGCAAGCCAGAAGTAGGTGGCGGACCCGTTACCAATGGAACAGGAGGTAACTAGCCTAAGAGTAGGCATGTTTTAGTGGACAATCTTAGCTAGGTAGGATGTGCTTATGGCGTTTTGAGGTGGTAGAGGAGAGTATTGTAAAATCCAGTTTCGCCAAGGCAGGTTTTGGGTATGAAGAAATTTGTAACAAAATTTCAGCAACAGACAAACATTTTGGATACCAAGATTCTTAACACCTAGACCACCCGTTTCCTTGGGCGTGCAAACTTTGTCCCAAGCTACTAAGCATTGTGCACCAGAGCAAGAGTCTTCATGAGTCCAAAAAAAGGAGCGTCTTTTTTTATCGAGATGAAGCAGAGTACCTTTTGATAGCAGGAACGAGGACATGTAGTAGGTAGGGAGACTATCTAGAACAGAAGTGAGGAGGGCCAGGCGATCTCCTTTGTTGAGGAGGGCGGCCGCCCAGCCAGATAGGTAGCGATCAGATTTAGAGAGCAGGGGGAGGAAAGCGTTAGGAGGAAGTTTATGGGGAGATAGGGGGAGACCCAGGTAAGTTTGGGGGAACGTAGATATGGATGTCCCGAGGACAACAGTAAGCGAGCTGGCTAGAGTAGTGGTAACATTGAGGGGTATGAAGGTCGTTTTATGGAAATTAATCGCCAGGCCCGTAGCACGGGAGAAGTCGTCAAGGATGGCGCGGATGCGCTGGGCAGCAGGAACGGATGCAGAGGCCAAAATAAGCGTGTCATCCGCATATTGCAGAACTGGACAAGGAAGGTTAATGTTGATAGGGTGTCGAAGGATCCCAAGGGGTGCTTCAGAGAGGATCATTTGCTGAAGAACGTCAGCGACAATATTGAAAAGGTAGGGTGAGAGAGGGTCGCCTTGGCGGAGACCATTCTTGCATTTAATCCAAGTCACAGGAACGCCGTTTAGGAGGACAGCGGTGGTACCAGTGTCTAAGATATCATGAAGCCAGGAGCACCAACGAGGCGGGAAGCCTCTAATCTCAAGGATCTTGATCAGGGAGTCCCAACAGACGTAGTCAAAGGCCTTTCTGAAGTCCAACTTGATCACAATGGTTTGGTACTTTCTCTTCTGACAGCAGTGCAGGAGGTCTACAGCATAGACGAAGTTTTCCGAGATGCATCGCCCGGACAGGAACCTCGTTTGATCCTGGTGAACAAGAAGGGGATGAGAGGTTGGAGCCTGTTTGTGAGGACTTTAGCAATTGCTTTGATTGGACAAGACTGCAAGGAGATGGGTCTAAAGGCGTCAGGAGTCCGAGCATCTTCATTTTTTGGGCAGGAGGACGATGTAGGCGCGGTTGATCGCCGAAGTGTCTGACTTGAGGTGGAAGAAGTCGGAAAAAAGACTTAGGACTCTGCCTTTGACAATGGGCCAGAATTTGCGGTAGAAACCAGGACCGAAGCCATCCAGGCCGGGGCTAACGTTAGTGTTTATTCCAAGAAAGGCGTCGGAAATTTCCTGCTCAAAGAAGGGGAGATCAAGGTGACGAAGCTGTGTGATGGGGCTAGGGTAGAGATTACGAAGGCAGAAATTCCAGACCGGGGATGGCGTTGTGCCAAGAAGGTTAGAGTAATAGCTGGTCAGGATCTTTGACTTTTGGTTATGAGCTGAGAAATCAGAGACGTTGTGTTCGATAACAGCAATTTTTTTTTGACGAAAACGGTTGGACGCAGAGGCATGGAAATACCTAGTGTTTTTGTCTCCTTCCACTGCCGCTTTGATCTTCGCACGTTGTTTCCAAAAGGCCACGCGATCACGAATAGAGAGTTGGAGGATAGTGATGACGACCTTTCTTAGAGCAAGCTCATGGGCGGAGAGGACACGAGATTCTTCAATGATATCGAGGACAGAGATGACAGTTTTGCAGTTTTGTTCCCTAATGTTAAAATGGATTTGAGATTTGCGCCAGGATTTAAGCTTAAAGCGAGTCTTCTTCAGCGCGCAAACGATCGAGGTGGCAACGTTTGAGAGGGTGGTAGTTGAGTTCCAGACACATTGGACCAGGGCCCGGCAGTCCGATGAGTTAGCCCAAGCATTTTGAGACCGGAAAATGGCGGGACGAGGGATGGTAGTGGAGACACCGAGACAAATTTGGTGATGGATGCTAACGTTGTGTTAGGGAAGAGAAGGTCCCAAGCGAGGTTGATGAAGACACGGTCAAGCCGTTCAAGCGTCGGAGAGGGACGGTTGCTAGTCCAGGTGAAGCAGCGATCGAGCAAGGGAAGTTCGATGAGGGAAAGTTGGAAAATAGCATCATTAAACATTTGAGCTTCAACGACCCTAAAAGAGCTATTATTTTTGTCGGAGGGGAAACACAGCAGGTTGAAATCGCCCAGGATCATCCAGGGCACGTATGGCGGTGGGTTAATAGCGGCGAGCTCCTGAAGAAACATATGTTTGAGGTGGTGATCGATGAGACCGTAAACATTAGTGATCATGATCGGTTTAGGGGAGGCTAGGCAAGAGATAGTAGAGGAATGGGTGTAGTCCGTAGAGGAGGATGATAGGAAGGCGTTGAGCATACCACCACAAGATCCAGCTGCGGGTTTGAACGTGAAGACAGAGGTGTTTTTAGGAAGAAACGATTTAGCTTTGAGGGAGTCAATGGTTTCCAGTTTTGTTTCCTGGAGGAAGACCGCATGAGGTTTCATATCGATGAGCTCGGCAAGGATATCAGAGCACTTCAGACGAGCACCCAGGCCACGCGGTTTCCACTAAGAGAGAGAGAGGGAAAATTCATGGAGGAAACTCGTACGCATCAGTGTAGTAGCTAGAGGGCAGGGTGCAGTAGTAGTAGTAGATAGAGGACTTGGCATTAAGATTAGCATGCAGGCTTACAAGTCTGATACAACAAGAGACAGAGGAAGATCTAGTGCGAGACCGACACAGGACACAAGAAAAGCTAAAGGTAGGTGCGCAAACATGCGCAAACTGGCATGCTTGTGGGAGAGGCGAGCGAAGGAGGCAACGATTGTCCCCATGTTTCGTGCAAGTTGTTGACTTTCATGTGTGGTTGTTTATGTATCGTATCCTAAAGTTCATTCCTTGCCATCTTCCCAACAAGGTTCCTATCAATCAAGTGTGGTTTATTCTGTTTCGAAGTGCATTTCGTTCCTTGTAAAAGTGTGTCGATGATAATAGAATGAGTGTCCTAATGAGAAGTTTATGCCCGAAGAAGGTCCCTCGGGAGATAGTACGCTGGTTGTTGGGTGCATCTAATTCCATACATCTATTCATTCTCGAATTTGGCGAAAATTTTGCACAGAATAAGATCCTAAATAAGTTAGGATATATTCGAGATTTATTGAATTCATGTGCAAAAGACATTCCAAAACAGAAATCCCGTCATAACTTCCAAGTAGCAGACAATGGAGTCATAGACCGAAAGACTTTCAAGTCCAGCATTTCGAAATGTCTGGCACTGCGAAGCACAGGATCATTTAGTCATTTTGGACGGCCAGCACGTGCATGGTTGCCACCTCCCATCTGCATCGCCCGTCTTCTCTATGGCAAGAGCACCCGCCACTACTGAGAGGTTCAGTTCTCCAGTGCTTCGAGCCTTCAGCAATATCACGCCTGAAAATTGAAAGTGCATTTTCGACATCTCTATGTTTTGTGTGTTTGTTAACAAAATAAATGAGTTTTAAACGTGTGTGCTATTTGTTGAAAAAGGTTATAGCCAATATCAGCACCTAAACGGTGTCAGAGAAATGGTGAAGAAGATAAATTTCGGCGGACGTCTTTCTGGCTCGAAGAAGGGGTTTTTACTGTCATCTGGAATAATTCCGGATTGACCGTGAAAACCTCTATTGCAATCCGGAATTATTCCGGGTGATTCTGGGATTCGGATTCATCCCGGAGCGATTCTGACATTGCCGTGAAATCCTCTGTTGTAATCCGCAATCATTCCGGACCAATCCGGGTTCATTCCGACATGAGCGCAAATTCTTCTGTTAGGATCCGGATTGCTCCGGATTATTCCGGGAGCCCAGAATTATTCCGGATGTTCCGGAATGAACTTCGACTGCGAGAAAAACGACTAGTTTTTTGTGGACCTAAATAGAAGACCCCCTTCTTCCCCAAGGGGTAGCTCGTCCAGAATTGAATGCTCCATTGATTGAGCTCACCCACCAAGCTAGATCTCCCATCTCCTCCACCCAAACTTGTGGAAACTTGGAGGATTGAAGGAGAAGCCCCGAATCTGCATCTTCACCAACCGGTTTTCCATTCCCCCTCATTAGCTTGAGGGATCTTTCCTAGGGTTTCCTCTTGTGGAGAACCTAGACTTCTTGATACTCTTGGTGATTCTTGTGATTGTTGGGAGCCTCCAATTTTATTGTGGTTGTGTGCCCTAAACTTGTTTGTAAAGGACTCGATTCCCGCCTCAAAGGGGATCAATAGTGGAAGGTGGACTAGGCCTTTGTGGCGGGGTTCATCGGAAAATAGGGTGAGGCCTCTGTGGCATTGAGTAGGCCTTTGTGGCGAGCTCACACCCCTCCAACGAGACGTACTCCCTTAACAAGGAAGAACTCGGGAATACATCGTGTCTCCGTGTGCTTCATATTGGTTACCTCGTTCCCTTCCTCCTTTACTTATGCTTGTATTGTGCTTGTGCTTTTTCTAGTCATATAGGTAAATTCACCGTAGTTGCATTATCTAGAGAATTTACCTTTGTGTCTAGCCTAATTGTGAAGAAAAATTAAAATTGGTCGTAGCACCTATTCACCCCCTCTAGGTTCCCATACATTCCTTTCAATCGGTATCAGATCCTCGGCTCTTTTAACGGGCTTAACCTTCTAAGAGTTTAGTATGGTCGATGATACGGTGATCGCCGGTTCCGCGGTGCATGTCTCTATGGATGATCTCAGTGAGTTGACAAAATCATTGACCTCATCCATGGAGAACAAAATCGATGAATTGCGTCAAGTGTTGATGCAATTCATGAAAGCCAAGGAACCGGAGGCTTCCGATTCATCTCCTCCGGACAAAGTTCCGGAGGGCGCCAAGAAAGGGAAAGATGGTGAACTACCTAAAGATGCTTCCGCTCAAAAAACCACCGATAATGGCACAGAAGGTGGTGGATAATTTCATTCCTTAAAAGTAAATTATTCTCCCGATCCTCCCGTCCCATATCCTCATATATTTCCTAGAGGAGATCCACCTAAAATTGATGCATACTCTTTTAGTGAATGGCAATATTACATGGAAACTCACTTGAACTCTTCTTGTATAGAACTTTGGAGGGTCAGTAGAGATGGATACAAGACTCATGACCCCAAGAACTTGACAAGAAAAGAAGTTGTAGATTGTCAACTCAACTACACCGCCTTGTCTATCCTTCAACAAGCCGTCGGTCCAAACGACATGCCTCATCTTCAACAATATTCCACCTCCAAGGAAACGTGGGATGCTCTTGTCGTCATGTTTATGGGAAATGAGATCATGCAAAGTAATAGGTATGATGCCTTGAGCAATGAGTCCGAAGGGTTCTATATGCATGATGGTGAGAACCATGAAGACATGTACCGAAGGCTCAAGAATCTTGCCACCGCATTCCACAATGTGGGTGCCAAGTATATTGATGATTCTTGGATCAAGAGGAAGTACATGATTGCTCTTATGCCTTTTGAGCCCACGGACTTGAAGAGCATTCAAGGAATACATGACTTTGCTTCTTTGACCTCAACCCAAGTGATGCAAGAAGTGTGCTCCTATCAAGTGCAAACCAAAAATGCTCTTGACAACTGTGATAGATCCCTAGGAATGCACAAAGGAGCATCGGTTGCTTTGAAGGCCAAGGTTGTGTCAAGGGAAGTTGAGTATGAAGAAGATTGCTTTGAGGATTTGGCTCCGTTGAAGGATAAAGAGTATGACCTTGTGCTCAAGGATTTCATTGCTCCTACCGTGTAAAAGTTTTGGAAGAATCCATCCAAGGCCAAGGCATATGTTGATGAGAAGACCAAATCTCGCTATGGAAATGAAGGGACTCAAAGGGTGAGGTATTTCTTCAATTGCCAAGAGAAGCACCATTTCATTGCGGAGTGCCCCTTTGAGCATAGGGAACTTCATGTTGGCAAGCTCATTCGCAAGGACAAGTAAAAGGTTGAGTACAAAAATCCTCACTTCAAGAGGAAACTTTTCAACAAGAAGACTCCCACCAAGTTTGCCCTTATGACTCATGAGGAGTATGATTTTGGAAGTGATGAAGAAGAAGAAACCACAAGTGAAGTGGCCGCTCTTGCTATTGCTACAACTCCATCATCTTCATCACTCTTTGAATCCCCCAATGAGAATCTTCCTCAACTCAATGCCAAGTGCTTCATGGCTAATGCCTCGGAGGTATCACCCTCCCCACCCTCTAAGACTCAAAATGAATTGTCAAACCATGCTGGTTTTAGAGTAGAAGATGAAATTATCTCTTTGGAACGTTTTATGGATAACGTGCAAGGAGAGACCAAGAAGTACTTTGATCATCTCATGAGACAATTGGGAGAGGCCCATGAAGCTATTGAGAAGAAATGTGAGATTGAGAGAAGGGATGCGGATGAGATAACATCTCTTTCCATGACTCTTGAGGAAGAGCATAATGGTACAGTTTATCTTGAAGAGGAACTTGAATCTTTTGAAGAGTCCCATAATGAAATTATTGCCAACATAACTAAATAACGTGACCTTGCAATTGCTAAATATAAAAAGTCTAAAAAGGATAAAGTTGAGTTTGGGGTTGGTCATGAGAAACTAACCGAGGAGTTTGATCATCTCACCAAGGCTCACAAGGCTTTAGAGAGTGAACACTCTATCCTCAAAGAGTTAGATGAACAACTTATAACTCAACTCAATCAATGTATTACCCCTAGAACCTCTACTTCTTCTTGTGATCATGCAATTATTATTGAGGAAAATGCTAGGTTGAAGGATGAGCTAGCAAGGCTCAAGGGCAAGAGCCCTCAAGTTGAGAAGGTTGTGGCCTCAAGCCCACAAGTGGTTGTTGCTAGGCCACAATTGAGTGCTCCTAGGAAAATAGTGGGAAAGCAAGGTCTTGGCTATGTTTCCAAGAAGAAGAACAAGAAGAAGGACAACAATGGTACTTCGGGTGGTATTGTCATTAGGGACAACACTACTCGTAGCATTCCCGCACAAGCCAACAATGTTGCTTCAAGTGGTGGTGTCATGAGGGACAATACTACTCGTAGCATTTCCGCGGGAACTAACAATCCACACCTTTTTTTTATATGTTGATTATTATGGTGTTGTGCAAGATAAATATGTTGGTCCTTTTGAGGGTTACATTGATTATACCATTTGTGTTCCAAAGACCCTTGTTTCTAACATAAAGGGACCCTCCTCGGGTCCTAACTCTAGTCAATGATCTCTTGCAGGACTATGCTTCCGGTTGATCTAAATGGATAATTCATAGTGGATGCACCACTCATATGACCGGAAGCAAAGAACTTGTGACGGAGTTGCGCCCAAATGACATTGATGAAACCGTCACCTATGGAGACAAGTCCTCGTCTAAGGTATCGGGATTTGGCAAAGTTGTGATTGCTCCCGGTGTTACCATCATGGACGTCATGCTTGTTGAATCCCTTGGTTTCAATTTGCTTTCGGTTCGTTCTCTTGGGAAGATGGGTTTCTCCGTCTTCTTTGATTAAAACATTGTGGTCCTTTTGAGGAGAAAGACTCTTGACGTCACATACGTGGGACACGTAGAAAATGAGTTGTTTGTGGTAGACTTTTCGAAGTCTGCCAACTCTCAATCAATGTGTCTTTTCAGAAAGGCGTGCGTGGGGTGGTTGTGGCATTGCCGCTTATCCCATGTCAACATGAGAACTTTGCAAAGTCTTCACAAAGGTGGCCTTATCCTCAGACTAAGAGAAAATGTTTCCTTTTCCCAAGATCGCGTTTGTAGGTCGTGTGTTGGAGGAAAGATGCATGATATCTCGCACAAGGCCAAGACTATTATCTCATCAAAGAGGATATTGGAGCTTCTCCATGTTGATCTCTTTGGTGCCATGCCCGAAGCAAATCCTGGTGGCAAGAAGTATTGCTTGGTTATTGTCTATGATTATTCAAGATACACTTGGGTTTATTTCGTCAAGTGCAAGAGTGAGACTCAACAAAGCATCATCGACTTCTCCAATCAAGTGCAATGTCAACACAAGGTCCAAATCATGGCTATTAGGAGTGACAATGGTTCGGAGTTCAAGAAGAGTTGTATTCCTTAGTGATGAGGGTATTCTACATCAATATCCCACCACTTACACACCTCAACAAAATGGTGTTGCCTAAAGGAAGAATCACACTCTCTTGGATATGGCAAGGACCATGTTGGCGGAGTATTCTTCTCCCCAATATTTATGGGCCGAGGCCATATCCACCGCATGCCACTTCTCCAACCGTCTCTACATCCACAAGGGCTTGGACAAGACTCCATATGAGATCCTCATTGGCAACAAACCCAACGTCTCTTACTTCCGTGTATTCGGTTGTAAGTGCTTTTATTTGATCAAGGGTGTTTGGTTGTCTAAGTTTCAATCCAAAACTATTGAGGGTATATTTGTTGGTTACGGTGTCGAATCCCACACTTATAGGTCTTGTCATAGAATCTTGTAGTGTGGCTTTCGAGGAAAATGATGGCTCCCAAGTGTCGCAAATTCATGTTTCTAATGTAGATGTTGAAATGCCTCAAGAAGCCATATGAAGGATGGGTGTGGGATTTTTCCGCCCCATTGATGGACACCTTATGGCGACTCGAGAAGGACTATGCTCTACTCAAGTGGAGCCCTCCTCTACAATATAAGAACAAGCCTAGGAGCCAAGTGATGCACCTAACCAAGAACATGTTGAAGACCCTCCTCTCATTGACCAAGATACTCTGCAAGATGCAACCACTCCTATCATTCATGCTAGTCAAGATCAAGGCCAAGATCAACCATCCCCATCCCCCGCTCCTCAAGTTGAAGCAAATGTTGAAGTTGTTGATGATGATGATAATGATCAAGGCCAAGTTGGTCAAGACGGGGACCCAAATGATCAAGATGATCAAGTGATTCCTCCTCGCAATAATAAGGAGATCAAAGCCCGTCGTGCTAGAAGGATAAGAAGATCTTTGAACCAAATTGATGCTCAAGAAAAAAAGTGTTGGAAGATGTTCAAGATAGAAGATCCGCAAGAAGGCAATTGGCTCACTTTAGTGAGCATCTAGCACACATATCTATGGCCGAACCAAAGAAAGTGTTTGAAGCTCTTGAGGACTCCGATTGGGTTGAAACTATGCATGATGACCTCAATAACTTTGAGCGCAACAAGGTTTGAAGATTAGTTGAGAAGCCCAAAGATTTCCACAATGTTATTGGCACTAAGTGGATATTCAATAACAAGCAAGATGAGCATGGAATTGTTATAAGGAACAAGGAGAAAATTGGTATCTCAGGTTACACTCAAGTTGAAGGCATTGACTTTCATGAAACCTATGCTCCTGTGGCTCGCCTTGAGTCCATACGTATCCTTCTTGCATATGCATCTTTGCATAATTTCAAATTGCAACAAATGTATGTCAAAAGTGCTTTCTTGAATGGTCCACTAGAAGAGGAGGTATATGTTAAGCAACCTCCGGGGTTCGAGACCTCAACTTACCTAGGCATGTCTACAGCTCGATGGACTTAAACAAGCACCACGTACGTGGTATGAACACCTTAGTGAGTTATGGGATGACGTTGTTTTGAAGTTGGGAAGATCGTCCCCACTCTCTTCACAAAGAGGGTAAAGGGAGATCTTTTCATATGCCAACTCTATGTGGACGATATTATCTTTGGCTCAACTAACCAAGCTTTCAATAATGAGTTCTCAAAGCTTATGTTGACAGTTTTGAGATGTCCATGATGGGAGATATTAAATTCTTCCTTGGCTTTGAGATCAAGCAATTTGCTTGTGGGAATTTCATTCAAGCCAATTATACCCAAGACAATGCTCAAGAGGTTTAATTTCCAAGTTGCAAATGAGAATTCATCTCCTATGCAAGTCAAGTTCCACCTCAAGTGCAATCCGGATGGTAAAGATGTGGACCAAAAGTTGTAGTCGTTCTATGATTGGTTCTTTGCTTTATCTTTGTGCATCTAGGCCCGATATTGTTTTGAGTGTAGGTGTGTTCGCAAGGTATCAAGCGGATCCTAAGGAAAGCCAATTAGTGGCGGTCCATAGGATTTTTGGATATTTGGTTCATACCTCAAGGTTCGGCTTATGGTACCCAAAGAGAGAACAATTATCTCTCAAGGGCTTACACGGATTCCGATTGGGCCGGTGATCAAGATGATAGGAAGTCCACTTCCGGGGCTTGACAATTCCTTGTAGGTCCTTGGTGAGTTGGTCTTCCAGAAGCAAAATTGCATATCTCTCTCCACCGCTGAAGCTGAGTACGTGGCGGCCGCAAGTGCATGCACCCAATTGCTATGGATGAGGCAAACCCTCAAAGATTATGACATTAATTTGGATAAGGTGCCTCTCATGCGTGACAATGCAAGTGCTATCAAGATCGCCTACTACCCCGTGCAACAACAAGAAGAAACATATTGAGATTCGTCATCATTTCATCTGAGACCATGTGCAAGAGGTTATATTGCTCTAGCATATGTTCCCACCAAATACAATCTCGGGACATCTTCACGAAGCCACTCGACGATGCAAGATTCATGTTCTTGAGGAATAAACTAAACATCATTGATTCTATGAGTTTGACTTGAGGATCTTGCACAGACCCCTATAGTTGAGACGCGTTTGGGTTTAGGTGTAGGCATGGACATAGGGGGAGTGATATTCTAACACATTGGGTTTTCCCTCCCCCCATTATGCCCAGAGCAAAAATTCATTGTTATCTCTCTTTTTCTAATGTTGAATTGTGAGCTTCAATGTTGAGTATTGGCAATGCCCCCAATATATATCTTCGCGGCTGCATACCATGATCTCTTACATGGTGGCTTAGGCTACCAACCTCTTCTTGGTTGAAGAGTTGGTTCTTAGTTGATTGCATTTGAGTTGTCAAGCTTGTTTACTTCTTCGATCTCTACTCTTTGTTGATATTTTGCTTCTTATTTTTATCTTTTTCCAAGGAGTAAGACTAGGAAGTTCTAACCCCTTGTGTTACCTTATTATTCTTCCTTTCCTATGTTCATATTTATGCATATGCCTTACTCCACACTAAGTCACCTTGGTTCTAGTCATTTCCCACTGCCTTTTCCTGGTCAAATCCGGAACGAATCCGGAATAACTCGGATCCATTACGAGTAGGACAGAATTAATCCGGAAGTGCTCGATTTATGACCCAGTCGGATTTATTCCGGGACTTCCGGAATAATTCCAGACCAGCCGGATTCGGTCCGGACCATTTCGGGACTGACAGTTTTCCGCCTATAAAAGGCCAAGCACGCACGGGAAATTGTTTCTTTCCTCACTTTTCCCCTCCTCTCGTGCCCTAGCCACCAAATCTTCGCAGCACTCGTCCCCGTTGCCCCTAGGGAGCATTTTATCCTCTCTTGGACAAGGACATCCTCCATGGACGGTATTTGGATTGGCCTCTCATTATTTTCATTTTGTTGGTTGGATTTCATTCTAGATACAATCTCCACCTAGGGTTGGATCTAGTTTCCAAATTCCCTTCAACATGGTTCATCCTTGGCTAATCTCCATACCCTAGTTTCCATGAATCTAAGATCTAGTCTAAACAACTTCCAATGTAGACTTAGATCTATCATACCCATGTCATCCCCATGTTTCCTGCACATTAGTCCT